>JARLTB010000036.1:487500-545000 GCA_030141615.1 Unio pictorum | reverse complement strand
ATGTCACACACACTTGGGGTACATATTACACAATGTAACTTGTTCTTGGCATCATACATGTAACAATGGTATTGTAATGCAGTGATATAATACTGGGACCAAGTATGGTATTGTGGTATTGTAATGCAGTGATATAATACTGGGACCATTATGAACTAATAGTTCTGTACTTGATGTATCAAATGTCCCAATAGTTCAAAGTGATAATATCACCAATACGATGTGATAAATTGATCAAGAAATTACAGATGTTTTGTCTGGTTGCAAAAAAAAAATGATTTGCATGGTGTGGTTCAACCTAACAACTCTATGTAGTACAAATTAGGTGTAAAGACAAAGTCTGTTTAAGACAAGTTCATTTAAACTCTGGAGAAAATAGTGTGTGTGTGTGGGTGTATGTAGAGCTAATTAAAAACTTTTGTTTTATAAAGGGTGTCTCTGAATCAGTTTCATCCTAATAATCCGTCACTCAAACCGCATGCAGTTAATTAACCTAAAATGTACTACATAACTGGGTATTTTGGCATGAGCTTTATTTTTGCATTCATACAGATGGAAATTATTGTCCAACATAATATTGTTAAAACTTTCTTTAGTTACAATCCCCAGGTACATGTAAACATTGCTTGGCATTCCTGAATCTTCCAAACATACAAATCTTTAATTACCAAATTCACCTTTCTCACATGCTTAAAGAGTGCATCCTGATTTTTCCAATGTAAGTCAATTTTGGTATTTCTTGGAAAATCTATTTTGATTTCTTATCACATAAATCTCATACTAGACCTTAACTCACAAGTGCATGATTAAGCCATGTGTACTGCAACTTAATATGATGACAATCATAACAGTGTGAGCAAGAGAGAGAGAGAGAGAGAGAGAGAGAGAGAGAGAGAGAGAGAGAGAGAGAGAGAGAGAGAGAGAGAGAGAGAGAGAGAGAGAGAGAGAGAGAGAGAGGGAGAGGGGGGGGGGGCGGGATCTGCAACAGGTATTTTTAAGGTGCTATAAATTACATTGTAAAAATACGTGCCTTTCATCTGACCTTGGATGCATTCTGATGCATTCTGCCTAATCACTGATGTTTTGTAAACAATAAACATTTACATTTTTTTATGTGTTGATGAAAGCTAACAATAATTATGAGAACAAATTGCACTCCAAGCTTCTAATCTCCTCTGCATTTGTCTGAAACAGTGAGTGAAGACAACTACACAGGCTTGGCAAAATATATCATTATTTTTACCCTCAGTTTAGACATTCATATAAAATTGAAATAATTTAGGAAATCAGTAGGAGTTAGAAAGAAATTGGGACAACTATTATTGTCATGTTATTTTTGGCTAATCATCCCTACAGAATGAAAAAATGTCCAAATACATACATATTTTGATCAGAAAATCAAGAAGTAAATAGAGGAATATTTGAAATTGTTAGTTTTTACATGTAAATTTTGTATTATTTGCATTTTTCTAGAACATATCTGCAATGACAAAAAATTTGGATAACAAGAAAAAATTTGATACATATGGTCAGGCTGGAGAGGGAATTAGAGAGCAAGGACCCAAGAGTTCCATCAATAAACAACTAGAACAATTTCAAATATTTTTAGTGACAAAGGCTGTTTATTCAGATAATGAGGGCAATATACATTGTTATAATCAAATAAGTGATGACCTGGTTCAGCTAGAAAAAATTCACACAACCCTATCATCATTATTCCTTTGAAGTCAGTCACAGCTATAATTTCCTTTGAACACTGAAGTAAATCACAATTCAAGCTACAATTTCCTTTGAACACTGAAGTCAATCACAATTCAAGCTACAATTTCCTCTGAACACTGATATCTGTCATAATTCAATCTATGATTTGCCTGGAATACTGAATTTGATCATAATTCGAGCTACAATTTCTCTTGAACAATAAAGCAGCAGCATAATTCAAGCTACAATTTCCTCACATTCAGTGCATGCGTATCTGCCTTTTTTATGTTAAGACACCTAACAGACATTCTTTTCTTCTCCTGTATTCATCATTTGCTTTACTATAAAGTTTAACCCTTTAGCTACTACAGCTGTTTTGTAGTTTCACTACTGCTCTGTGCTATCATATCAGTTACTCAGACTACTGAGGCTGTTTGCTAGGCTGAATACTAGAGCATCATCAAGGCTGACTACAGAAATTGACAATAAAAACAGGGTTACATTTATATTCATTATTTCAATAGTTTTTACTAGATTTAAGTGAAATAAAAAACAGCTTATCTTGTATAGTGTCTGTTATTCATATATTTCTACTTTATATATACTCCTATCTCCCATCATATAAGAAATCCCAGTCACATAAACTGTTTTGAATTCCATAAAATAAATCCAATATTTTCATATGTACATACAAAAACATGAATGAAATCCACTCTAATTAAAATGTTGCAATTGGTACCTCTCAAAACAGTAATTATCCACACATAAATGACGATGTTATCAAGTATATTATAATATATGTATAGCAAAATTACCATGTTCTATGACTTACATGTAGGACTAATGCCCACATGTGATGCTGATTTCATACCATTTCATGTCTTGCTTTTGGTCCCCTATTTTCTTAACAACATTGTTTCTTTCTTTCACAAGATTTTCTAACAGATATTCAGGAATTAATCTGAGTAAAAAATCTTTCATTCACTGGTCCAAGCTTGATTGTTGTCTGTTGAACCAACGTAAGAATCAAAAACATTGATTTCGAATACGGCGAGGTCGTCACTCCATTGTACAATTGAAACTACGTCCGCCTTGTCATCCGATTAAAAATCGTTTGTATCTGATGTTGAAATCAATATCTGATCCATTTTCTAATTATGATCCATTAAACTTTTCGATATCACTTGCACTGGACCCGTTAAAGTTGCTCATATCTGAATCGGAATCCATCTTTGTTCATCTCGAAAACACGTGTTTCGTAAACCGCGGAAAATTCATTTTAGTGTGTCTAAATTTAACCTCTCAGCATTCAAACTTGTATCAAAATGTCGAGTAAACAATCCTCTCATTGGTTATGATAATCAAAAATGTGTAAACTTTCGTACTTTCAACCAATCAACGTTTAGTTAACACGTACGTAGTCTGCGCACATGAGCGTCGCTGGTACTGTGATTACTGGTGAACTTTACGCATCTGTGCGACATTGGCTTGTAAGCTAGGTTTTTCGGCACTGCAGATATGCGTCACGGGTATTCGAGAGCTATTTACAGTAGACGCTTCGATGCGGCAGTCATAGCGAAAGGGTTAAAGTTAAACAAGGATACAAGACTGACTTTAAAATGACATTTGATCATAACTTGGAACATCCCAGATTGTAACCAAACACTATAACAATTCTGATTGGTTACTTTCATCAGATGTGCTATGGGTCTTATGGAGAAATGAGCAGTGTGACATAAATTGAAAAAAATCTCATCAATAATTTTTTATTGTGCTGTATTGTGATAAAAACTGCATGGAATATTTTAGAAATGAAATAAAACAAAAAGTCATACACATCACATGTTAACACTCCCTGATAAACATCCATTTCCTGAAATCGTAAGGATATGGAACCAAGAAACAGGCTTGGTAACCTCTTGATCTTACAAAACTCACATTATCTGGGATGACTTAAAACTGTCACAAAATATTTGTAGTTTTGCATGGTTTAACTAGTATTAAAGGCATTGATATGAGTTAGAGAAATACTTACTCTGTTAATGCTCTCAATATCCCCGTAGAATTCCATGGTGCCCCCAAAGTTGTGTAACATGCACCAGATAAAGGGCTGGCCATAAAATGAGTTTGTCCTGTTGTATATAGGAAGGACCTCAGCAAACAGGTCTAATACTATCATCTTACCCTGCAAAACAAAATAAGACAATCCCACAGATTGGAATATTCTTCCAGCCTAAACCACCACTGCATAGTCACTTACTTATAATCACTGCATAATCACTTACCATAACTCACAAAAATGGCATTTCCAAAGAAAATGTTCATTATGTGACATATTCAATTGTTTGCTATCGATATGAATCAGGTCTTAAAATAAACACATAAAATGTTTCTTTATACCAATAGAGTCTGAACTGAGCATGTTAATTTTTCAAACACTGAATACCTTATACACACATGTACATGCAAAAATGAAAGTTCAAGGTGACCTTTCCATATTACTGATTATCATCATAGAGAACTTTAAATACCAGTAACTCAGACCTACCTGAGGTACAGAGGTTAGCAATGCCTCTATCTGTGGAGGTTGCCAAAATGGTGACTGGAACAGCCAGCCCTGCATCAGCCTGAGAATCAGTGATAAACAGCTTATAAAATGAATGATTATGTAAAAAGAAATGGAACTTGAAAGTGTACTGGACCTGTGTAATTTGATCAGATCAGCATAAAGAAAGGACAGCTTAGAATGAACTAAATGACATCAAGCAAATACTTGCAATTTGGTTGGATCTGAAACATTCAATTGAAAATCTGAGAAATTAGTACAGATGAACCTGTCTTGAAAGACCACCCTTCTGCCAAAAAATAATGGTCTCTCAAGACAGGTGGTGTCTCATAACAGGTCATAACACTATATAATCAATAAATCTGTGCATTGAGACTCTGGTCTCCCAAAACAGGTGGTCTCTCATAGCAATGGTCTATAAAGACAGGTTTTACTGTAATAATACATTAATAAGCTAGAAAATGGCAACAAAGCAGCACTTCCCATTTTTTCTTGGAGTTATATTTAACTTATTTTAAAAATGTATCCAAATGTTAGAATTGTTCTCTTCCACTGTATGAAGATAAATGAGCCAAAAATAATCCCAAATTCAAAGGCTTTCAAGGGTTTTATGACGTCAATTCCAAACATGTTGTGCAAATGTATCAATAAAAATAGATGATAGATTTGAACAGAACAGGATAATGATGACATCAACCAAGCCTATATGTTAATGACAACATGAGGATAATAACAACAATGAAAATGAAACATACTGATAAAATGTGTAGAGCTGCAGAGAATTTTTCCATCAAAAGATTACTTAGACTTCAAAACCGTGGGCAGTACCTGTTGGCACATCTTTTGGAAGAGTGTAGAGAAGCAATTATCACATTTCCATTTGTCATTGTATTAAAAGATTCAAGAATATATTTTACTTTGGCTTAAAGTGTGTTTATGAGGTCATTGTGTTTGTTTTGAATAGTACATTGTGCTCTTTTGTGCTTATCAAACTAATAAAAGTATTAACTGAAATTGTTTTTCATTGTCACTTTTTACTGAAACACGTGCCCCAGTGAGCCTGTATTAATCTCTATTGTATACTACTTGAATTTGTAACATGCCAACATGTTTAGCCATGTGATAAAATAAGCATGGACAGATCATTACTCCAACTCTACCATGTAGCTGGAAGTTCAGAAGAAATGAAAAACCTAATAAATGGTACAAAATTAAAATGTATTGTGATAGGCTTAAAAAAATGTCCTAAATATATATTACAATAACAACTACAAATTATAATAATAAAAATCCTCTATTAAACCACCCTTTTAAAAAATCACAAAATAACGACAAGACATAATAAGAAATGTGCATTCTGGAACACATGATGTACGACTTGACCAATACTTTGTATTAATCAGTCTCACTTAGTTATATAAGATTAACAGGTTGAAGTTTTCCTTTTCTAAACCACATGACCAGTCACAGGTGTAACTGTCAATAGAATGTTATTATACTCAGTATTAACAGAGTATTTGACTTAGTGGTACTTGTTTGTCTAGTCTATCTACACACAAAAATCTGAAGACAATATTTCCAGCTGTATATTTCACACTGCTTCCTGAATAAATTTCAATTCAGACTGTAATCAATTAAAGGGTTTATTATTCTCTTTATAGATGGATTTAATCACACGGAGTAATCAGAAAGAAATGTAAGTATAAAACTCTGATGCTATACTCTCCATAAAAAATATGCAGATATACATTATATGGATTATGTATACCATTGGATGATACACATTATCTGGATTATGCATAACATTGGATGATATACATTATATGGATTATGTATACTATAGGTTGATATACATTATCTGGATTATGTATACCATAGGATGATATACATTATCTGGATTATGTATACCATAGGATGATATACATTATCTGGATTATGTATACCATAGGATGATATACATTATCTGGATTATGTATACTATAGGATGATATACATTATCTGGATTATGTATATCATTGGATGCTATACATTATCTGGATTATGTATACCTTATGATGATATACATTATCTGGACTACACTGGACTGTTTATAAAATAAACTCATATGGTGGCGCTCTACAGTTTCGTACATTGCATAGGGTTAGAATTTTAAAGAAAAATAATTTTCTGGGATTTCTTCACTGGTTATACTGGCAATATAATAAAGACTTTGTATATCTTAGGTGTTAGGAGAAGAACTTTCAATTCACTTTATTTTCATTATGCTAATACATTATCTGGACTACATATAAATTATGCTAATACACTATCTGGACTACACATAAATTATGCTAATATATTATCTGGACTAAACATAAAATATTCTAATATATTATCTTGACTACACATACTATGCTAATACATTATCTGGACTACACATAAATTATGCCAACACATTATCTGGACTACACATAAATTATGCTAATACATTATCTGGACTACACATAAAATATGCTATTATGTTATCTAGACTACACATAAAATATGTTAATACATTATCTGCTGGACTACACATAAAATATGCCAATACATTATCTAGACTACACATAAATTATGCCAATACATTATCTGGACTACACATAAATTATGCCAATACATTATCTGGACTACACACAATATATGCTAATACATTATCTGGACTACACACAATATATGCTAATACATTATCTGGAAGAAGGGATGTGTAATAAGTCAAAAGTATTTCTACCTTGTCAAATGAAGATGAAAGGGACAAATGTTGACTATTACATCAAAATAGAATAATTTGATATATTTTTGTTTATCAAAATTGTAATAAACTTACCAAATTGCTTGTGGATCAGCCTGTACCATTGCATTATATATGGCTTTCCCTGAGGATCTTATGTACTCTGGGTCACTGGCAAGAGAAGGAAACAAGGGACATAACCTTCACTGGCAAGAGAAGCAAATAATGACTACAACATAGTCATATGTGCATCTAACTGAATTTCATGACAATCCACAGTGCAGTACAAGACTAATTTAATTTACTTAGTGTCATGGCAATCCATCTTAAACTGCAAGACTAGTTCACTAACAACTTGAGATTTGTGGTATGACCAATGGATGAACACACATAGGTATTTTTATATAACCCAGCCTTTACAAAGGTAAAGGTATTACTGAAAAATATAAATTGTGCAACGTGGCACTAGCAATATAAATATCAAATGTAAGAACAAAAAAAAATTAAAAGTCTCAAAATTAATAACATTGAGAATGACAACCATGAAAACAGATTAGAAATAGACAGACAAAATAGCTGTAGGATACTTCTCTGAGGTAGGAATACTCCAAAGAATATCCAAAGATTTGTTCAACTGATTAAAAGTTCAAATGAATTTGGTCTTTGCAAGTATTTGAAAAAGAGCATGTCGACAAGGCACAAGGGGAGACCACAAACTTCTACCTTGGCAAGTAGATGATCTACAGCAAATCTGTTACAATAACAAGCCCAAATACACAGCAAATACCTGTGTTAGCTTTTGTGGGCTGGATTTGCAAGGTAGTGGTAATTATGACTGTAACAGTAAAATATTTGAGGAAGAAATGATTTAATACCTGCTTCTGGGAATCAGCTCATTGAATGAATCTGCATTATATACATGGTCCACGCCAAATTCTGCTTTCATCTGGAATTCCAGAAATACAGGCATCACCAATATTGAATTATGGGTAAAATGGTCTGTCTCATGTTCTTTCTTTCAGGAAATGATGATTTACATTTGTAATCAAAATTTAACTGATTAGAAACGGCTGACCTTTATCCTACATTAATAATGAAAGTTCTACTTAATTTTACTATAAATTTATATTTTAAATAATATTTAAGTCAAAACCTTATTGCAAAATATTTGTACAAAATTGTATGTTGTGTAGTAAGTATAAGCAAAATACTAAATCTCAAAATCCTATAAAAATCCTAAAATCCAATAATTATGGGTGAATATAAGGAGTTACTAAAATGAGAATGATGGATTATCTCTATCTACTGATTTTATAAGTCTTAAAGATAACAATTAAGAGTTTAATGTTGTTTTTATGCATCTATCGTGGTATACAATGTCAGTTGCTAAATCATACAGCAAGTAATTCCCAACAGTTTATAGCAAGATAAACTCAGACATGATTTTGGTCTTCTAAGAAAAATGCTGAAAATGTGAAAGGGGGGTTTGGTGGTACTCCCCCAATGGGGTGTCTAAAACTTAGAAAGAAAAAACATTAAACTCTTAAAAATGCAATACTTTATATAATTTTATTTCTGTATTTATTTTTAGTTTGTTTTCTAAAGATATTTCTGATCAATTTAAGAGATTTATTTAAGCATATGAATTCTTGTAGAAGGCGTCTGCTATGTAGCTATTTAAAGAACAGGGGATTCTCCATCTGTAATGTAATAAATACATAAGGATCAAACAAATTCTACCAATGGTAGGCTATCTAAGGTTTTGAACATTCCACAGCATGATCTTAACATTTTATCTAAATTGATTCATGTGATCTGTGTAGAAGTTCAATGTTCAAAGCAAAAGATATGTTATCTTGTTTGACAATTAATAGCTCGTGGATCTGATGATCTCATGAGATCATTGGCACTTGACCTAATCATTACTGACCAAGCACGCGAGTAACCAATTTTCATTTCTTCAAATCTGTTTTCATGCTCATTAACAGTTAATGCTACCTACATGGGCTACATGCAAATGAAATTTAGAACAGGGGTAAATGCTTATAGTGATGGGAGGGTCCAATAGTCAAAATGTGCAAGACATTGATCATGACATTTACAATGGTGGAGTAGTGGATCCATCCCCCACCCAACCCCACATCATAACTATCAGAGTCTCTATTTTACATTGCAGGTGTGTGAATCCAATTGTTATAATGTTAGTCTTTGAACCCTCCTCCTCCCAATCCCTTTTACCTATAGTTTTAAATTCATTTGTAAAAAGCCAGTGAAAGTACAGTATCACCAATGTTATTCTTGGCAAATTTTGAGTTTAATATCTTTGTCTTTTAATCTTTACAAAGAAAGAATTATTTATATTCAGAAACACTGCAAAGATGTGTTATCTGATTCTGTATTTGTTCAATTTCTAAATAAATAATAAACCCACCATTTTTATTTCCTTTTAAAGGCATGAAGTGTGTTTGCCTTCCAGTTCAGTGTTAACATTACTTTGCATGTGACTATTTATAGAAGTTAGTATAAAGTAGTTCTCTGTAAAATTTATACAGAAATAAACTCAAATGGGTCTGATCACATGGTTATGTTCTGACCAATGGAAATCTTTCCTACATTTATCAACTGATGCTTATATATAGCTATCAACTAAAAAAAACAATTTCTGAAATATAATTATACCTGAAAAGTAAACAGTTTTCACAAAGATCTCATAGTTTTTTATCTGTTTATATATGTACTTTAGTTGCTTTCCATTTGGAAAATGTACGTTATTAAAAATGCTGAAATACAGGGAAAAAGAAGACTATATGAAAGACATTGCATCTTTGTACAAAGTGATGACTGTAAACCTTCTTGAGAGACTTTCATTATACATTCACTTATTTGCTATGCATAAATTTTGGGGCTTCAATGGACTGAATTCATAAAACTTGTCTTTATACAGATAAAGATGGTATTAAAAGCCTATTGGTTATTTTTAAAGAAAAATATGTAAAACTTTCCATAGAAGAGACAACTGCATATATATGTGACATAACTTTGTCCTGGCCTAACTTTGCTATATAGACTGGATTCAACACACTAACCATATATACTTGCTTATAAGTCAAGTCAAACTGCAAATAACAAAGAATCTAATCTGCAATAGCATAATCTGCTAGCTGATCAAGGTCTATGTTGTTATTTTCTACTCCTAACCCTAACAAACTGCACAGAGCCAGATCTGCTGATGCATTATATGATCACAGATCTGGGTCTGTGCAGTGTACAGTTGGACAAGTCTTATAAGTGATTATATATGGTATATATGGTAAAAATGTTGTTTCAATCAATCAAGAGAGGTTAAATTCATACAGTAAAAAGGCTTACCTCCTGCATGAACATTGTTCCAATCTTTTGAAAGAGAGGATCGTTGAACTCTAACTGATAAGTGCTGCAAAAGAAACATAACTGTTAAAATATGTATGAGCCTCTTTATAAATTTGAAACCATAATGGTCATGAAATGTCTTCAACTCAGAACAAACAATTGACCTATGAGGGCCTGAGATTGCTCATATGTCCAACATTAGTGACATGAGCCAAGGCAAAGCATTATGGATTAATAGGATGAAGTGGTTCTGAAGAAAATGTTATTCAAAGGTTTCTCAATTTATTTTATGGAAGTGTGGCATTATCTGCATAAAAAGAATGGTATTGATGCCCTGATGAGATCTGACAAATGTTCCATATTTTTTTTTATTGAGCCATATTCATCACAATGCCAAGATTTAGTGCTTTGGGTTCATCATAATGTACTTTTTAATTGCAAGGTCTCCCTCACAAACAACGCTGGGGACCAATCTCGGAGTATACATGTTGAACATAGCGTGCACATAAGTTAGTTGAGAGAAAACCAAGAAAAGTCTTGGGGTAAGATCCCAGCAGAGCTACGTTATGAAATGAACCACTCATTTCACAAGGAGAGTGACAGCTGGGTGTCTCCCATTCAACTGTAAAACTTCCTCCACAGAGTATCGGATAAAAAGGCAACATGGACATGGTCTTCCTCAACAGACTTATCAGACAAGGGCAACATGGACATAAACTTCATCAATACTGTTATCAGAAAAAAGCAGCATGGGCATGGACTTCCTCAACAGAGTATCAGAAAAAGTGCAATATTGGTATGGACTTCCACATTATTTGTGCGACCTCAAGAAAGTGCTTGCTTAAAAGCACAAGCAGAAGTAGAGACTGACAACTGATTGAACTTGAGAATCAATCTTTCCATCAAATGGGAGATAACTCAAATCACACAAGAATCTTCACAAGCAGACAACTATTTAGCAACTTTTGTTGCTATAACAAACCAAAAGATGTAATATTTTTTCTTAGCTTGAGTAAATGGACTAGTGAAATAGTGGAAGTACTACTAACACTTTTGATCTGGTAATGTATTTCAAGAAGAATCTAATTTATACATATTTTGTCTGATCACACAGATTACTGAACTGAGTGTGTACTCAAGATAGAGGTTTTATAAAAGCATAACAGATCTCTGTCATGGCTGCATATTGTGCAGTGAAATGTGTAAAAACTGATTAGTATTTGGAATGCCTCTAATTCAATGATACAGGTTACAAAAACATACATATAGGACCACCATTTACATACATTGACATCCATTAAAAAATTAATTATGCTCTAACTTTAAGTGTGCCAATGAAAGGGCACAAATATGTCCAGATAAGTGTTGAATCCACACTAATAGGCAGTACATGGTATGTATAATGGTAACATTTGTCTTTGTAATTAAAAATATAGGCAGCAAACCAGTCCTAATATTGAATTAAGAAAATATTGTGCATGTATTATTCATGCATATTATGTAAATAATAATCTAAAGTTGCCAACATGATTTTCTCAACAGGCTATCTGTGGGAAGGAATAATAATAATAACAATGAAGATTTTTTTTTTATAGTGCCTAATCTTTAGAAGCCCTAAGCAATTATAACATATAATGATATGACTACAAAAAAAACACCAAACACCATGAAATTAAAATAAAAAAAAACAAACATGCTGAAAATATTTAAAGTAGGAAACATTATTAGTTCTTTAAGTTTGTTTTTGCAGTTGAAATAGGTGGGTTTTATGAGCATTCTTCAATGTGGTCACTGTGTCTTTGTGTCTAATTTCAATGGGCTATTAGTTGCACATTGCTGGGACCTGGTATGCAAAAGAACATTGTCCATATGACTTCATTTTCATAGTGGGAATAATGAGTATACGATTGTCAGAAGAGGAGCTTAAGTATCTTGCTGCTGTGTCCACATTGGTGAGGTCAGATAGGTATGTTGGACTGGAGTCCATTAGTGAAACATAGCACAGAGAAAAAAATTTGGGTTTGATTCTGGATCAAATGGATAGCCAGTGTATGGTACAGAGTAGTGGAGAGGTTATGCTCCTGTTGTGGTACTCTAAGGATGATCCGAGTAGCTGTGTTTTGAACTTTAAGAAGTTTCTGGAGCAGATATTGAGACAAATCAGACAGAATTGAGTTACAATAGTCCAGTCTTGAAAGTACTAATGAACACACAAGTGTTTCAGTGGTATCAACTGAAACATATTTGCAAATAACGTTCAGTACTTGTGGACATGGCTGTTAATAAAAAGAAGTTTTCCAATATGACAGTGGCTAAATTGCCATTGGTTGTGTAAGGAAGGTGATTACTAAAAATAGGTAACAATATGGAAAGTATTATGTCATCGGTAAAAGGTCAAGGGACTAACCAGCTCTATTTAGGCCCAAAGTTTCCCATTTTTTTTTTAGTTGACTATATTTAGCAGTTGGATACACCCTGTAGTTAACACATTACCCCTGCCGCCTTGATAACTTGTTGCACTTTACCTCCCTCATCTCCTGAGTGCCTTGATAACAATGCTGAGTTTGCATCACTTGTGTCCTGAGCGCCGAGTTTGAGTGGCAATATTTTTCTATGCCTGTATCCCAAACAATGAGTTAAATCAGCACAAACTACTGGTTGATTTGAAGCCATTTCCTAATTATGCAGGCAGTTTAACCAGTAAAATGTTAACTTAGATAGAGTGTACATTGCTGAAGAAAGGGGAAAAACATTGACTTCGATAGTGGCAAAATTAGTGGAAATATTTAGATTAGAAAATGAAGAAAGATACGAGAATCAGCCGCTGGAAGAAAACTTTTACTTGACAAACTGAAGAAGTATTCACACGAGGTTTAGTTTGCAATAGAGATGACAAGTGGAATTTGTATGTACATCAAATGGAGTGAATTTCACATGTTGCTAGTGTTAATTATTCAGTGTGAATTCATCATGGATTTTTATGGATTATTCATGGCAACAGAAACAAATTGGTACAAAAATCATGTTATCTTTATGTGTAAGTTTTATTTCTGCATGTAGTTTGAAATTTTTATACCATTTTGGTGCGTAATTTTATTGAGAACTGCTGTGTCAAATTTTAGCTTAATTAAAGGAACGTAAATATAAAAAATAGCATTTATTACTAACATTTATTACTCGTAGCTCTGTGAAAAAATCTGCAAGCCAAGTATTCTCAGCAAGTCTCAGGGATACAGGCACTGGTAAGGCTAACACTGCTCTAGGCGATCTCTGCATGTATGCTGTCGGGGACTGCCTAACTGTTTGGCTCAGGGGTTAATGTGTTAAAGAGATTACAGTGTGGTGTCACATAAATATCAGACTAACTTACCAGCAATACTTTTTAGGAAATCCAAGCCAGTCTCCATTCACTGTGTAGTTGGCAGTTGGATAGAGCCTGCAGTAAAAAGTAATCTCATTTATACCTGCAGTAATAAGTAGTCTCCTTTATGCCTACAGTAAAAAGTAGTCTCTTGTATGCCTGCAGTAATAAGTAGTCTCTTTTCTGTCTACAGTAAAAAGTAACAAGTAGTCTCATTTGTCATTTGTGCATGCAGTAAGTAGTCTCCTTTATGCCTGCAGTAAAAATCAGTCTCCTTAATGCCTGCAGTAAAAATCAGTCTCCTTAATGCCTGCAGTAAGAAGTAGTCCCATATATGCCTGCAGTAATAAGTAAACTCATTTATGCCTACAGTAATATGTAGTCTAATTACTGCCTGCGGTAAGAAGTAGTCTCCTTTTGCCCGCAGTAAGAAGTAGACTCATTTACGTCTGCAGTAAGAAGTAGTCTTCCATATGCCTACAGTAATAAGTAGTGTCCTTTATGCCTACAGTAAGAAGTAGTCTCCTTATGCCTGCAGTAAGAAGTAGTCTCCTTTATGCCTGCAGTAAGAAGTAGTATCATTTATGTCTGCAGTAAGAAGTAGTCTCCTTTATGCCTGCAGTAAGAAGTAGTCTCCTTTATTGCTGCAGTAAGAAGTAGTCTCCTTTATGCCTGCAGTAAGAAGTCTCATTTATGTCTGATTTTAACCAAAGTACATAACATAGATAAGAGCCAAAATGTTTATAAAATAACAACCTCTGCATTACAAGGAACTACAATATTGTTTTAAAAATTATTGTGTACCACCTTATAAATGAGATCACCTTATAGTAAGGTATGCTACAAGCATGAATGAGTATACTGTACACAAAACCCCAAAAATGAGGCATCTAATGTCTATTTTTAACTCAAAAATCAATAATCAAAATAAACTGACATAAAATAAGTTCCAAATGAAAAGAACTATCATGCATTCTGGAATCCATGACCAATATGATTATTATCACTGTACTACAATATCGCTATGTGGTTTTATTATCACTGTACTACTGTAACAGTATTGCTTTATGGTGTATAATGATTATCACTGTACTAATGTATTGCTTTGTGGTTTTATAATGATTATCACTGTACTGTTGTATTGCTTTGTGGTTTTATAATGATTATCATTGTATTAATGTATTGCTTTGTGGTTTATAATGATTGTCACTGTGCTACAGTATCACTGTGTGGCTTTATTATGATTATCACTGTACTACAGTACTGCTTTGTGACTTTATAATGATTATCACTGTATTGCTGTGTTTTTTTGTAATGATTATCACTGAACTACAGCACTGCTTTGTGACTTTATAACGATTATCACTGTACTACAGTACTGCTTTGTGACTTTATAATGATTATCACTGTATTGCTGTGTAGTTTTGTGATGATTATCACTGTACTACAGTATTGCTTTGTGGTTTTGTGATGATTATCACTGTAATGCTTTGTGGTTTTATAATGAGTATCACTGTACTACAGTATTGCTTTGTGCCCTTGTAATGATTGTCACTGTACTGCTGTATTGTTTGTGGTCTTGTTGTTGTTGTAGGGTTTTACGTCATCTTTCAGCACACTATAGGCTATACATGGCAGCCAGTATTAATGGTGGAGGAAGAACCTGGAAAACCATCGGAAAGAACCACTTTTCCATGAGAAGCTACTGGCAAGCTTTCTTATATAAACCCACATTGGCCGAATCTTAGACTTGAACCCATGCAGACAGATGGCATTGATCCATAACAATGAGCACTTTAGATCACTTGGCCACTCAGGGTCCTGCTTTGTGGTCTTGTACTTACAGGTTACTATATTTGTATGGGAAAATATGAACGAGTTGTTTGGATGGAAATAATGCCTGACTTTGGGAGTGCAATATATCCATCTGACAAAATATATATGAAGTCTTTCAATTGCAATTATTAAAAAGACGGTGCAGTAAGGAGGATGTAATTGCACTTGGAATAAAGTCCAAATTACAGTACAATTTTGAAAGCTTGAGAACCTATGACATGGCTCATGTAATTTTAATTTGCAGAACTAAGAAAGTACATTTTGAGGAAATTCAGGATGTAAAACTGTAAGTATATTTTTTGCCATTCTTATAACCAGCTAAAGTTTATGGCTTGTCACTTGCATGTTATTTGTAAGGACCCTGTCTGGCATCTATAGCTAGCCTAAATTCAAAACCTTTGATCAAAAAAGTTCACATGCAATGTGGCAAAGTAGCTGGAATGTGGTAGTCCACATAACATCTGCTTTAGCTCATTCAAAAACAGATTTAATCAACCAAAACATAAAACGCCTATTATGTGAGTGTACATGATTTGTTTACAAAATTGTTCCAAATACACTATTGGGCACACACGAGTCTAATATGAAATGCGCGTGAGTGCAATATCATAAAATACTGAATGATTCTGACAATGAAAAGTTAACGGAGAACAAAAATGAGCATATAATAGTGAGTATGACTGTACTACAGTATTGCTTTGTGGTCTTATAATGATTATCACTGTACTATAGTAATGCTCTATAATCTCTAAAACAATCTGGCACATGTAATGATTGACTTCAATCTTATTAGACTTACCAGCATTTTTACATCTCTCCTTTCCTCCCTGTTCATCCTTAAAACAAGGTGTTCAATATACAGCTCTCCCTGTTATAACATGTTCAATATACAGCTCTCCCTTGTTATAACATGTTCAATATACAGCTCTCCCTTGTTATAACATATTCAATATACAGCTCTCCCTGTTATAACATTTTCAATATACAGCTCTCCCTTGTTATAACATGTTCAATATACAGCTCTCCCTTGTTATAACATGTTCAATATACAGCTCTCCCTTGTTATAACATGTTCAATATACAGCTCTACCTTGTTATAACATATTCAATATACAGCTCTCCCTTGTTATAACATTTTCAATATACAGCTCTCCCTTGTTATAACATTTTCAATATACAGCTCTCCCTTGTTATAATATGTTCAATATACAGCTCTCCCTTGTTATAACATGTTCAATATACAGCTCTCCCTTGTTGTAACATTTTCAATATACAGCTCTCCCTTGTTATAACATATTCAATATACAGCTCTCCCTAGTTATAACATATTCAATATACAGCTCTCCCTTGTTATAACATGTTCAATATACAGCTCTCCCTTGTTATAACATGTTCAATATACAGCTCTCCCTTGTTATAACATGTTCAATATATAGCTCTCCCTTGTTATAACATTTTCAATATACAGCTCTCCCTTGTTATAACTGCCTACCATGTTATGTACTGAATCACAGTATAGTAAGAACAGCATATTAAATTAAACTTAAGTATAGCAAGTGCTCATGGAACCAAAAGCAGCATAGCTTGAATAATCAAATTTTTCAAAGAATAATGTTATAAAAAAGGAAATAAAAACATATCATACTAAGCTTCACCTTTTTTTTTCACCTATATTATCAAGTGTTTGATAAGAATAATGCTTCAAGTTTGCTCATGGATTCCAAAATAGTATCAATATTAGATCTGGAAAAGCATTATAACAAGGGAAGATGTAATACGTATAATACAATACTCTTTGTCCATTACTGGAGAAAAATGCTGTCTTCCAAATGATCATCACATTGAAAAAAATTAAGAGAAATATAGAAATAATCCAGTCAGGTTCTTTATAACTCATTTTACGTTTATTGGATTTAAATTATTTATTTTTTAATTGTTGAATCCAAATTTGTCATTTAGGGTTTAATATTCATTAACTGGGAGATTTTTTCTAGAAAGTTCAGGCTGACCATCCTTTAACTGTAAACAAGTTTTTGACCTTGGCTTCCAAATGATCATCACATTGAAAAAAATTAAGAGAAATATAGAAATAATCCAGTCAGGTTCTTTTTAACTCATTGTTACGTTTATTGGATTTAAATTATTTATTTTTTAATTGTTGAATCCAAATTTGTCATTTAGGGTTTAATATTCATTAACTGGGAGATTTTTTCTAGAAAGTTCAGACTGACCATCCTTTAACTGTAAACAAGTTTTTGACCTTGGCTTATTGAACTAATTCCTGACCCTGCTTTAGACATTGTCAACAAGCTTCTAAAACTATTGGTTAATTTCAAGGACAACTTTTTATTTTTAGTTTTTGGGTGTAGGAAATATCTAGAGTATGTGATTTAGTGAAGGCAGTCTCTTTCTGTGACCTTCCATGAACTTCTATCAATTTCTAGAAAATCATGTGATCACTTGTTTACTTAAGAAAAACAGTTATATAGACTGTTGTTTGGGATAGAACATTTCAGTAGAATCTGGGCTTTAAAGTTAGTAGTTGTGTATTTATGTTTGAGTTATAATTTTAATTATCTTGTTCTGGACATTGTGTCAGTTCATTGAAAAAAAGAGGATTTATTTATCTATTTGGAGGAGAAAACATGTGCTCATAATTCATTTGGATGATAATAAAACAAGAACTGAATCACGTGACATTGTCAGCCATTTTGGATTACATCGTCAAGATTCGAACCTGGAACTATTAGAACATTTATTTATCAGGACTCTTGCAATTCCATTAGTGGATTATTATTGTGAATTCTATATTGGATTAATGTTGGATTTGATTCTCTAAAACCGTAAGTTTATTTATTTTATGAAAATAATTGTACTTAATAAATTCATTGTTCAAGTTATACAAGCTTTATTAGTTTTCACTCTTTCTGTGTTGCTGCTTATTCGAGCCTAAGCACGTAACATCATCCAGAAATGAATATTCCCCCTACAGATTATTTATGCAAAATCAAAGACACCATAACCAACCTATCAATGGCTTTTGGAACATGTCCAGCAAATCCAGGCAAAACTGGAATCATTCCAAGAGACCGCATCCTGTCCAAGATTTGATGCTGTAGCGCTAACTGAGCATCAATCCAGGTCTGGGCCAAGGGTCCACCCCACCCCTCCATGTTACCAATCCTTGCCCTGAAGTGAAAGAGAAGTAAATTAATATTGCTTTTTTATGAACCATCGAACATTAGTACATAACTTCTTCATATGCAAGTGTTATAGGGATGTGTCTACACTGATAACTTCATATGCAAATGTTGCTAAGATGTGTCTATACAGGTAACTTCTTCATGTGCAAGTGTTTAGGGATGCATCTACAATGGTTATTCCTTCATCTGCAAGTCTTGTAGGGATGTGTCTACACAGGTAACTTCTTCATATGCAAGTGTTACAGGCATGTGTATACAATGGCTATTCCTTCATGTGCACATGTTGTAGAGATATGTCAACCATAGATATTCCTTTATGTGTAAGTGTTGTAGGGATGTGTCTACAATGGTTATTCCTTCATCTGCAAGTGTTGTAGGGATGTGTCTACACAGGTAATTTCTTCATTTGCAAGTGTTGTAGGGATGTGTCTAGACAGGTAATTTCTTTATTTGCAAGTGTGGTAGGGATGTGTCTAGACAGGTAATTTCTTTATTTGCAAGTGTTGTAGGGATGTGTCTAGACAGGTAATTTCTTTATTTGCAAGTGTTCTAGGGATGTGTCTAGACAAGTAATTTCTTTATTTGCAAGTGTGGTAGGGATGTGTCTAGACAAGTAATTTCTTTATTTGCAAGTGTGGTAGGGATGTGTCTAGGCAGGTAATTTCTTTATTTGCAAGTGTTGTAGGGATGTGTCTAGACAGGTAATTTCTTTATTTGCAAGTGTGGTAGGGATGTGTCTAGACAAGTAATTTCTTTATTTGCAAGTGTGGTAGGGATGTGTCTAGACAGGTAATTTCTTTATTTGCAAGTGTTGTAGGGATGTGTCTAGACAAGTAATTTCTTTATTTGCAAGTGTTGTAGGGATGTGTCTAGACAGGTAATTTCTTTATTTGCAAGTGTTGTAGGGATGTGTCTAGACAAGTAATTTCTTTATTTGCAAGTGTTGTAGGGATGTGTCTAGACAGGTAATTTCTTTATTTGCAAGTGTTGTAGGGATGTGTCTAGACAGGTAATTTCTTTATTTCCAAGTGTGGTAGGGATGTGTCTAGACAGGTAATTTCTTTATTTGCAAGTGTTGTAGGGATGTGTCTAGACAGGTAATTTCTTTATTTGCAAGTGTTCTAGGGATGTGTCTAGACAAGTAATTTCTTTATTTGCAAGTGTGGTAGGGATGTGTCTAGACAGGTAATTTCTTTATTTGCAAGTGTTGCAGGGATGTGTCTAGACAAGTAATTTCTTTATTTGCAAGTGTGGTAGGGATGTGTCTAGACAAGTAATTTCTTTATTTGCAAGTGTGGTAGGGATGTGTCTAGACAAGTAATTTCTTTATTTGCAAGTGTTGTAGGGATGTGTCTAGACAGGTAATTTCTTTATTTGCAAGTGTTGTAGGGATGTGTCTAGACAGGTAATTTCTTTATTTGCAAGTGTTGTAGGGATGTGTCTAGACAGGTAATTTCTTTATTTGCAAGTGTGGTAGGGATGTGTCTAGACAGGTAATTTCTTTATTTGCAAGTGTGGTAGGGATGTGTCTAGACAGGTAATTTCTTTATTTGCAAGTGTTGTAGGGATGTGTCTAGACAAGTAATTTCTTTATTTGCAAGTGTTGTAGGGATGTGTCTAGACAAGTAATTTCTTTATTTGCAAGTGTGGTAGGGATGTGTCTAGACAGGTAATTTCTTTATTTGCAAGTGTTGTAGGGATGTGTCTAGACAAGTAATTTCTTTATTTGCAAGTGTGGTAGGGATGTGTCTAGACAAGTAATTTCTTTATTTGCAAGTGTTCTAGGGATGTGTCTAGACAGGTAATTTCTTTATTTGCAAGTGTGGTAGGGATGTGTCTAGACAAGTAATTTCTTTATTTGCAAGTGTGGTAGGGATGTGTCTAGACAGGTAATTTCTTTATTTGCAAGTGTGGTAGGGATGTGTCTAGACAGGTAATTTCTTTATTTGCAAGTGTTGTAGGGATGTGTCTAGACAAGTAATTTCTTTATTTGCAAGTGTGGTAGGGATGTGTCTAGACAAGTAATTTCTTTATTTGCAAGTGTGGTAGGGATGTGTCTAGACAGGTAATTTCTTTATTTGCAAGTGTTGTAAGGATGTGTCTAGACAAGTAATTTCTTTATTTGCAAGTGTTGTAGGGATGTGTCTAGACAAGTAATTTCTTTATTTGCAAGTGTTGTAGGGATGTGTCTAGACAAGTAATTTCTTTATTTGCAAGTGTGGTAGGGATGTGTCTAGACAGGTAATTTCTTTATTTGCAAGTGTTGTAGGGATGTGTCTAGACAGGTAATTTCTTTATTTGCAAGTGTTGTAGGGATGTGTCTAGACAAGTAATTTCTTTATTTGCAGGTGTTGTAGGGATGTGTCTAGATAGGTGATTTCTTTATTTGCAAGTGTTGTAGTGATGTGTCTAGACAGGTAATTTCTTCATTTGCAAGTGTTGTAGGGATGTGTCTAGACAGGTAATTTCTTCATTTGCAAGTGTTGTAGGGATGTGTCTAGACAGGTAATTTCTTTATTTGCAAGTGTTGTAGGGATGTGTCTAGACAGGTAATTTCTTTATTTCCAAGTGTGGTAGGGATGTGTCTAGACAGGTAATTTCTTTATTTGCAAGTGTTGTAGGGATGTGTCTAGACAGGTAATTTCTTTACTTGCAAGTGTTGTAGGGATGTGTCTAGACAGGTAATTTCTTTATTTGCAAGTGTTGTAGGGATGTGTCTAGACAGGTAATTTCTTTACTTGCAAGTGTTGTAGGGATGTGTCTAGACAGGTAATTTCTTTATTTGCAAGTGTTGTAGGGATGTGTCTAAGCAGGTAATTTCTTCATTTGCAAGTGTTGTAGGGATGTGTCTAGACAGGTAATTTCTTTATTTGCAAGTGTTGTAGGGATGTGTCTAAACAGGTAATTTCTTTATTTGCAAGTGTTGTAGGGATGTGTCTAGACAGGTAATTTCTTCATTTGCAAGTGTTGTAGGGATGTGTCTACACAGCTATGTGTTCACATTCTTATACTGATAATGCCTATGTGCAATTTTTCTAATGCATCAAGAAGTCAGCAAGCTAAGATGGTTCAAATTAGAGGAAAGCAAAGACGAACTGCTTTCAGCTCTTGCATTTAACTTGTTTACTAAAACATCTGTAGATGATATTTTTATCACAGAGCCCCAATGTATAAATCATGGGACGAATGAATAGTTGACTACTAAATTATTTAAATATCAATTTAAAAAAAACAATAATGATTACAGTTACTCAAAATAGTTCTGGTATTGTGTTTGTAAAGACATAGTTATGATAATTCACTATATACTAACTGAACAGATTCCAAATTGCTAATGTGAAACCGATGGCTGTTTAAACTTGTATATACATCCTTGGATTTCGAGTCAAGAAATTCAGAGGCAACATGAAAGGAAGCCACAAATATGATATCAAATGCACTCTTAACAGTGAATTGTTATATCATAATACACTTAATCTGTGATATGGCCAGAGTACTGTATTCTGTGAGATCTCTGCTTTTTAAAAAAATAACATTTCTGGTAGCAGAGATCAACCGGACAAATCATTGTCTCATAATGGATCTTTCTGATGAAATCGTGTCACACTCTCAGCAGCTCACTAGTAATAAATTGTTTTATTTAGACTGACCTCTGTATGTGGATGGTAAGTACAATTCCTCTTCTTTTTACTCAAAGAATTCAATCCTTCAGAACACACATATATTATGTAGTAATCCCTGTCAGAACATAACAGAACATGTGTATTCATCTTCTGTTGGCTTTTTTTCACAAAAAAAACTAAAAAAAACATCTGTTTGGTCCTCCAAAGCTGTCGTTTTGCGGTAACTTCTATGACACATGTACCCTTCATCACAGAAAGCTGACTACAATCTTCAATAACAACAAGGATACTTTCACAAAAGGAAGTCAGCACCAAACTTAAATAAAAGCAATGAAATCTGAAAGATTGTTGCATTTTCCAAAGTGACTGGAACACGTTCAGTTTTGCTATGAAAAGTTTCATATTTGTAAGAAAGAAATTATGCTTATGGTCGCTACCAATGGCGACATAAAATGCAAATTAAATTTCCAAACTTTTGAAGCCATAATATATATGAAGGGATTATTTGGAATTTATTTTGAATTACCATAAGTTCTCCTTTTTTTTAATAAATTTTTCACTTTGTATTCTAGGGCAATAATGTTATGTTGAATTTTACAAAGCCTGTTGCTTCTCACTCTATTTTATTACTTATTTTAAGACCATAGAGTAATAATACTAATACCATTAATACAACTACTATTATTAGGACCACTCTGGCTATTACTACTACTATTACTACTGCAGACATAATAAAATCAAAATATGTATATATAAATTATAATTTTCAATATTTATAAAATAACTGAAGAAAATCCATTTCTTACAGGATTATTTTACAGATAGAACTGGATTAAGGCCTTCCAGGGCCCTAAATACTGAAAATATGTCCCTCAACCTTTCTATAATATGTGAACCTAAAAAAAAACTATTAAAGCTAACAAGGTGGGAAAATACCAGTGTAATTTGAATTTGTCCTGTTGGGTTGGTGCCCTAAACACATGCTTAGCGTGTCTAATGGGAATTCTGGCTTTACAGGCGATAACTCACCAATCTATCAATTTTCCTTGCTAACAATTGCATTGTCAGGTGAAGAAACTCAAATAAAAGAATAATAATGAACATGTAAACAGAAGTATGAAATCAATAAAAGAATCAGACATGATCAGAAAGAAGGAAATTCTGATGGAGGAAATAATGTAAGAAGAATAAGATAAATGATAGTTACAATGAAATCTAGGTTTTCAATAAAACAAAATCCATAAAGAAACGAATAAAAAAGAAAGAATAGAAAGTTATTACCAGGCCAGGAAAGCTGCTCCTCCAAAGTGAGCTTCCAGATCCTCCTTAGTGAAGCCTAGATTCATGTACACCTGAACAGGTAAGATAAGTACCAATTCTATATGCACAGACACACAGACAAAATCTAATTATAATAAAATCTTTAACAATAAAACTTTGTATTTTATTACTAAAACCAAACTGTAATGATTATCAAAGAATGAAATAATAAATCTACATGTATTACTCATGCATTTGAGTGAGAGAGAAAAAAAACTGCATTATACTGTAAAAAATGTGATGATCCATGAACTGTACAAGTCAGATTGCTTGACATGCAATAAAAGTGATGTCTGGAAAAGGTCAACCAACATCAGGGATGAGACTATCATTTTGAGACACAATTTCTTTATCACTACCTCGGAAAAAGTATGCAAATAAAGTACTTTCATTCAGCATATCTCTTGGATGTTGAAAGGCTTAACTTTTTTAATAAAAGACTGAGGTAGGTATATAAGTACCACTATATTTTCAGTATATTTTGAGCTTGGGAACTAATTTGAAAGTACAGTGTATTTTCAAACTGTTCTTCATTTTTTTTACCAATGAATGACCCAAATTTGCATTAAAGGTCATTGGCCATACTCAATATTTTTCATTTTACATCAAATTTGCATTACACGTTTAAAAGTAGTTATACTCACACAAAAAGAATAAAAAAAGTATCAAGTGAAAAAAGAAATACAATGTAGTTCAATTACTCAAAATAGAAGTATACAATGGTGTTACTTCCCCTTAGCTACAATTTCGTACCTATAGAGGACACCAACTGGAAATGACGTATATTTATCTCACAAGACGAAGTACATGCTTTTTGTTGTCAAAAAATAAAAGAATATAAACTATGGATAGGAAATATTTAGGCGAAACTATTGTAAACTAATTTAATGTTTAACTTCATATTGATGTGCATGCACGACGCTCTAGAATGCACTAGATTACGTCGCTTTCAAAACTGTTTAATTATTTCAATTTGTTTTCGAAATTCTCATTAATACAGGTAAAAAGGAATCATTGCTGGCTTCCCTATGTCAGCCAACTTTGTAAAAAAAGGAAAAATGAAATCGACACACTTAAGAGTTCTAAAGTTCCTTATGTCAGCTGACTTCACAAAAATATCTCCACAATTAAAAGAATCCAAAGTCAGTTTCTGGAGTTGGCTTGCTTTGCAATAAAATAACATTTGTATCTGATATCTAGTCAGTAAGTTTAAGCGAGGAGTTTATTGCTCGCTGCCAGCTGTGTTTATTCATCGCCTGGGAATCTGTTTTGTTTGCCATATGTAATCATAATTGATGTTCATATGTAAATAGCATATACAGCAATAATTTTATATAATAATACTTTGTAACCCATGCTAGTAAAAAAATTATCATTTGTACTCACAGTGAATGTATTTTCATATGAAGATTTTTTTGGCAGGATACTGTCATATAGTTAACCTGGATACAATACAATCATGGTCATTTGGCACCTTATAATTTATCAAGCATGAGTGGCCTTCAATCAATCTGGTGATATTCTCTTTCCTTGAGTAATTTTGTTATCTGGCATAAGCGATAAAGACTTCAGTTAGGATGCATACACCAGCTGGCATTTGCTATATATATATGGAGTTCGTGGATGTATTTTTTTTATCTTAATAAATTTAGCATGATGAAAAAAGGAATAAATGATAACAATGTAAGATTAGTTTCTTTCATTATTCTTTTCAAATAAGTATTTGTTTATCTATTTTATTCTACTGTGCAGAGTGCAGGGGGCACACAAATATTTCTTTTCTGATTTGTAGATAATGTAGAAAATATGATTCATAATATTGACTAGTACTGACAAGCTTTCAGTTTTGCATGTGCACACACTAAGACATGAACTTGAAAAATAAAAACAAACAATAAAAATAACTGGTAAGAGCTTCACATTGCAGCAACTAAATACTGACAAAATGCACAGCATTAATCTCTCTCTCTCTCTCTCTCTCTCTCTCTCTCTCTCTCTCTCTCTCTCTCTCTCTCATATGTAATCAAGTGTGTATTATTTGTAGCAGTGTTACATCCTAAAATTAAATATATTTGTTAAAATATCTCATTGTGCACTTCTTAGAAAAATGTTAACGTATTCTGTAGAATATCGTGTTAAGTATTACTGTTTTATAAATCAATATTGATAATTTGACCAAAGACTTAAATTGAGAATGTCATTGTGCAGATGCATAAATTTCATAGCATAAAAAATAAATGTATATAGATATTTTAATTAGAATAAGCAAGATATATCAGTTTGTGTTTTCTCATATATATGTATGTTATGAAGTATGATTTTCTTTTAAAGAAAATCAAGATAGTTTAGTTTCTTTAAATCTGTTCAATTCTTTCCTCAAACCTATTCTATTTTTAAACCTATAAAAATTGTCAAAAACATTGTCTTACATAGTATCTACTTGCTGCTTGAAGAAAAAGAAATTTTTCAAACTATTGCTAAGTTGAGCCAAATTATCTTTTGGATTGGGTTGAATTATCCTAATTTTGGCCCAATTTGGCCTGATAGCCAATTGTCTAGGGCTGAAATGTCTCTGGGCTAAATTGACCATAATCTGGCATAAATGGTACAACGCTCCCATCCCTCACCCTATTCAATCCCACAGATTCAATACATTTTTTCTTCTGATAACAGAGTATTTTGGAAAAAGAGAGAATTCTTTTTGTCTTTATCATCACTCTTTTGGTTACATTGGTTACATCGCAATTTCATAACATATATCACATAAAAATTAAACACTTGGACGGCTAGGTTGAATAGAAGGGACAAATGTAATGTTTTATCTGTTTTTGACATGCGGAAACTACCGATTGTTCATGGAGATGGCTGAATAATTTTTTCAATTACAAAAGTCTAATTATGCAATTTTATGGTGTGCATACATAACAAATGCATTCTGTATGACAATAATAATATAAAAAAATCCTTGCATGCTGATAAATGTTTTTGGGTGGAGTGGAAGCATTGGTCATAACAGATCAAGGACTAGAATTTGGGAAGAATTTTGGCCACTGTATGTGAAAATCCAGAAATCTTTGTAGATACTGCACTTCCAAAGGTTATAATACTTTCATTATATCAGTATATGAACATATACTGACAAATAGTTAGCCTAAACTTTTGTGGTAGAAAAACATTCTTGTGGACATTTGAATTAGAAAAATAAGGCATAGATTCAAATCTCTGCTGTTGAAAGACATTTAACCTTGCTAACTATTCCAGTTGACCTTGATGTAAATAAATACTAGCATCCACTGGAGATGTAGGTGAGTAGGCTAAAATTTGATATATTGGCACATCAAGGGCAAATTTCAGTCGCTTCATGGATACTGGAAGAAACCCTGAAGTTTACAGGAGTATTTGTAAGCTGGGAACATTAAAATTGTTAGTTAATGTTGATTAGATCAGACATATTTTTTTAAATGTCTTACCTTTTGGAATATTGCCTCCTGCCCTGTAAAAGCCAGTGGCAGGTTGATACCATTCATTGCCATCCAGTCAATCTCTCGCTCCCAGCGCTTCCATGTCCACCAGACAAAGGAATAACTCACAGTACATACATTCTGGTAGTAACGGAACCTTGGAATGGCACATAAGAGCATAAATTTCTTCATTATAGCTTGCAATGTGGCCTACTGCTTCATTTATCATGTTACAGGTTGATGTTAAATTTTGTCAAATATATCTACCAGTACCAGTATTTTCTTGACTGGCATATATGTCACCTGTGACCTACATGCTTTCTGCCATGAGATAAATTTGGGGGATCTATGGCCCTTAAAAACCCTGTTGGCCAGTATTCTCCTGATCTTTGGCCCTTGATAACCCTGTTGGCCAGTATTCTCCTGATCTTTGGCCCTTGATAACCCTGTTGGCCAGTAGTTTTCTTATCTATGGCCCTTAATAACCCTGTTGGTCAGTAGTCTCCTGATCTATGGCCCTTGATAACCCCGTTTGATAGTAGTCTCCTGACCTATGGCTCTTAATAACCCTGTTGGACAGTAGTCTCCTGATCTATGGCCCTTAAAAACCCTGTTGGCCAGTAGTCTCCTGATCTATGGCCCTTAAAAACCCTGTTGGACAGTAGTCTCCTGATCTTTGGCCCTTAAAAACCCTGTTGGCCAGAAGTCTCCTGATTTATGGCCTTTAATAACCCTGTTGGACAGTAGTCTCCTGATCTATTGCCCTTAAAAACCCTGTTGGACAGAAGTCTCCTGATTTATGGCCCATAATAACCCTGTTGGACAGTAGTCTCCTGATATATGGCCCTTAATAACCCTGTTGGACAGTAGTCTCCTGATCCATGGCCCTTAATAACCCTGAAGGACAGTAATCTCCTGATATATTGCCCTTTATATCCCTGTTGGACAGTAGTCTCCTGATTTATGGCCCATAATAACCCTGCTGGACAGTAATTCTCCTGATCTATGGCCTTAATAACCCTGTAGGACAGTAATCCTGATATATGGCCCTTAAAAACCCTGTTGGACAGTAGTCTCCTAATGCAAACATAAAGCATACCCAGATATGAAAAAGATTTAAACATGAAAAGGATAACATTTCAAATATCTGGTCTGGTCTTTTGTGAAATTTGTTACAGTGGAGGTTAGAAAATGTAGATTGTATGTTCTTTTTATTAATTATTTTCCTTCATCAACTAAAGAATAATCTGTTTTGTAAGCAGTGCCATCATAATAAATTTTCATTAGGCAATGTCATCTTAATATTTTTTTTATAATGAGTGTCATCTTAATAAATTTTCATTAGACAATGTCATCTTAATAAATTTCCATTAAGCAATTTCATCTTAATAAATTTCCATTAAGCAATTTCATCTTAATAAATTTTCATTAAGCAATGCCATCTTAATAAAAGTTCAGTAAGCAATGTCATGTTAATAAATTTTAATTTAGCAATGTCATGTTTATAAATTTTAATTTAGCAATGTCATGTTAATAAATTTTCATTTAGCAATGTCATGTTAATAAATTTTCATTTAGCAATGTCATGTTTATAAATTTTAATTTAGCAATGTCATCTTAATAAATTTTAATTTAGCAATGTCATCTTAATAAATTTTAATTTAGCAATGTCATGTTTATAAATTTTAATTTAGCAATGTCATCTTAATAAATTTTCATTTAGCAATGTCATGTTAATAAATTTTAATTTAGCAATGTCATGTTTATAAATTTTAATTTAGCAATGTCATGTTTATAAATTTTAATTTAGCAATGTCATGTTTATAAATTTTAATTTAGCAATGTCATGTTTATAAATTTTAATTTAGCAATGTCATCTTAATAAATTTTAATTTAGCAATGTCATCTTAATAAATTTTCATTTAGCAATGTCATGTTAATAAATTTTCATTTAGCAATGTCATGTTAATAAATTTTAATTTAGCAATGTCATGTTAATAAATTTTAATTTAGCAATGTCATGTTTATAAATTTTAATTTAGCAATGTCATCTTAATAAATTTTAATTTAGCAATGTCATGTTAATAAATTTTCATTAAGCAATGTCATGTTTATAAATTTTAATTTAGCAATGTCATGTTAATAAATTTTCATTTAGCAATGTCATGTTAATAAATTTTCATTTAGCAATGTCATGTTAATAAATTTTCATTTAGCAATGTCATGTTAATAAATTTTAATTTAGCAATGTCATCTTAATAAATTTTCATTTAGCAATGTCATGTTAATAAATTTTAATTTAGCAATGTCATGTTTATAAATTTTAATTTAGCAATGTCATGTTTATAAATTTTAATTTAGCAATGTCATGTTAATCAATTTTAATTTAGCAATGTCATCTTAATAAATTTTCATTTAGCAATGTCATGTTAATAAATTTTAATTTAGCAATGTCATGTTAATAAATTTTAATTTAGCAATGTCATGTTTATAAATTTTAATTTAGCAATGTCATCTTAATAAATTTTAATTTAGCAATGTCATGTTAATAAATTTTCATTAAGCAATGTCATGTTTATAAATTTTAATTTAGCAATGTCATGTTAATAAATTTTCATTTAGCAATGTCATGTTAATAAATTTTCATTTAGCAATGTCATGTTAATAAATTTTCATTTAGCAATGTCATGTTAATAAATTTTAATTTAGCAATGTCATCTTAATAAATTTTCATTTAGCAATGTCATGTTAATAAATTTTAATTTAGCAATGTCATGTTTATAAATTTTAATTTAGCAATGTCATGTTTATAAATTTTAATTTAGCAATGTCATGTTTATAAATTTTAATTTAGCAATGTCATGTTTATAAATTTTAATTTAGCAATGTCATCTTAATAAATTTTAATTTAGCAATGTCATCTTAATAAATTTTCATTTAGCAATGTCATGTTAATAAATTTTCATTAAGCAATGCCATCTTAATAAAAGTTCAGTAAGTAATGTCATCTTAATAAATTTTAATTTAGCAATGTCATCTTAATAAATTTTCATTTAGCAATGTCATGTTAATAAATTTTCATTAAGCAATGTCATGTTAATAAATTTTCATTAAGCAATGTCATGTTAATAAATTTTCATTTAGCAATGTCATGTTAATAAATTTTAATTTAGCAATGTCATGTTAATAAATTTTAATTTAGCAATGTCATGTTAATATATTTTAATTTAGCAATGTCATGTTAATAAATTTTAATTTAGCAATGTCATGTTTATAAATTTTAATTTAGCAATGTCATGTTTATAAATTTTAATTTAGCAATGTCATCTTAATAAATTTTAATTTAGCAATGTCATCTTAATAAATTTTCATTTAGCAATGTCATGTTTATAAATTTTCATTAAGCAATGTCATGTTAATAAATTTTCATTAAGCAATGCCATCTTAATAAAAGTTCAGTAAGCAATGTCATAATAAATTTTAATTTAGCAATGTCATCTTAATAAATTTTAATTTAGCAATATCATCTTAATAAATTTTCATTAAGCAATGTCATCTTAATAAATTTTCATTTAGCAATGTCATCTTAATAAATTTTAATTTAGCAATGTCATCTTAATAAATTTTCATTAAGCAATGTCATCTTAATAAATTTTAATTTAGCAATGTCATCTTAATAAATTTTCATTAAGCAATGTCATGTTAAAAAATTTTAATTTAGCAATGTCATCTTAATAAATTTTAATTTAGCAATGTCATGTTTATAAATTTTAATTTAGCAATGTCATGTTAATAAATTTTAATTTAGCAATGTCATCTTAATAAATTTTCATTAAGCAATGTCATGTTAATAAATTTTAATTTAGCAATGTCATGTTAATAAATTTTAATTTAGCAATGTCATGTTAATAAATTTTCATTAAGCAATGTCATCTTAATAAATTTTAATTTAGCAATGTCATGTTAATAAATTTTAATTTAGCAATGTCATGTTAATAAATTTTAATTTAGCAATGTCATCTTAATAAATTTTCATTAAGCAATGTCATGTTAATAAATTTTCATTAAGCAATGTCATCATAATAAATTTTCATTAAGCAATGTCATGTTAATAAATTTTAATTAGCAATGTCATGTTAATAAATTTTAATTTAGCAATGTCATGTTAATAAATTTTCATTAAGCAATGTCATGTTAATAAATTTTCATTAAGCAATGTCATGTTAATAAATTTTAATTTAGCAATGTCATGTTAATAAATTTTAATTTAGCAATGTCATCTTAATAAATTTTCATTAAGCAATGTCATGTTAATAAATTTTAATTTAGCAATGTCATGTTTATAAATTTTAATTTAGCAATGTCATGTTAATAAATTTTAATTTAGCAATGTCATGTTAATAAATTTTAATTTAGCAATGTCATGTTTATAAATTTTAATTTAGCAATGTCATCTTAATAAATTTTAATTTAGCAATGTCATCTTAATAAATTTTCATTTAGCAATGTCATGTTAATAAATTTTCATTAAGCAATGCCATCTTAATAAAAGTTCAGTAAGCAATGTCATCTTAATAAATTTTAATTTAGCAATGTCATGTTAATAAATTTTAATTTAGCAATGTCATCTTAATAAAGTGTCAGTAAGCAGTGTCATCTTAGTGGATTATTAAAATGCAGATAATGAACCTGTTTTAGAACTTAAAAGTATGATGAGACATATCTGCAAATGACACTATGGGTTACAGTAATGCTTGACCACATCACATGTACAATGACTTACATAATATGTTTATTATATGTTTTCTCACAATACTTGGTCATTTAGAAAAAGGAGTATTGTCAAGAAAATCAAACTTACTTGTTTTTGAATTTTTAAAACCATTCACAAAATTTGCTAAATTAATTATATATTATGCATTTATCAAGTAAACTCCATACCTGTCCATTGCTGTGACAGTCTTGCCAGGTGATGTAATCACAGGCAGTGGATCAGGTAAGTTAAGCTGCTCACCTGCCCAGGTATATTGACAATTACAGTAATTTTTCAGGTAATAATAAAATCCCATGGCTGCCGCAATGCCTGATGTGGCTGTTATAGTAACTTCCTTTCCATCTGATAGCAACTGGAAAATTTACATGAAAAAATCCTCATTAGTATGAAATTTCTGTCACATGACATATTTTTAATATTGAATTCCAAAATGTATATAATCTAACAGCAAAATTTATACTTGCTTATAAGTTGAGTCAAAGTACAAACTGCACAAACCCTCCATGTGTGTCTGTATATATAGCTATTTATCTTTTGGACCACTCAGGTTGCCTAAGTGGTTAGAGTGTTTACCTTGGATGCAGGTGGTCACAGATTCAAACTCTACTCGAGTCATACCAAGGACTTATAAAAATAAAAAATCATACTGACAACTGCCCTGCCTCACATAGTGCTCAGCAATAAGAGGTTAGTTTTAGGAACAGTCATCCTGCTGTCAAGACTGGGTAGGACGTTATGGTACATGTCTGTGGCATGATGCCCCAGTGCTAGACATCGCTATAAACTGCCATACTGCAGACATCATAGCGGTATGACTGAAATTTTCAAAAGCTGTGTAAAAATCCAAATTACACACACACTCACATCTCTCTGTCTCTGTCTCTCTCTCTCTCTCATAAAGTTATTAATCAGTCATGTTTCAATAAATAGCCAAATAGTTCAAAATTATTTTTAAATACATATTTCTACAGTTTACATTTTCATTTTGCAAGAAAATAATATTACAATATATTTGTAAATAGAGCATGCTTTCTAATATCAGTTAAATAAACAAATTTGCAGTTTATAATTCAAAAAATATTGTCATAATCTGACATGTCATTTTGGCTTCATGACTTGATCTCCATGTGATATAGTGCCATACAATTTTATTTTAAAAATGTACAAAGCAAGGTAGAAAAGAGATTACAGCATTGAGTTTAATAATTCAAAATGTGAATGCAGGTTTTATTTATTCCACTAAATCTATTGATGTGATACTGGTAAAACTCTGCACCCATTTTCTCAAAACCTCAATATAACATGGTTACCCCTTAATTCCTTCAAATGCCACAATCAGTTGGTAGATAGACTTTTGATCAAAGTGTATAAGAGTCAATGCACCTAAGAGTGCTTATTGATGAAAAAAATGGATCCATACTCTATGACACTCACATTAAAAGTGTCTCGACCAGCAGGACCTGGCCCTGGCTCAAGAACAACATGGAAAGATTTGCCCTTCTCTCCAAGTACTCTACCAATAAGACCCTGGACTGCCTGTCTCTGGTCATGTAATGAGGTCTTTTGTTTGAGATCTTTAAGTGCTGGAAAATCTGCAACAAATAAAAGTAAGCAAAAACTTTGTCGGTTCTGCAAAAAATAAGTCTCAACCTGAATCTTGCTATAAAACATATTATATAACTTTCAAAGAAATTTAAATCAAAATCTTTATATTTGCTGACACTAATTATGCTGTAACTAAAAAAGAGCTTTCTAGGGATGACATATTCCCCCCTGTCTGGGCCCCCTTCTTATGCATGTGCCTCCCCCTTGGGCCCCCAATTGTGCTCATGCTCTATGGTCCAGCACTGTCAATGTACACAATACTTATACCACACTTTCTTCCAGAACTCTCAATTTTGACACTACTTTGTTTCCATACTAACAGAAGTTTACAAACTAAAATTGTTCACAATATATGAAAAGATAGATATCACAAGGCAGTTCTTGTATTTAAATGTCTACATGGAACTGCACCAGAGTATCTTCAGGATTTATTCTGCACAGTACTATGCATGTTGAGATCAATGCAACATGGAAACCTGATATTTATACAAGAATGACATGATGATCCCAAAATTCTATACAGGAATGGCATGACATTTATACATGAATGACATGACATTCAAAGGATTCAATACAGGAATGACATGGCATTCAAATGATTCTATACAGGAATGACATGACATTGAAAAGATTCTGTACATGACTGACATGATGCTACCAAAATTATATACAGTAATGACATGACATTCAAAGGATTCTGTACAGGAATCACATGACATTCAAAGGATTCTGTACAGAAATTACATGACATTCAAAAGAGTCTAAACATCAAATGACATGATATTTAAGTATTCTATACTGGAATTACATGATATTTAAAGGATGCTAAACATGAATGACATGACATTCAAAGGATTCTGTACAGGAATGACATGACATTCAAAGGATTTTAAGCATGAAATGACATGATATTTTAAGGATTTTTACTGGAATGACATGATATTTAAAGAATTCTGCACATGAATGACATGATATTTAAAGGATTTTAAATATAAATGACATGATATTTAAAGGATTCTAAACATGAATGAATGATATTTAAAGGATTCTAAACATGAATGAATGATATTTAAAGGATTTTAAACATGATGAATGATATTTAAAGGATTCTAAACATGAATGAATGATATTTAAAGGATTCTAAACATGAATGAATGATATTTAAGGGATTCTAAACATGGATGAATGATATTTAAAGGATTCAAAACATGAATAAATTATATTTAAAGGATTCTGTACAGGAATTACATGGTATTTAAAGGATTCTAAACATAAATGAATGATGCTCCCAAAATTTTATACATGAATGACATGACATTCAAAAAAATTTGTCCAGAATTACATGACATTCAAAGGATTATATACAGGTATGACATGATATTTAAAGGATTCTAAACATGAATGACATGATATTTTAAGGATTCTGTACAGGAATGGTATGATATTTAAAGGATTCTATAAAGGAATGACATGATATGTAAAGGATTCTATACAGGTATGACAAGATATTTAAATGATTATTGTAAAGGAATGACATGATATGTAAAGGATTCTAGACAGGTATGACAAGATATTTAAAGGATTCTATACAGGTATGACAAGATATTTAAAGGATTCTATACAGGTATGACATGATATGTAAAGGATTCTATACAGGTATGACAAGATATTTAAAGGATTCTATACAGGTATGACAAGATATTTAAAGGATTATTGTAAAGGAATGACATGATATGTAAAGGATTCTAAACAGGAATGACAAGATATTTAAAGGATTCTATAAAGGAATGACATGATGTTTAATGGGTACATATTTTGCCTGGTATTCATATTTTAACAGTTTACTTGACTGTAAAAATACTATTTCATTAAACACTAGGAGTCTGTTGATGATGCAATTAATACTCCTTAACAGTATTCCTAATTCTCTATGCTCCTTTCATAGTGTGCATGTTGTCGTGAAAATAATACTTATCACATATTCTACTTATCAGATACAGATAAATAATGATGGATAATGAATTTTGCACTTACCTTGTCTTGCTAGCACCGAGACTTCTGGTATCAGAAGCAAGTACTACAAAAGTTAAAACCAATTAATTATGAATTTATTCATTAAGTAATTTTTAATTAAAATGTGTTAGTCACTACAATTACAACTGATACTATCATCTTTTTTTAGTCAGGATGATCACCCATTACCAACAAAAAAAGTGGAAGGGCATGTGCAACCCGAATTTAAGCACGCATTTACATATTCTCTTTTAATATGATGTTTAATTCTGTAACCTTATATAGGGTTGCATTAAATGAATAGAATTATTGCCTAACAGGTTGATACCATATTTAAATAATGCAGACATTTTATATGTACAGAATGAAAGAAATAAAGAAAGAAAATAATCCTTTTTTGTGCTTCTTGTTAATTTCTTGCTGTCATTTCTATGTATTAAACTTTCACATAAAAATTTATATATATCTGCCCAGTTGTCATTTATTAACAAAGTATTCACAATCAAATGTGCGCACATTCATTTACCGGAAAATGAAATTGTAAATAGAATAAACAAAATTGTTATCATTCTAAGATCATAATAAATGCAAAACATTTTTTTTGTTCAACTTAAAATTTATGAATGTACTATTATTTTCAGTTATTATCTCCAAACAAACAGAGAAGAAAAGTATAAGGTATGGATAAGCATTAATCAACAAAGGCAAGAAAGAAAAGTAAGGGTTGTGGTGGTGATTTGAAAATGGATGAGAAAATGTAGTCCTTCCTTTATTTGTAATATGATATTCATTTTGTTATGTATTCCTCCATTGAGTGACATTACTCTTGGTCAATCTCCAATCTGGTATACTTATTTATAATTTTAGTTGGTGTTTTTTGCTTGAAAAATATTACTGTGCCCATGACGGCTTTAATGACTTAGTTAAAATAGTCAGGTCTAACACTTGTTATATCATGCATCTGATTGACCTTAAAGAATCCACACACTACCTGACTAACCTTCAATGATCCACATACTAGCTAACTGACCATAATGGATCCACACAGTAGTCAATTGACCTTAAAGGATCCATATACTTACTGCTTTTTTTCCTAATAAATTAGGAAAAATTCTCTTTTACATTTACATATCATCATAAGTAGCTGTCCAAAAAAAATGAATAAGATTAATTTACTGCTCTTTCATTTTCTTCTGATTTTATGTCAGTTTGATAATTTTCTCAAAAACTCCAAGTTAGTATTGTAAACTGTGGAAAACTGAGAACAAAAGTCTTGTTTCCTAGTAATATTTGTAACATATTCATGTAATAATTAAAACTGTTGTTGTGTGCACACACAAAAAAAATCACCGCATACAATATGTACCACTTGTGTGTGTGTGTGTGTATGATTTGGATTTTTAAAGTAGCTTTTATAATTTTGCAATCATATCACTATGATGTGTATGCAGTGTGGTAGTTTATAGTGAAGTCTAGCACTTGGGCAGCATCATGCTACAGACATGTAGTATGATATCCCACCCAGTCACATTATCTTGACACCAGGCAGACCAGTCACAACACTAACCTCTAATGCTAAGCGCCAGGCGAGGCAGCTGTTAGTACCATTTTTGGAAGTCTTTGCTATGACTCAGCCGGGGATCGAACCCATGACCTCCCGCATCCGAGGCGGACGTTCTAACCACTAGGCCACAGCCCTGGAGTGGCTTGTACAACTTGTCTCTGTGACCAAAAGAAAACATAAGTATTTGACAAATATTTGTCAAAATTGCAAATATTTGTATTCTATCTTACATATGCTATAGCTGTTTCTGATCTACAATGTCTTCTTTTGTCTTTCTAGCTACTTTCTTGAAAATGCCGACGATCTTAACCTTCGCTTTACCTGTATCTTCATAATTGTATTGAACTGACATCAAAATCAAGAATCTTGGAGGTGGGGTAGAGCTGTGATGCATTTATTAATCGCAGACAGGCACAATGCATGAATGATTTATTGCTTAAAGTGGGTACGTGGCTGTCATATTGTAGTTTTAATGGATAAATGAAAGTGCGCAGGTACTGCCACAGGACTTTGACATTTTATCAATAAAGTATGGCGAAAACTCTAAACACATGAACTCCACTTATCGGTTATATAACCGATAAGGCGATTTCATGTTTTCTGAGAGTTCGCCGTACTTTATTGATAAAACGTCAGACCCCTGTGGTACTGCATATCTTATATTTAGGCTACAAGCTAATTTTGGCGTACCTATTTCTAACTAGAGTGTCTCATTCTTAAAAAAAGCACCAATATAACATAAAAAAATTTGTGACCGCTAAGTAAATGGTATGTAAGATGAATGTAATATATATATAATAAATAATTCAAATTACCGATAAGATCAGAAATTTTAATTCCATGTCAATGTCTGCGCGCAGCAACAATAATCACGTGATGAGGAACAAATCACATGATAATCATGTGATTTTAACCACACTTGAGAAACATTTTAAAATGTGCCGGTGCACAGTTTTGATTTTACAAATATGCTGCATAGTGCTTGGTTTCTTTTTGCACAATAAAGTACAAGGATGTGGTATAACTACCCATATCGAAATAAGTAAGTAGAACAACGCGAAATATGATAAATCTGCTATTTACATGTTATTATGATATATCTCTATTTAAGGTGCAATGGTTATGCCTACTCGTTCGTTTGTACTTTCCGATCGATTTCAGTAACATTAATCTTTAATATGATAAACACTGCACATAACTTAGTCAATTCATTTATTGATTTATAATTTTTAAACTGAATTTGACCAGAGATGCCCATAATGTTGGCACCCCTGCATCTTTCATGCTTTAAAGACTTTCCATACTAACATGGCGCCATGTTGCGTACACTAAGTTTGGGTAAGTTTTATTTCCGCAGACAACATTGTCACATAATTCATCTTATTCGAAAATTCCGTAAATTATAGAGTTTATAGATATATCCTTTGCTCACATGTACATAGAAATTACACCTTATGTTAAATCCACTTGAAAGGCAAACTTGTAATTGTTATTCTTTTCCTTTGCTTGATTCGACATTGTAAATATCGGAAGCAGACGACATAATATTTTCCTGCTACGAACATATACTTGTTGTACGTACACCCCTTCATTGAAAATGGACTTGTCCAGAAACTGGACATGACTGGCGAACAGATCGTCACTGAAAACTTTCGTTTGGAGTAAAAGGCGCAGGCGATAAAGGTGTTACAGGCCCACTTGGGAAAGAAACTTAAGTTGGTGGACTGGGGAAATAACCCCAAAACGGAAAATAATACCATAAGTTCCCAAGTGCCCCCTATGCAAAAATTTACTGATAACAAAACACATTTAATACTCTAATGTGAAATTTTTAATAAAAAAGAGAAAAGAGTTAAAACAGAAAATATTAAACAATAGGGACGTTTGATATAAATTCATTATTATACACGAATAAAATAACTAAAAAAAAACCCACTATTAAGGAAATAATAAAATTTTTAACTGAAATAATGATTAAGAGAAAACAGGAAATTTGGATACCTGATAGCTAAATAACTAACACAGACTGGAAAGCCAAATTGACTAGTATAATAACACCAGTCTTACAATAAATTCTATTTAAAACTGGAAAGCCATGATGGCTAGTTGTAAAACACCAGTTATACATTACTAATTAAATAGACTGGAAAGCGTCTCTAGCAATGAGTGCAATACCCAAAGTTAGCATGGAGGGAGGGTAGGGAGTACCATCAGATCAACCTTTTTGGGTTAAAACAACTGTTATACTTCATCAACAAAAACAAAGAATAACCTTCACAAAAAATTGTAAAACACTAGAAATAAAATAGAAACAGAAACACTGACATTACACTTCAACACCCATGGGTGGACAGGGAAACAATGCACAAAAAACAAATATTTTTCAGAAAACGAAGGTGTTACTCGAAAACTTAAACCAGCTAAATATGCTCGGGAGAGTTGAAGAGTATCAACATCCTGCCCCCACTTAGAAATAATCAGGTTTGAAATTATAAATCAATAAATGAATTGACTAAATTCTGTGCATATTTTATCTCATTTGTGCTTTTCATCTTTTAAATCAGATGGGGTGGGGGTTACAAAAAACGGGGTAGTGTATTTAAACTCCAATCAATGAATTTAATGAAATATGTAAAGTCTGTATGTAATTTTATTGCACATAGATTGTTTCATTTTGATAACATTAAGGTTGATTTTCTCTCACCATACATGATATTGTTTATATTAACTTATTATTTAGAAGAAGTACAGAAATCTAAGATGATAATTCGGTAGGCTGTGAAGGACCTTAGTGGAGGTGAAACCTCCATCTCCACAGCCCAATCTACATGTATATTAATTAGACCAACAAATTGTTCTACACCTTTTTTTTAATTTTAACTGGTGGTGAACCAGTCAAAATTTAAAAAAGGTGGAGAACAATTTGTTGGTCTAGTATATTAATATACTGAGCTGCCAGACTTGATAGTAATACAATGGTTGACTCAATCGTAAGCATTTTAAAAAATAGGTGGAAAGATAGGATAGTTTTTTCTCACTGATTTCACTACATTATCACTTTTTGAAAGAATGTGATGTATTTTAAATTATTTGTTGATTGAAATTTCTAATACATGTTTTATCAATACTTACTATGCATACTTAATATGTTTACATATTTTGCAACCATTTTATATATGATTTAGGTCACAGAGCAATGGAATTCTTCCAGTCATACTATACAAGCAGTCAAGTTGATTACAGGAAGGTAAAATAATACTTATTATAAAATAAACTTCAACTTTTGTTTACAAGTAAGCATTAGTTCAGCATTTTAATTGTCATCACTAGTGCATCGATTTATACAACACAAATAGTTCAAAAATATACTTTTTTCAAACTCAACAAATTAAAACTGAATGTCAAAATGATAATTCAATAGCGCTGTCAGATTATTTTGTCTACATATCTCTGAAGCAAATGCAAAGGATTTACAGTATTGGTTTTAGATTATCATCACCAATGTATTGAATTGATTAAAAGCAATAATTTTGTCAGGCATTGTATTTGTGCTGATAGAATGTTAATTATAGTATTTGTAAAGATGTAGATTTTTAAATGCTCACCATAAGAAGGAGCTTTTTTATTTTTATCTTAAGTTTTCCACTATCAATCATTACTAAACTTTGTGGATGGCTAGCACTATAGTGTAAAGTTCACAGTCATGGTAAATGTATTCAGAAAAAATGGTTGCATAGTACGGTTTGCTCAAGACTGCATACCTTGAGCAAACATCCATACAATTGACCCTAAAGGTCAATAATCTCCAGAGTAGTACATACATGGAGAACTATTATGGGATGTACATAAACCCCTGCTGCACAATGTTAAGGTCAGAAAAGACTAGCAGTGTAGTTGGGAAAAGACAATTCCACACACTTTAACTGAGCATATGTTAATAATATTTTATATATTCAACATCAAAATGATTTTTAACATTCAAGTCTAATGCAACTTTAAACATAAAGCAAAGAGTCAAATAGAACTCAAAAATATTTTCTCAAAGCTGAGTGCAGGACCAGTAAAATCTGAGATTCCAGGAAGCAAGGGCATTTGAGACAGTTTTTTTAAATTAATATCAAGTTGAAGAGGTCTGTGGTATAACCCCAATGTAGACAAAAATGCTGAACAGTAGTTATGCACTTTGATTATGACAGTTGTTTAAGAAAGAACATTATTGTAAATAGAGAGTTATTTGAATGGTATTCATTTCAGTTGTTACTGGAAAACCAGGATGCTCTTATGGCTGGAACCCCCTATCCCGACTCTTTCTATGATACTCTTTGTGCCAAAGGTAAAGTATTCATTCATATAAGATACACAGCCAAGTTCTTTTTTTTTCACTTTCACCTAGCATTTTATCTATGTTTACTTATTATAAAAATGATGATTATACCTTCTCCATAAAAATAGAAGATGGAGAATACTTTCCTCAACAAAGTGAGCTTCTTTGTCTTTCCATTTGTGGGTAGCAGACACCCCAACTATTATTTTGATACATGCATATATACTCACTGCCCTCACATGTGTGATATAGGGATAACATTACCTTAATCAATACAAGAAAAAATAAAGTTGTTTTAAGTTTGAAAAAAATCAAAATCTCAGTTGCTGGTATTTCATATCATGAAACTGAGACATGCATGTTAATGCTATTAAAGCAAGATATAAAGGAATTCCATTATTGATGTTTTCATGTCGTTACAGGTCAGTATCATGATGTCTCAGAAGACACTCATTGGGCCCCATTTTTGAATATCTCGGTCAACTACATCCGCAAGAATTTTCCTCAACCTTGGGACAAGGTGATACATTTGCAAGCATGGCATTTCTATTGCCATAATCATTCTTGCCATTCGAAAAAAACTGTAACAAACAATCTAATGAGAATTGTTGTCTTTCATGATTTTTAGGAATTGTGAAGAATGTGATTAAATATTGAGAAAAATATTAGACTAGGTACCATGTACAAATGCAGTTTTAATTTTGATAAAGTATAAAACAGTTCTCAAGTGTAATATCTTTAATTATTGGAATAACCATGAACTAGTAAGAAAATAAGTGGGATTAATTCCTTACATCTAATGATGCATTGGACTTGTCATTTAGATACACAAAGTGGGATGATTTCACATGCAATATCTATGATCTGGTATTAGGCTGAAAAATTATTATAAATGCCAATTAGGTGCATTTTATATTAATAATTTTAAAATGAGACATTTAAAAAAATAAGTTATTGCTATGCCATAGACTGTAAAAATTTAAATCAGAAACATCTCATTTTTAGGCCACAGAGAAGTTGGTTGCATTTTTATTTGGAATTGTCTCCCACCAGACAGCAGACATATTGTGGCACAGTCTGGGAATTGATCAAGGTTTCCTCATGACCATGGCAAATGTAAGTGTGGCACAGTCAGGGAATAGATCAGGGTTTCCTCATGACCATGTCAAATGTAAGACATTTAGCCATGCTGGCTTCATATACCACCCATACTTCGACCAGTTCTCACTTTTGTCATTTTTTTCACTATCACCTAGCATTTTATCTATGTATATAATTAAAAATGTCCATCCTATGTTAAAGTAAATGTTCTCAATCAACTACAGTCTTGTTGTGACAGAATCACACTTAGGACTTTATTAATTATATGGTGGGTGGTAGTTATTGCCTGATAACATTTTAATAAAATTCTTTTCACATCACAAGACAGAAGTTTAGTTCACATTTTACTAGTGGTAAGTTATTGCTTATCTGAAGATCTATGTGTCTTCCAATTTCCCCAACTTAATTAACCTTTAGATGGAAAGTCTGAGCACTGAAGAAACATTGAATACATGGGATACATTATTTGGATACACGATATACATTATTTGGATACATACCCTGGGATACTTTATTTGAATACATGGGATACTTTTTTGGAAAACATTAGATACATCATTTGGATATGTGAGATAAATTATTTGGATACATGAGATACTTTGTTTTAATACATGGGATAATTTATTTGAATACATGAGATACATTATTTGGATACATGTTGCCAGATACTTTTTTTATACATGGAATACATTATTTATATCCATGAGATACATTATTTGGATATATGCTGCTGGATACTTTATTTGAATGCATGAGATATTTATTCAGAGGTTAAAGTGTTAGCTTTAAAAATGTTCAGAAGTTTTTAACACTGTCAAGTTGTACAGAATGTGACATGTACTTGCTTTAGCACTGTTACATAATACAAAATTTGCCATGTGTAGTTGCTTTAACACTGATGAATCATACAGAATTTGGTCATGGTTACTTACTGTAACACTGGTGAGTCATACAAAATTTGCCAAGAGTAGCTGCTTTAACACTGGTGAGTCATACAAAATTTGTCATGGGTACTGACTATTTAATGCTATTAAGTCATACAGATTGTCATGGATAATGGCTTTAGCACTGATGAGTCATAGAAATTTTGTCATGGATAACTGCATTTGACATAGGCTTGGAAATATCAGGTGGTAGAGCACCCATCTAGCTTTGGTAGATTCAGGTTTAAACCTCAGTTTAATCATACACTTTTTTCCTTAACATTTGCTGGTTTGAGCATGTGTCTTATGCACCTGCATAGGACATCAGCTTGGATATTTTGTGGTAGAGCTGCTTGCTTAGCACTTAGGAGATCTGGGTTTAGGCCCACAGTATAGCTGTACACATTTCTCCAAGTGACATATTTTTTCATGGAAGGTTCAACAATGCAATGATGAAAAACAATTTGCTGTTCTTTTGAAGCATAATTTATTTAATGATGTTTATAAAATAATGTATGGGATGGTCACCTTTGGGTCATTAGTATCTGTATATTTAAAAGTCAGAATAAAATTAGGATTAAATAAATTTGATGAATATGGGTAGATTTTAAAATTGTCAGTATGTATTGTTTTACTTAGTACCAACAAGAATCATGTGCTTACTTAATACATGTACATAGATAGGTAGAGTGCATCAGCGAGGTGTTATGCCAGCCCTAAACTTTGCTAGGATTCATAAGAGAATAGTACTCACAAAAGTACTTCACTGAGATAATACTCTTCCATGTGTTTTTAGAAAAGAAATTAGTCTGGGAAATTTGAAAATTGTTTGTAGAAGAGGATGAGGAGACACTTTGAAATTACATCCATATTTCTATATTGCTGAGGAAATTTAGAAATTTTCGACTTGTCCTTATTTTTTGTATTCCTGGCCTCCCCAACATCAATTTTCTTGATATTAGCATTTTTTTTTTTTTTTACAGGTGAATTTCCATGGAGATTTTGATAAAGCTCATTCAACTGGGGACTTTGGTAATTTATTAATCCACTAACTAACAATCTGATAATTAGCTACATTTTATATACAATCTAAATTTATCTCCTTATAATTACATTGTGCTAATGTAAATATTGTTAGTAAATACAGAAGTAATGATAACTATCAGACATATACTCGCTTAAAAGATGAGTCTAACTGCCAACTGCACAGACCCTCATCTACTGGTATATAATACATTGACAGGTCTGGGTCTGTGCAATTTATTAGGAATAATGGTATGTGTGCCCTGGTCTAAAGGCGCATTATGCTATAGTAGACAAGGATCTTTGTTGAGTGCAGATGGACTTTACTAATAAGTAAGTACAGTATGGTAAGTGAGCTAGTTTACTGGAATATTGTATGATTAATAACACTGTTATCTGATATAACCATCAATACACTTCATGAATTTCTGAATGGATGAGACCAAGTTTGACTATACAGCCATTCCCAGACTCTCATGGAAAAAAATGAAAAGTTTGATTTGACAAAGCCTTGTCCACTGTAAAGGCCATCCATTACAGTTCATCTAAATGCTGGGCTCCATTATTATCAGAGGAATATTGTATCATCAAATCTCATCTGCAATCTATGTAAAAAATAATTTCTCTGTCACCCCAGACGGCTCAGGGACAGGTTAGACATACATATATTACCCCTTATTCTCTTTTGATTTTTCTGTTTAGTTTTTTTTTATATAGTTTTTAAGTGACTCAGAATTATGTGTGTGTGTGGTGTTCTTGATTGCTCAGAGGTGCCCAGGCAAAGAGGGTAGTGGGAATCATTGGGGTGAAAACAATAACTTTACCAAAAGATATCATTATGTGTATCTAATTTAAGGGTGTTTTCTTACAAATGTAGTGGATTTTAATTCTCTAATGGACCACAGAAACCAGAAATCAAAAGGTACAATAATAAAATTTCACTTAAACCATATTGTCGTGTATTTAGTTGAGGGATTTTGAGATTTGTCAAACTTTCACTGTTAATCATACTGCTTTGAAGTTCATTAAGTGGCTTCTACATTGAATATAGAATGGAACATCCACTTCTTTGACCAGGTTTTTGAGGTCTAAAATATGTCTTTCTTCCTTTTTCTTAGTTTATTAAACTGTTAATTTTCATTTTAATACAATTCTTTAAAAAAAAACTCAAGAAGTGTAATGTATGTACCAATTTTTTTTTATCACAGAGAACATGAGATATAGCATCAGATGAGGATTTTACTATGAAAGCAATTCATCATGGTTGTCAACATTATGATACTATGAAAGTATGTCATCGTAGTTGTCAAATGTATGATACTATGAAAGCATGTCATCATAGTTGTCAAAGAGCTTCAGTAGTACTTTGGCATGTAAATTTTTTAAATCTTTGAAAACCTAAAAATGGTGAAATGCACAGAATGTGGCAGATTTAATTATTTGTTTTTATACTATATTTACACAATTTGATGAGTGACATATTTTTTAGGTATTTCTTTTTACCAAACCCTGTATATTAAGTCATAATGGGAAGTATATTTTGTATATGATGAAATATGCATTCTGTCTTCAGAGGTGTTAAACAGAGAGATGTGGGTTGGAGATGGAAGGTATAGATATGGGAATTTGTGTGGTTGAGCCATCATTTCACTGCCAATCCTTTTAATGAAAATAGACATGAATTCTAAAAAGGTCACATTTTGCAATGGCAAGCCATTGATTTTCATCTACCTTTTTTTAAAACTTTTATTTCAGTTAAAAATATGGATTATTTTTGGTATATTGACAGGAGGTGATGTGCTGAACAACTTTGAACTAAACATGGATTACATCCCCATGACTTCAGACTGGTATGTTTTCTGAGTTCTGCAGCTGATTAATTGTCTAGAAATGCAGTGTAACCAAACTAACCTTGTTAATCAGAATTTTGTTGTAAGCAAGGAAAACTGATTCAGATATAAGACTAATGTTTATCATTTGGACTATAAGCTGCACTTTTCATAAGTACTAATGTTGGAGTTTTATATCTGGTTTCATTATGTTTCTTTTTGTATTCCTTGTGTAATGTACATCTTTAAACCTTGTGTATCATGTCATTGTTGCATCTTTTCTGTTTCACCCTAGTACCAAATAAACTAAGATGTTCAAGATATATCCAATACACATGAAAAACAACTGTTATTTTAGTTACTATATCCAAAGATTAAAGGGTTTACTATAAATCCGGATTATCTTAAAAGTAACTTCTACATTTGTCAAAAATGTAGATACTAATGAGCTAAGATCCAGCTCAAACAACAATTTATATTGATCTAAATCGGAGTTTTGTAACAAGTTTTGCTTTTTCTAGAGTCAGACTATGGAATTCCTTACCACAATCTTTCTAACTTCTTACCACCCTATATACAATCGTCTGACTTATGTCAAACCTTCTAACTTCTTACCACCCTATATACCATCAGCTGACTCATGCTAATCTTTCTAACTTCTTACCACCCTATATACAATCGTCTGACTTATGTCAAACCTTCTAACTTCTTAACACTCTATATACCATCAGCTGACTCATGCCAAACTTTCTAACTTCATACCACCCTATATACAATCGTCTGACTTATGTCAAACCTTCTAACTTCTTACCACCCAATATACCATCAGCTGACTCATGCCAAGCTTTCTAACTTTTTAGCATCAACCAGAGATTGTCCTGGCTTTTAAAAAGTTGTTGACAAAAAAATTGCCAGCCTCAATATTTTGTCACCAATTTTAAAATAAATGTCACCAGAACAAATAGTGAATATTTTTCCACGTATTGTAATAGGCAATGAAAATTGAAAATCTGGGATAGTTATTACATTTTTGACAACAAGAAATACAGGCTTCTATGCATCCCACATCACTGTTAGTACTTAGGTATGACTGTTGTCACCTGAAATAAATGCATTATCAAATGTAAAATATACCAATTTCCTGAAATCTACTCTCTCTCTCTCTCTCTCTCTCTCTCTCTCTCTCTCTCTCTCTCTCATTTTTTAAACAGAAACATCAGGTATTAAGCAAATCTATATTATGTGTATTATTTTCCAAACAATAGTTTTGTAAGGAACATTTTATTACTAAAACCCTATGATTGTACTTTGCAATGTAAGATAAGTCAGGTATAATACAACCATTGATTTTATTCATTCAGGAATTGCCCCCCCCCCCTCCCCCTTTTATGGCTAGCTTCACAAAGTATATCTCCATCAACCAGGAGTTCATAATTTATCTTTGCAGCACTTTACATGCTTTGCTTGTAGTGAATTGCTTCCTAAATTCCAAGAATAAAAACTGAATGCTGTAGATTGTTTTCTCAACAAGCAAACTTGGATCTCCATTCCCACCAATTAAACTTACATGAATCAACACCTGGCATTAATGTACCTTATATATAAGCATTAATTACCATCATTGAATTAAAAGAAGGAATAAAGAAACATCACAGAGCATATGTGCCTCCTCCATTAGAAATTAATGTTATTTATTAAGCAGTGTTATTTGCATATATGTGATCATGATAAGACAGTAAGGTGGGATATAAAATGTGGGAAATAGTTATCACTTGTATGGTAGCTTGAGACCACATTTGAACTGTTAACATAAATTCACATCCATTTTAGGCATTGTTAGTTATAACAAAAAAGAGCATTGTTTAGTTATTAATAAATTGCTAGTGCTTTCACACATGGTAGAACAGATGGTTTCATTGAAGTATGTCAAAGAGACTTGAGTCTAACCTTTACCTATTGCGCAGTATTGGCACAGCTGACCAGAATATGAAATATGGGCATGTTGGGAGGAGAAACAATGCACTCCACAGGGAGAAACAACATGTCCTTTTAGAATTTTGTTGCGGACCTGAAAACCTGGTAATATTTAGTGAAAATGATGCTTATAAACTGCAAAAGATTCGGGATGGTAGGTCTCAATCTGCATGTTTTCTGATTCAATCTCCCAACTTGGTTTTTTAAAAAGATTTATTTTTTGCATGACATGCCAGAATAACTGTAAAGTATTAACTAAATTTATTCAATGACTATTTGAATTCTTTGGAAATCTTAATGTACATTTAAAACTTCAAAACAGAAGGGGAATGTTTTGTTGGAATGCATTTGTATTTCTTGGAACTATTGAAATTGAAAGGACTTTTAGGAAATAAAAATTATTTCACCATGCTGTAAGTTAATTTAATTCTTTCACTCCTGTATTGTTGCTTCCTTTTGTGGTCCCTTTTTCTCCACTACAATTCCATGATTGTATCTACAAATTAAACAGTAGAAAGGGGAAAAAAATCCCAATTTGTGACATTGGCAAAGCTCAGGACGATCCCTGATTGACATAAACGATCATTTGTATGGGTTTCTTTTGCTTATAGTAAAATTCATGTATGCATTCAACCATTTCAGTAACAGGTGTCATTTTATTAGAATTCAAGAATAAATGCTTCTAAATGCTTTCCCTTTATTTGGATCATTGTATATTGATATTGTTATTATTTACATACCCTGATAAATAAATATGGTAAAACTCATTGTTAAATTATGTGGACATTTTTTGATGTGGTCAACCTACAGTGTGATCCACTACAAACTGGATTAAATATCATCTAGTGATGTCACACTGAAAGTTATGCATTTTTCAAACAAAATATTCTGCTACCCTATAGTATCATGATTTGACCTGACATACTCTTTTATTTACCCAGCTTAGAACCTGACCACCATTGTACAAGACCGTAGTGATCATAAATATTCTTCTGGACATTTCTGGATGACAGTTATGGTGCAAATCATTCAATAATCAGGATTGAGTAAATTTTGTTTAAGTTATAATACTATCAAAATTTAGAATAACATTAATATTTAATTTAAAACAAGTAAATGTGCCTGCATAACTACATTGGCATACACTATAATTAATGTGCCTGCATAACTACATTGGCATACGCTATAATTCAGTACTACCTCTCTTCAAAACATTGTTATCATATACTCACCTATAATGTCACATGTTCGCTGCTAATCATCATATGTATTGTATGTACTAAACATTAAAGTACACATTTTATTGTAACAATTATCTATTTTTTAATAACATTTGTTATCTAATGGCACCTCATCCTGTAAAACAAATTCATTATATATATATATAATTGTAGAAGACCTCATGGAAGAGACCACTGTGGTGACCTAAGTGGTTAGAGCATCCACCATGGATGCAGGAAGTCATAAATTTAAACCCTGACCGAGTTATACCAAAGACATAAAAATGGTACTGATAACTGCCCTACCTCACCAAGTGCTCAGCATTAAGAGATTAGTGTCAAGACTGGATGGCCAGGTGTCAGGATAATCTAACTGGGTGGGACATGATGTTACCAGTCTGCAGCATGATGTCTCAGTGCTAGACATCACTATAAACTGCCACGCTACAGACATCATCGTGATAGAACTGAAAAATTGTTAATGCCAAATTAAAAATCCAAATCAAACACACACAGACAGCTCATGGAAGATTGATCAGTTCAACAAATGAACTGCTTCTTAAAAGTCATATTACTATTATTATTTTATTAATTTTTTTTTGTTTTTGTAGGTATATCCCTGTAGATGATTTGTTTAACATATACAAAGAGTATTATGGGAATGATACCAGGATGCCAAAGGATGTAATCACTGATTGCACTACATTACTTCTCATTGGAAGGTAAGATTTTGTTAAAATTCATTTTTTTTAGAAATTTCCTTCTGTATCACCATTTATGGAATCAACAAATTTTCGAACTTATTTATTGATTTAAATAAAGTCAAAAGTTAAGAATTTCTTTTACTAGCTGTTTTAATTTAGCTGTGTTTGCATTCAAAATGTAAATGCAGGCCCATACATAAAATAATTAAATATGTTGAACTGTCCTCTTGTGTATGAAACACTAATCTTACAAATGGTTTGGTGTTATACTTGTTCGTAAATACAATTCTTACAAATGGTCTAGTGTTATACTTGTGTGTAAATACAATTCTTACAAATGGTCTAGTGTTACACTTCTGCGTAAATACAATTCTTACAAATGGTCTAGTGTTGTACTTGTCAGTTTATCCCAAATGAAATATAAGTTTTAAAATTAGTCCAGTATTACACCTGTAGATGGGTACCATAAATACAACACAAGTGCTACAAATAATCCAGGATTATGCTTGTCAATTTATCCACATACAACACAGTCCATCAAATGGTCCAGTGTCATACCAGTAACTATTTATCTTATACACAAGTCCTACCAGCAGTCCATTATTTATACCTATCAAATACAACATATGTTCCACAGATGGTTTTGTATTACACATGTCCATTTATCGCAAATACAGCACAAATCATATAGATGGTCTTGTAATGTGTCAATTTATCCCAAATAAACCACAAGCCCCAAAATGGTGTGATATTATACCTGTCATTTTATCCCGAAAAATGACACAAGTCCTACAAATAGTCTGGTATTATGTTTGTCAGTTTATGACAAATGTGACTTAAGTCCTACAAATAGTCTGGTATTATGTTTGTCAGTTTATAACAAATATGACTTAAGTCCTACAAATAGTCTGGTATTATGTTTGTCAGTTTATAACAAATGTGACTGAAGTCCTACAAATAGTCTGGTATTATGTTTGTCAGTTTATAACAAATATGGCTTAAGTCCTACAAATAGTCTGGTATTATGTTTGTCAGTGTATAACAAATATGACTTTAGTCCTACAAATAGTCTGGTATTATGTCTGTCAGTTTATAACAAGTGTGACTTAAGTCCTACAAATAGTCTGGTATTATGTTTGTCAGTTTATAACAAATATGACACAAGTCCTACAAATAGTCTGGTATTATGTTTGTCAGTTTATAACAAATATGCCTTAAGTCCTACAAATAGTCTGGTATTATGTCTGTCAGTTTATAACAAGTGTGACTGAAGTCCTACAAATAGTCTGGTATTATGTCTGTCAGTTTATAACAAATGTGACTTTAGTCCTACAAATAGTCTGGTATTATGTTTGTCAATTTATAACAAATGTGATATAAGTCCTACAAATAGTCTGGTATTATGTTTGTCAGTTTATAACAAATATGACTGAAGTCCTACAAATAGTCTGGTATTATGTTTGTCAGTTTATAACAAACATGCCTTAAGTCCTACAAATAGTCTGGTATTATGTCTGTCAGTTTATAACAAGTGTGACTGAAGTCCTACAAATAGTCTGGTATTATGTTTGTCAGTTTATAACAAGTGTGACTGAAGTCCTACAAATAGTCTGGTATTATGTTTGTCAGTTTATAACAAGTGTGACTGAAGTCCTACAGATAGTCTGGTATTATGTTTGTCAGTTTATAACAAATATGACTGAAGTCCTACAAATAGTCTGGTATTATGTTTGTCAGTTTATAACAAATATGACTGAAGTCCTACAAATAGTCTGGTATTATGTTTGTCAGTTTATAACAAATATGCCTTAAGTCCTACAAATAGTCTGGTATTATGTCTGTCAGTTTATAACAAGTGTGACTGAAGTCCTACAAATAGTCTGGTATTATGTCTGTCAGTTTATAACAAATGTGACTTTAGTCCTACAAATAGTCTGGTATTATGTCTGTCAGTTTATAACAAATATGACTGAAGTCCTACAAATAGTCTGGTATTATGTTTGTCAGTTTATAACAAATATGCCTTAAGTCCTACAAATAGTCTGGTATTATGTCTGTCAGTTTATAACAAGTGTGACTGAAGTCCTACAAATAGTCTGGTATTATGTCTGTCAGTTTATAACAAATGTGACTTTAGTCCTACAAATAGTCTGGTATTATGTCTGTCAGTTTATAACAAATATGACTGAAGTCCTACAAATAGTCTGGTATTATGTTTGTCAGTTTATAACAAGTGTGACTGAAGTCCTACAAATAGTCTGGTATTATGTTTGTCAGTTTATAACAAGTGTGACTGAAGTCCTACAGATAGTCTGGTATTATATTTGTCAGTTTATAACAAATGTGACTTAAGTCCTACAGATAGTCTGGTATTATGTTTGTCAGTTTATAACAAATGTGACTTAAGTCCTACAAATAGTCTGGTATTATGTTTGTCAGTTTATAACAAATGTGACTTAAGTCCTACAGATAGTCTGGTATTATGTTTGTCAGTTTATAACAAATGTGACTGAAGTCCTACAGATAGTCTGGTATTATGTTTGTCAGTTTATAACAAATGTGACTGAAGTCCTACAGATAGTCTGGTATTATGTTTGTCAGTTTATAACAAATGTGACTGAAGTCCTACAGATAGTCTGGTATTATGTTTGTCAGTTTATAACAAATATGCCTTAAGTCCTACAAATAGTCTGGTATTATGTTTGTCAGTGTATAGTAAATACATGTCCAACCCTTTGTCTAGTATTATACCTATAAAGGTTATAACATTTATACTTGCTTACAAGACCAGTCCAACTGCATATATCTGCTGTCCCATCATGCACTGGCATATATGTTTCTTTCCACTATGTTAGGAGTAATCAGTAGAAGAAATAACATAGACCCTAATCTGCAGGACTGGTGCATTACGATGTGGCAGGTCAGGATCTTTGTTGTTTGCAAAGTGACTCAACTTATAAATGAGTATATATGGTACTCTAAAGTTAGGACTACTTTTTTTATGTATCATTACTTTTTTATGCTGGACTTTAAGCACAGGTTTCAGATGTAGCCCTCTGGTTCAAACTTTAAATTTGTACTCACAACTATTCAAGGACAAAGTAACAACTTTCTCATTGGAGGAAATGTTCAGGATTATTTTGATTTACAACATACGCTTTTGATTTGGTATTCATTAAGTGAAATGTAATGCCTGAAAAATTATGTAGTTACATCAGTTAGATATATTTATAAAATTCCTTGGGGATCTATTGACAAAATGAAAAAGTTTGATATTGGAAGAATATTATTAATTGTGAAAGTTTTAAAATCCTGATATGTATTACATATCCATTATATTTTACATGATTTATGAGGTGTGTGACACAAATTTCTGATCAATATTTCTAAACTGCACACCTAGACTGAAATAATGCAGGTTTTTTTAAAGATGTATGTTGGTTAATATTCTTTGATACACCAAGTCGGCTTTAATAAATCTCAAATTTTTTGTTGTTTTTAATTTCATTCCTATTTTCAGAGGAAAATGATTTTGGACAGTGTAAAAGAGGATGTATGTAATAAACTCAGAACTGCATCCATGTTTTATTCCAATATGTAGAAAAAACTTGTTAGATATTCCTTAATGATATCAAACTCATTCTCTTTTGCAGACTTGAAAGAAAGCATGACATGACAAAAATGTACAAATCTAGATAGCTACAAACCCCAAGGTTTACCTGCCACTGTAAACTTTAATATGGCCTTGATAAAATTCTTAGTGTATTTAGAGATAACAATTTAACTTGCTTTATTGACATTTAAACATGTTTCAAAAAGGTTCATTCTTATCTTTGGCTACTTTGGGAAATCAAAACATACATTCCTTTTCAGTATAAGGTCATATTTTATCAAATTTATATTCAACTATATCTGGACTATTGTAATGTAATTTGGAAAAGTTATATTCAGCTATATCTAGACTATTGTAATGTAATTTGGGAAAAAGTTATATTTAGCTATAACTGGACTATTGTAATGTAATTTGGGAAAAGTTATATTCAGCTATATCTGGACTATAATAATGTAATTTGGGAAAAAGTTATATTTAGCAATTACTGGACTATTGTAATGTAATTTGGGAAATGTTATATTTAGCTATAACTGGACTATTGTAATGTAATTTAGGAAAAGTTATATTTAGCTATATCTGGACTACTGTAATGTAATTTGGGAAAAGTTATATTCAGCTATACAGTGGGACCCCGCTATAACACGGTAGTTGGGAGCCATAGAATCCGACCGGGATATGAACCGAACCGTGTTATAAGCAACCATGTACAATACCAACACATTTTTGGATTTAATTGCGGGGTGGGTGGGTGGTGGTACATAAAGACGGGTGCAAAAATGCACAATTACCATTTTTGATCAATATATATTAAATGAGGAAACAATTGCTGTGGTAACAGAAATTGCAGATTTAATATATTACTTTATTCAGAGAACCATGCATTGGTACATACACGTGTCTAATTTATATATACATGTATAATCTATTGCATGAAAAGAGTATCAACACCGTGTACTCACCAGCGAATCTTGTAACATACACTGAATCCATAATACAAATATTTCCATCGAAAATATCCACACAAGGATGTAAAATATTCAATAATTTTGTCACAGATCATTATGTGACTGAATTCAATGAAAAGAAAATAAAAAAAATTACGTAACGGGTGTACGTAATGAATGATGAAATAGTACATGTCCGTAGATTAAATAATGGAAGCTTAAGTGTATTCTTATAATAACTACATGTACATCTCAGGATCTTTCTGTCTCTGAATTCAATCATTGTAAATTTCAGCACATTTTCCCACCCAAGCTGCTAATCAAAGTCCTTTGAACTTGCCGCCCAGCTATTGCGTCATGTTCTTTTGATGTACTCTAATACAGCAGGCAGAACTGGCTGTATTTTAACCACTGAATTATGTCACTGTTTAGCTCGGCAGTTCACTTTGATGATAAACAATGTACTTAAATTGATTGATTTATACATTCTGGTGAGAATCTTTTATCAACCCCCGCATTGGCTATTGCTTAGTTGTGTATGAAATTAAGAGAACATATATCAGAGATTATTAGAGCAATGATTGTATTCAGAATGCATTCAAGACAAACACAAAGTAGACACGATGGTTTCATTACTCAGGAATCAGTAATTATAATATTGACACTTATAAGCTGTAATTTTTCAACAATAAACAAAGATCAAAGTTCTCAGTAGGCCCAGCAATTGGTTCGTATTTCCGACGTTTATTTTGGCACAAAACTAGAAGAAATTTTGATAATACATTTTCTACACGTCCTTTTTCGCACTGTTTAGACGAATATGAGAATGATAATTAAACTCTTGACTTTTTTTTTTCATACTTAAAAATTTGTTAAATTTTTTTTTTGGTCTTTGAGAAAAATACCTGTAATAAATTACCCGAAATTTCGGAGCTATGCCGCGACTGGGTTATATCCGAATTCGGGTTATAGCGGGGCGGGTTATAGCTGGGTCCCACTGTATCTGGACTATTGTAATGTAATTTGGGAAATGTTATATTCAGCAATATCTGGACTATTGTAATGTAATTTGGGAAAAGTTATATTCAGCTATATCTGGACTATTGTAATGTAATTTGGGAAAAGTTATATTTAGCTATATCTGGACTATTGTAATGTAATTTGGGAAATGTTATATTCAGCTATATCTGGACTATTGTATTGTAATTTGGGAAATGTTATATTCAGCTGTATCTGGACTATTGTTGTGTAATTTGGGTTAATACTTCTAATTTAAACATAACAACACTTTTAAGACTCTAAAAGAAGGCTTGCCATTTAATTCTAGATCAGTGTATAGGCAGTGTCCATGATGCAATGATTTTTATTAATACATGAAATAATATTTCTTAGTAGGCCAAATTTATATATTAAAGTTTTCAGAAAAGCCATTTCTGTCTACTAAAGCAGTATCTTTCACCAAGGAGATGATATTGGTACTCCAAATTTAAGGTCTTTTAGTCAAAGAAAGAAATGTTTTAAAAAGGTTTCAGTATACTGGTCCACAGGTATGGGACATCAGGCAGACTCCTGACATCTTCTCATAATCAATATCTTAAATAGATGAAATCTTAAGACAGTTGGAAAATTCTTGTAATATTAATACCTATTGCTTTCCTCAGTATATTCATCTTTTTCACAGATGGGTTTCAATGGACAAATCCAATGTGGAGTTGGCTATGGAGGCAAACGTTGTGCCTAAAGTTACATTTGTTCATTTATGGTTAAGTTCTTGCATTCCTATTATTATATCATAAATCATGGATGTTGGATCACTGGGTTGTGTTTTAATTTTATTTTCTTAAGATTACTTTAGTCTGAATGAATTTTACACATGATAAATAATGTTTACATTAGTATTTGAGACTACTGAACAAATATTACACATGATAAATAATGTTTACATTAGTATTTGAGACTTGTGAATGAATTTTACACATGATAAATAATGTTTACATTAGTACTTGAGACTAGTGAATGAATTTTACACATGATAAATAATGTTTACATTAGTATTTGAGACTACTGAACAAATATTACACATGATAAATAATGTTTACATTAGTATTTGAGACTAGTGAATGAATTTTACACATGATAAATAATGTTTACATTAGTACTTGAGACTACTGAACAAATATTACACATGATAAATAATGTTTACATTAGTATTTTGGACTACTGAATGAATTTTACACATGATAAATAATGTTTACATTAGTACTTTAGACTACTGAATGAATTTTACACATGATAAATAATGTTTACATTATTATTTGAGACTACTGAACAAATATTACACATGATAAATAATGTTTACATTACTACTTGAGACTACTGAATAAATATTACACATGATAAATAATGTTTACATTAGTACTTGAGACTACTGAAAGCTTCTCAGAGGAAATTGTTGTTTATCCTTTCAATATAGACATAGCTGGTGTCAATTTTTCCAGAACACTTGCAGCAAGGCTTTTAGCTCCATGAGAAAAAAAACAAATCTTTTTAAGCTTTGCACAGAAGAATTTAATATTTAAAATAAAAACATTAATTTGTAAAGTACTTATTCAATAGAAAGTTGATGCAAATAATCTCACAATATTTACTTTTATTACAGGATAGCAGAAGTTCTGGCTGCAAAAGAGGTAAAATTTTACATCC
>JARLTB010000036.1:0-485000 GCA_030141615.1 Unio pictorum | reverse complement strand
ATTGAAAGAACTTAAACTGTTTCAGAATTATGCTCTGAAAATGACATTATTTATCAACAGACAGACCGACAGACAGATGTTCTTAGTGATGGCTATATCTCCCTGTATCAGATACTTGGAGCATAATAAAACCTAAGAATTCATTTACATCTCTCATTAAAAGTGTTGAAGTTGTAGAGTTGTTAAAATAAATGATCATGTACATCACTAGACCAATTTTCATAGAGATACCTTAAATAGTTTTGGAGTTTTGCCATTGAAATAGAAGTATGGATAGTGGATGGATAGATGGACAAACAGATAAAATGCAATATATTTAACCTGTAGAATTGTGAATAAGCAAAAGATTACATCTAGTCAAATCTATGTACAGAGTTTCATGGAGATGGTTTGTACTAGTCAAATACATGTATAGAGTTTCATAGAGATATTATAAATGGTTTGTACTAGTCAAATACATGTACAGAGTTTAATGGAGATATCATAAATGGTTTGTACTAGTCAAATACATGTATAGAGTTTCATAGAGATATTATAAATGGTTTGTACTAGTCAAATACATGTACAGAGTTTCATGGAGATATCATAAATGGTTTGTACTAGTCAAATACATGTACAGAGTTTCATAGAGATATTATACATGGTTTGTACTAGTCAAATACATGTACAGAGTTTCATAGAGATATTATAAATGGTTTGTACTAGTCAAATACATGTACAGAGTTTCATAGAGATATTATAAATAGTTTGTACTAGTCAAATACATGTACAGAGTTTCATGGAGATATCATAAATGGTTTGTACTAGTCAAATACATGTACAGAGTTTCATAGAGATATTATAAATGGTTTGTACTAGTCAAATACATGTATAGAGTTTCATGGAGATATCATAAAAGGTTTATTGAGGATTGCAACTGAACTAAAGTGAGATAATGATTAATCGTCAAAGAGACTGAAAACATTTTTTTAAATATTGTTAGTGAATAATGTCTAATAACAAAAAGACATATAATGTTCAGTACATGTGTGAATAGAAAAAGTTACACTCTAGTCCCATATATGTCAATTTTAATAGTGAACAGCAAAAGGCACATCAATAGTCCCATTTATGTGTACTAAATAGTGAACAGCTAAAGATACATCTATAGTCCCATATATGCATACTAAATAGTGAACAGCAAAAGGCACATCAATAGTCCCATTTATGTGTACTAAATAGTGAACAGCTAAAGATACATCTATTGTCCCATTTATGCATACTAAATAGTGAACAGCAAAAGGGACATCAATAGTCCCATGTATGTGTACTAAATAGTGAATAGTAAAAGATGCATCTATAATCCCATTTATGCGTACTAAATAGTGAACAGCAAAAGGCACATCAATAGTCCCATTTATGCATACTAAATAGTGAATAGTAAAAGATACATCTATAGTCCCATCTATGTGTACCAAATAGTGAATAAGACCAGACTTCCCGAAAGCCGTTGGTCCATCGGACATGACCGACAAATTTTTACCCGGACCGACAGTTTGTTAGTCGGCATCGGACCGACTGTCTGGCAGATTTCTCACTCTGCACCGCTCGAGCAGTCCTTCATGAATCTAGTTTGTTAAACAGATTTTCACTGGTTACAAGCTTTTGAGCGATTCAATCGCTACGCCTATTATAAATAGTTATGCGGCTCACCTGTCAGCATGGCATCATTGAAATATTACGACGGAGCGAAACCAGGGAAAAAAAGAAAACTATCTTATGAAGAATTGAAAGAAAAGAAAAAGGATTATGAAAAACATAGGGTTGAAAGAACCTTTAATGATAAATGGAAAGAAAACAGAGACTGGTTAATATTTGATGAAATAAAGCAAGTTATGCAGTGTGCCATGTGTCTCAGTTTCTACGGCGAGAAAGCGAGGGCTGATGAAAATTTGCGAAACACAAACGCGTTTATCGTCGGATGTACAAATTTTAGAATGTCAACAATAAATGATGATGAACTTTCCAAGTCCCACAAAAAAGCATCAGAGTTTGTTTCAGGCAGACAGAAAACTGCTCAGGAAAAACTAGGGTCAGAAGCCGGCAAAGCACTTAGGCAATTAAAGGCAGCTGAAAGAAGTAGATTAATCCATTTGTTCAGAAATGCACACGCAGTAGCCAAAAATAATCGTCCATTATCAGATTATACATGGCTGTGTGAAATTGACAAAGCTAAACAATTAAACATAGGCAGTACATATATTAATGACAAAGCAGCTGCAGATTTCATAAACAGTATAGCACAGACAGAGAAGCAAAAAACTGTCAATCTTATAGAGTATAATCTATTTTTTGTCTTTATGATGGATGGAAGTACTGATATCTCAGGAGATGAACAGGAGACCTTGGACATTGAGGAAGACTGTTTAGACTATCGAAATGAACTTGACAATTTTGATAAACTGATCATGTTTACAACAGACTATCAGTGAATTTGACTTCACTTTACTTGATTAACATGTGTTATTTACACTTAGAAAATAGAAAACAAAACACGTTTCAAAATACCTCAATTTTGTTATATTTCGTCGGTCTGAGAGATTTTTTTTCGGTCTGACAGATTTTCAGGTTTTGTCAGACCGAATGTCTGACACTTTTTTTTAGCTTTCGGGAAGTCTGTAAGACATGTCTTTGCTACAAGTTCAATACATGTAACATATTTCATAGATATGTGAATGAGCAATACTAGCCCAATACATGTAACATGTTTCATAGATATACCTGGAATGGATTGTACTAGTCCAATACATATAACATGTTTCACAGATACATGAATGGATTGTACTAGTCCACTATGTGTAATATGTTTCATAAATATACCTAGAATCGATTCTACTAGTCACACTCCTTCTACATTGTAACTTTAGAGCTGAAGAAAAACCTTAATATATGGTTAACATCCTATTTTATCTGGGGGAAGGAGTTGGATTTGCAATGTAGTCTATATTCTCATAGTATATTATGATTCTGGTAAATATTATAAAATAAACGTTGTACACAAAATATTTGCTTTCCTATAATCTGTAGAGGCACAGTCAGGAATTGCAAGACACTGAGTGAATTGGGTGTTCAAATCAGCTATATTTAGAAAACAATGTTCAATTGTATTTTGGAATTTTGTTTGTTTGTTTATTTGTTTATTAGGGTTAACGCCATTTTTCAGCACATGATAGGCTATACATGGTGACCAGTATTATTAGTGGAGGAAGAACCCATGAAAAACCCCAGAAAGAACCACCGACCCACGAGAAGCTACTGGCAAGCTTTCGCACATAACTACATTAGCCAAATCGTAGACTCGAACCCACGCATACAGAGGTGAGACGGCAGTGATCCATAATGGACAGCGCTTTAGACCACTCGGCCACTCGGGGCCCCCTTGGAATTTTGTAAAGTAAATGGATGAGGATAATGGTTAATAATATGAAATAAAAATCTGTGCATATCCATGTTAAGCATGTTGCTCAATGAAAAAGCTAAGAGAATAAAAGAAATACTTTAGAAGTAATAAGAAGCTTGAACAAGTTTGATACCAAGATGCTTTGATTTCAGATTAGCAGTGTAGTAAAAGGATATATATATATATATATATATATATATATATATATATATATATATATATATATATATATATATATATATATATATATATATATATATATATATATATATATATATTGAATTTTCAGTTTGTTTGGGTTTTCATTTTATTAAATCCTCTGGTATCACCTACAATAAGGAACATGTCCTCTCCATTATGCATGTAAATGTTTACATTTTGACAAAACATTAGTAACAGTCACTACCATATATACTCACTTATAAGTCTACTCTAACTGCAGATTGAACAAACCTAGATCTGCCAATGTATAATACACCAGCAGATCTGAGTCTGTTTAGTTGTTAGGAGTAATCAGTAGAACTAAATAGATCAGCTCTTATCTGCTGGCACATGCAATGGCAGATCAGGGTCTGTGTTGTTTACAATGACAGGTCAGAGTCTGTGTTATTTACAATGACAGATCAGGGTCTGTGTTGTTTACAATGACAGGTCAGAGTCTGTGTTGTTTACAATGACAGGTCAGAGTCTGTGTTGTTTACAATGACAGGTCAGAGTCTGTGTTGTATACAATGACAAATCAGGGTCTGTGTTGTTTACAATGACAGATCAGGGTCTGTGTTGTTTACAATGACAGATCAGGGTCTGTGTTGTTTACAATGACACATCAGGGTCTGTGTTGTTTACAATGACAGATCAGGGTCTGTGTTGTTTACAATGACAGGTCAGAGTCTGCTGTTTACAATGACAGGTCAGAGTCTGTGTTATTTACAATGACAGGTCAGGGTCTGTGTTGTTTACAATGACAGGTCAGAGTCTGTGTTGTTTACAATGACAGATCAGGGTCTGTGTTGTTTACAATGACAGGTCAGAGTCTGTGTTGTTTACAATGACAGGTCAGAGTCTGTGTTGTTTACAATGACAGGTCAGAGTCTGTGTTGTTTACAATGACAGATCAGAGTCTGTGTTGTTTACAATGACAGGTCAGAGTCTGTGTTGTTTACAATGACAGGTCAGTCTGTGTTGTTTACAATGACAGATCAGAGTCTGTGTTGTTTACAATGACAGATCAGGGTCTGTGTTGTTTACAATGACAGGTCAGAGTCTGTGTTGTTTACAATGACAGGTCAGAGTCTGTGTTGTTTACAATGACAGGTCAGAGTCTGTGTTGTTTACAATGACAGGTCAGAGTCTGTGTTGTTTACAATGACAGGTCAGAGTCTGTGTTGTTTACAATGACAGATCAGAGTCTGTGTTGTTTACAATGACAGGTCAGAGTCTGTGTTGTTTACAATGACAGGTCAGAGACTGTGTTTTTTACAATGACAGGTCAGGGTCTGTGTTGTTTACAATGACAGGTCAGAGTCTGTGTTGTTTACAATGACAGGTCAGTCTGTGTTGTTTACAATGACAGGTCAGAGTCTGTATTATTTACAATGACAGATCAGGGTCTGTGTTGTTTACAATGACAGGTCAGAGTCTGTGTTGTTTACAATGACAGATCAGGGTCTGTGTTGTTTACAATGACAAATCAGGGTCTGTGTTGTTTACAATGACAGATCAGGGTCTGTGTTGTTTACAATGACAGATCAGGGTCTGTGTTGTTTACAATGACAGGTCAGAGTCTGTGTTGTTTATAATGACAGGTCAGAGTCTGTGTTGTTTACAATGACAGATCAGAGTCTGTGTTGTTTACAATGACAGGTCAGAGTCTGTGTTGTTTACAATGACAGGTCAGTCTGTGTTGTTTACAATGACAGGTCAGAGTCTGTGTTTTTTACAATGACAGATCAGGGTCTGTGTTGTTTACAATGACAGGTCAGAGTCTGTGTTGTTTACAATGACAGGTCAGAGTCTGTGTTGTTTACAATGACAGATCAGGGTCTGTGTTGTTTACAATGACAGATCAGAGTCTGTGTTGTTTACAATGACAGGTCAGAGTCTGTGTTGTTTACAATGACAGGTCAGAGTCTGTGTTGTTTACAATGACAGGTCAGAGTCTGTGTTGTTTACAATGACAGGTCAGAGTCTGTGTTGTTTACAATGACAGGTCAGAGTCTGTGTTGTTTACAATGACAGATCAGAGTCTGTGTTGTTTACAATGACAGGTCAGAGTCTGTGTTGTTTACAATGACAGGTCAGAGTCTGTGTTTTTTACAATGACAGGTCAGGGTTTGTGTTGTTTACAATGACAGGTCAGAGTCTGTGTTGTTTACAATGACAGGTCAGAGTCTGTGTTGTTTACAATGACAGGTCAGTCTGTGTTGTTTACAATGACAGGTCAGAGTCTGTATTATTTACAATGACAGATCAGGGTCTGTGTTGTTTACAATGACAGGTCAGAGTCTGTGTTGTTTACAATGACAGGTCAGAGTCTGTGTTTTTTACAATGACAGGTCAGGGTCTGTGTTGTTTACAATGACAGGTCAGAGTCTGTGTTGTTTACAATGACAGGTCAGAGTCTGTGTTGTTTACAATGACAGGTCAGTCTGTGTTGTTTACAATGACAGGTCAGAGTCTGTGTTATTTACAATGACAGATCAGGGTCTGTGTTATTTACAATGACAGATCAGAGTCTGTGTTGTTTACAATGACAGGTCAGAGTCTGTGTTGTTTACAATGACAGGTCAGAGTCTGTGTTGTTTACAATGACAAATCAGGGTCTGTGTTGTTTACAATGACAGATCAGGGTCTATGTTGTTTACAATGACAGATCAGGGTCTGTGTTGTTTACAATGACACATCAGGGTCTGTGTTGTTTACAATGACAGATCAGGGTCTGTGTTGTTTACAATGACACATCAGGGTCTGTGTTGTTTACAATGACAGATCAGGGTCTGTGTTGTTTACAATGACAGGTCAGAGTCTGCTGTTTACAATGACAGGTCAGAGTCTGTGTTATTTACAATGACAGGTCAGGGTCTGTGTTGTTTACAATGACAGGTCAGAGTCTGTGTTGTTTACAATGACAGGTCAGAGTCTGTGTTGTTTACAATGACAGGTCAGAGTCTGTGTTGTTTACAATGACAGGTCAGAGTCTGTGTTGTTTACAATGACAGATCAGAGTCTGTGTTGTTTACAATGACAGGTCAGAGTCTGTGTTGTTTACAATGACAGGTCAGTCTGTGTTGTTTACAATGACAGATCAGAGTCTGTGTTGTTTACAATGACAGATCAGGGTCTGTGTTGTTTACAATGACAGATCAGAGTCTGTGTTGTTTACAATGACAGGTCAGAGTCTGTGTTGTTTACAATGACAGGTCAGAGTCTGTGTTTTTTACAATGACAGGTCAAGGTCTGTGTTGTTTACAATGACAGGTCAGAGTCTGTGTTGTTTACAATGACAGGTCAGAGTCTGTGTTGTTTACAATGACAGGTCAGTCTGTGTTGTTTACAATGACAGGTCAGAGTCTGTATTATTTACAATGACAGATCAGGGTCTGTGTTGTTTACAATGACAGGTCAGAGTCTGTGTTTTTTACAATGACAGGTCAGGGTCTGTGTTGTTTACAATGACAGGTCAGAGTCTGTGTTGTTTACAATGACAGGTCAGAGTCTGTGTTGTTTACAATGACAGGTCAGTCTGTGTTGTTTACAATGACAGGTCAGAGTCTGTGTTATTTACAATGACATATCAGGGTCTGTGTTGTTTACAATGACAGATCAGAGTCTGTGTTGTTTACAATGACAGGTCAGAGTCTGTGTTGTTTACAATGACATGTCAGAGTCTGTGTTGTTTACAATGACAAATCAGGGTCTGTGTTGTTTACAATGACAGATCAGGGTCTGTGTTGTTTACAATGACAGATCAATGTCTGTGTTGTTTACAATGACAGATCAGGGTCTGTGTTGTTTACAATGACAGATCAGGGTCTGTGTTGTTTTCAATGACAGGTCAGAGTCTGCTGTTTACAATGACAGGTCAGAGTCTGTGTTGTTTACAATGACAGGTCAGAGTCTGTGTTGTTTATAATGACAGGTCAGAGTCTGTGTTGTTTACAATGACAGATCAGAGTCTGTGTTGTTTACAATGACAGGTCAGAGTCTGTGTTGTTTACAATGACAGGTCAGTCTGTGTTGTTTACAATGACAGGTCAGAGTCTGTGTTGTTTACAATGACAGATCAGGGTCTGTGTTGTTTACAATGTCAGGTCAGAGTCTGTGTTGTTTACAATGACAGGTCAGAGTCTGTGTTGTTTACAATGACAGGTCAGAGTCTGTGTTGTTTACAATGACAGGTCAGAGTCTGTGTTGTTTACAATGACAGGTCAGAGTCTGTGTTGTTTACAATGACAGGTCAGAGTCTGTGTTGTTTACAATGACAGATCAGAGTCTGTGTTGTTTACAATGACAGATCAGAGTCTGTGTTGTTTACAATGACAGGTCAGAGTCTGTGTTGTTTTTCAATGACAGATCAGAGTCTGTGTTGTTTACAATGACAGGTCAGAGTCTGTGTTGTTTACAATGACAGATCAGGGTCTGTGTTGTTTACAATGACAGGTCAGAGTCTGTGTTGTTTACAATGACAGGTCAGAGTCTGTGTTTTTTACAATGACAGGCCAGAGTCTGTGTTGTTTACAATGACAGGTCAGTGTCTGTGTTATTTACAATTGGACTTTTATGCAAGTATATAAAGTGTTTAAAATTGATAATCTGTTATAATTAGGGCCTCATTTTATCTGTCTTGGTATTTTGTTTTATTTGTACTCTGTATGATTTTAGGCTGTTAATGCTACTGACTGGCTGCATTCTGTGACTAAGATCAGATTTATTGATTGTTGTATAAAATATATGTTTAGGACTTTGGTCAGTTTTCAGAGTACAGTGTTGATGCGTTTTGGCTTTACCTAGTTAAAATGTATTGAAGTGAAAGGAAAAGAAATAGCAAGACCAGAAACATGACTTGATTTCAGTTTACTGATGTTGAGTTTGACAGTATATGCAATGTGTTCTTTTTTAATGTATTCTATTGTATTTTTCCAATGAAGGATAAGATGTTCATGTCAAAGAAAAGGCCAGCATCAAGTAGGGAGACTGTTGGAGAGAACCTGAGGCAGGCCAACAGGACCTTGTATAACTTCTGCCCTTACAGCAGACTTGGTTGGTGAGTTCACCAGCTTTTGAAATACACCACTCCCTCGATAACTCGCGCACATCGGGGTCCAAAAACATTGACCGCACTATAAGTGAGGTGCGAGTTATCATCGGACCTATAATAACATAAGGATTGATACAAAGGCAAAAGGGTGGGTTGGTTGCAGATTTTTTAGCTTTTAATACTCATTTCATATTCGTGCTGTGATTAACTGTGAATAAATATCTCTTCATAATGGTGTAGTTCATTTTTTCCTCATAGAGTAACATTAATTTCAGGATAAATTACTGTATATAGATGAGTTAATCGAAAACATTATCCCATGTGGCTTCCGTTCGATCACAGGAGTCGGACGTTTTGTCAATAAAGTATGGCGAAATCTCTGACAACATGAATTCCCCTTATCGGTAATACATATTAAAAAAAATATTACTGATAAGGGGAATTCATTTTGTCAGAGATTTCGCCGTACTTGATTGATAAAACATCAGACTCCTGTCGTTCGATTAACACGTGTACCAATTCACACATTGTGTATTATGTCACTAATTTTTGTGCTGAATTGGATACATTCTTTTTTTATTGTTTGATCCAAATTAGACGTATTTGTTTAATACAAAAGATCGACTCTCTTTTCGAGAAACAATGTCGACCGATCGATTCATATACAGTGTATATATTTGATTGTGGTAGAAGTAAAATGAAAAATTTGAAACAATGTAAATTAAAACCCGATGATACAAATGCCCATTGTGATACGCTGGACAAATGACTCAACGTTTCGAAAAAATCTGTTAATTTTGTGTGTTACTCCCTGATTTCACTGTCGTCGAGCAAAATCGTCACTTGCTTGATTCCATGCACAAGACATAAGTGATAAAACAACACAAGTCTCTTTTAATGGATTATTTTAGTGCAACAAACACTTTGCCAAGTTTGTTGATCAAAACAAAGCCGGCAGGTAATTAGGTTCTCATGGAAGTTCTCGTGGGTTTCGATGTGACGGTTGATTTATTCTTTTCATGTTTTCATAGAAAAGAATATGTTGCAATTATAATGTTTACATTGAAATGGAATTAAAGGATTAGAATGTGGTTTTCACACAGCAAGATGTTTAATTGTTGTTTAATTCATTATCTGTTGCCACCTGTTAGCATTTACCGGACGTTTTCATTGATCACTATTTCACCAGACTGTTTATTTACAGCGATTGATGACGGTTTTTCAACAAATAAACCCGAACATAATATATATCTTATTTAGATTTTGCAAATTTCACAATATGGAATCGATCTTTATGGGCATTAACCACCTTTTTTATGGTAAAATGAGAAATGTATAAAGGTTTAATTTACCAATTCTTATCATAATTTTTCACATTCAGCATATTTTGAAAGCTTTTAAAACATATTTTATCTTTGGGGAAAAATCGGGATCCACGCCAGACACCACGTTATAAGTGGGTTCGCGAGTTATCAGGGCACGAGTTTTCGAAGGAGAGGTGTAGATCTATTTTGAGGAAAATTGCAATTTAGTAATACTTTTTGTATGTACATGTACAAATATGCTGGCATTGATTCATGGCTATTTGAATCATATTTATATACTGTATATATATATATATATATATATATATATATATATATATATATATATATATATATATATATATATATATATATATATATATATATATATATTGAACACTGAGGGCATCATACACACACACACACACACACATATATATACATGTGTTTGGCACATAATTTGTTTCATCATTGTCCCTTGTTCATATAGGTCTTATGCAACTGGTGACCTGAATAGTGATGGTAATGATGATCTGGTAGTTGGAGCCCCAGGGTATGGGGAAGTGGGAAGTCCCCAGGAGGGAAGGTTATATATCATTTATGGTAAGCTAGACAACGATTTTTACTAAGACATATTTTATCATAGTCTTACATATTGTAGTCTTACAGTTACTAATGCATTTCAGTGCTACTTGGTACATATCATAGTCTTACAGTTACTAATGGATTTCAGTGATGCTTGGTACATATCATAGTCTTACAGTTACTAATGGATTTCAGTGATGCTTGGTACATATGGTATTACAGTTACTAATGGATTTCAGTGATACTAGGCACGTATCATAGTATTACAGTTACTAATAGATTTCAGTGAAGCTTGGTACATATGGTATTACAGCTGCTAATGGATTTCAGTGAAGCTTGGTACATATGTTATTACAGTTACTAATGGATTTTTGTGATACCTTGCACATATCGTAGTCTTACAGTTACTAATAGATTTCAGTGAAGCTTGGTATATAGTACAGTTGCTAATGGAATTCAGTGATGCCTGGTACATATGTTATTACAGTTACTAATGGATTTTTGTGATACTTTGCACATATCGTAGTCTTACAGTTACTAATAGATTTCAGTGAAGCTTGGTATATAGTACAGTTGCTAATGGAATTCAGTGATGCTTGGTACATATGGTATTACAGCTACTAATGGAATTCAGTGATGCATGGCACATATCATAGTCTTACAGTTACTAATGGATTTTAGTAATAGATGGCACATATCATAGTCTTACAGTTACTAATGGATTTCAGTGATACATGGCACATATCATAGTCTTACAGTTACTAATGGATTTCTTTGATACTTGGCACATATCGTAGTCTTACAGTTACTAATGGATTTTAGTAATAGATGGCACATATCGTAGTCTTAGTTACTAATAGATTTCAGTGATACTTGGCACATATCATAGTCTTACAGTTACTAATGGATTTCAGTGATACTTGGTACATATCATAGTATTACAGTTACTAATGGATTTCAGTGAAGCTTGGTACATATGGTATTACAGTTACTAATGGATTTTAGTGATACCTGGCACATATCATAGTCTTACAGTTACTAATGGATTTCAGTGAAGCTTGGTACATATTACAGTTGCTAATGGAATTCGGTGATGCTTGGTACATATGGTATTACAGCTGCTAATGGAATTCAGTGATGCATGGCACATATCATAGTCTTACAGTTACTAATGGATATCAGTGATACTTGGCACATATCATAGTCTTACAGTTACTAATGGATTTTAGTGATACTTGGCACATATCATAGTCTTACAGATACTAATGGATTTCAGTGATGCTTGGCACATATCATAGTCTTACAGTTACTAATGGGTTTCCGTGATACTTGGCACATATCATAATCTTACAGTTACTAATGGATATCATTGATACTTGGCACATATCATAGTCTTACAGTTACTAATGGATTTCAGTGATACTTGGCTCATATCGTAGTCTTACAGTTACTAATGGATTTCAGTGATACTTGGCACATATCATAGTCTTACAGTTACTAATGGGTTTCAGTGATACTTGGTACATATCATAGTCTTACAGTTACTAATGGATTTTAGTGATACTTGGCACATATCATAGTCTTACAGTTACTAATGGATATCATTGATACTTGGCACATATCATAGTCTTACAGTTACTAATGGATTTTAGTGATACTTGGCTCATATCGTAGTCTTACAGTTACTAATGGATTTCAGTGATACTTGGCACATATCATAGTCTTACAGTTACTAATGGGTTTCAGTGATACTTGGTACATATCTTAGTCTTACAGTTACTAATGGATATCATTGATACTTGGCACATATCGTAGTCTTACAGTTACTAATGGATGTCAGTAAAGCTTGGTACATATCATGGTACAGTCCTACGTGTTCATGTCGACATCCTCGGGCCCAAGAAAATATTGTCGACATAGGCAGATGTCAAGATAAGTGTTGTGGGGGGGGGAGGGGTTGAAACAAGATAAAAGGTAAAATTCGTCAGCAAAGGGTGACCCGTTGTTAGTGAGTAGCATTTACACTTTGAGAAAACAATGGAAATTTTTGAGTTCATGAAGACAGAATCAGTGTGAAATACACTTGCATATTGACAAATTACATTTTGGTTACCTTTGTTTAGTAAAATCCAAATTAAAATATTGCATCGATCACATCCTGATACGATAAACATTACGATATTCAATGTTGTCATTAGCACATGGTTGGAAAGTTGTTATTTACATGCTTCATGTGCATGTACTTAAATTGGCCTTGATTTTGGTCAGTCTGTTCCCATCTTATTGAGGCTACCAAGGGGATGGGGCTATTCACAGGGAAATAAAAAACTGTCAACAGTACATGTATTCTCCACAAATACTTTTGTATCCGATGTTATGATGAACATTAAAGCGACTGAACCAACCACTTGTTACAGTGAAGTTCTCCACACTGTTTTTTTTTTCGCAAATGCTTCATTGAACCATTTTGATGCTTCCTCAATGTCTTCAAATGTAGCAGTCTTTTGCTTCTTCCTTTATTTTTAGGTGAAAAATTTTCACAGACCTCTTTGCAAGATGTTCATCCCTCAACTTCCTTAACAGCTAGATATTTAGTTTCCAGACACTGTAAATTTAATTTGCATTTTACACTGCTGTTGATAGCCATCATAAATGTAAATAAAGTTAAAAACGAAACTTTCACAGCAAAATAAACTTGTTTTAATCACCGATCACTTTCAAAGGTCTCGGAAATGCGTAATGCATATTTTGACGCAATTTTTATATCTGGGATTCAGAAAATCACGTATACAGGAGTCCTCTGTACGCATAAATTTCCTGGACGGCAATTTAAGGACTTGCTAGTCCTGCTTCAACCACCTGTTGAGTGGGAAATTGTGTTGATCAATTGATCATTTTAGCTGTGCAGATATTTACAATCAAAAAATTCAGTGGCTGAAAAACCCACAGATGTACATGTTGTCATTGTAAGAATACATCTGAAGAACATGACCCACAAGCTAGGCAGCAAGATCAAAAACTTAACTAGCTGCAGAGTGGTGAGAAAATGTGCTGATATTTACAATGACTGATTTCAGAGGTAGAATGACCCATTAATGTACTTGTGCATAAGAAGAGTACATCAAATGAACAACTTTTGCCTTCATTATTATTTTCATTTCCAAGTGAAGCATCTAAGTAGTGCTTGTGACCTCAAAATCAAGACATGTTGAGAGTTATACAAAATGCTGTTTGCAAATTTTGACAACAAGGGTTTAACGGCAAATTGACGAAGATTGTAATTAAATTCAACAGTGCTAGAACTGACATTTCACATGGAACACTATGGCTGATGCCTAACTTAGTGTTTGGAATAAGACCTTTTCTTGACCTGACAATTCACTCTCACTCTAATGGGCAAACAAGGGCTACATGTCAGTGCTGTAAACAAGTTTGAAAATTAAACTCGATGGCAACCACTGTTTCTACACTCTGGAAATATAGCCATTTCAGGTATGCCCAATTTGCTTCTGGTAGGGGACTGCAACATTTACTGGTTGTACTCTTGAACTCCTAGTTTTAAACTCCTAGTGATACCTCTATGCATTCTTTGGAAAATGCAAGAATTTATCAGATTTCACTACTTTTAAGTTGCTGCAAGAGGCCAGCTTTATAGGCCCAAACAAAAGCCTAGGGTGGTTAATTTTTTTTATCCAACCGCGACATTAAAGCCTGATGGCAAGATCTACTAATTCTTGAACTTAGTATGGGTCAGAACTGGCAGCTTGTCGACATAAATGATTAGAAAACAAAGAATTTGTTCAAGCTGGGACCAAGGGCTTATGTCGACATGTACATTTATCTTTTATCTCGACGTCGACATAAGCATGACAATTTGATAGTAATAGTAGACTAAGGGACTGGGACTTTGCTTTTTTGTCGACATAGGTGGCTTGTCGATATAAACAGGTAGGACTGTATTACAGTTGCTAATGGAATTCAGTGATGCTTGGTACATATCATGGTATTACAGTTACTAATGGATGTCAGTGATGTTTGGTACATATCATGGCTTTACAGTAAGAGTTATTGTTTCTTTCGACTTTTATGATTTTTACAAGTTATTTTTCTTTTGTTCTTTTAATGATTTTTATAAGAGTCATTCTTTTTTACTTTCATGATTTGTATAAGTCATTCTTTTTACTTTCATGATTTTTATAAGAGTTATTGTCCTTTTTTCTTTCATGATTTTTATAAGAGTCATTGTTCCTTTTGAATTTCATGATTTTTATAAGAGTCATTGTTCTTTTTTACTTTCATGATTTCTATAAGATTCATTGTCCTTTTATACTTTCATGATTTTTATAAGATTCATTGTTCTTTATTACTTTCATGATTTGTATAAGAGTCATTGTTCCTTTTGACTTTCATGACTTTTATAAGATTCATTGTTCCTATTGAATTTCATGATTTTTATAAGAGTTCATTGTTCCTTTTGACTTTCATGATTTTTATAAGATTCATTGTTCCTTTTGAATTTCATGATTTTTATAAGATTCGTTGTTCTTTTTTACTTTCATGATTTGTATAAGATTCATTGTTCCTATTGACTTTCATGACTTTTATAAGAGTCATTGTTCTTTTTAACAAATCTGGAGGCAACTTATCTTGTTTTCAACTGAGACTGTACTGTCTAGACTCATTTCCTTCATGGAGTCAGGGATGTTTGTGAAGAAGTTGTGTGCATGTGTCTCTTTGTTTGAGCACAGAATGAACCTTCCTTAAAAAGTAGGTACTTGAAAATCATGCCAATTCTATTTCTTTTTCAACAGGAACTGAAGATGGTATCCCAATGAAGCTAGATATTGACCTTGACCTTATTAAATCCAATGAAGGACAGATCCTAAAAGGGATTGGAACAGTAGGTATTCTCATTCTTAAAGCAGTTATTCTTTTATACTTTTGCTTTGTCTTATTTATATAAGTATTGTTATTAGATTCCATATTTTTTTTAATATTTTGCATTTGATATTTACAAGACGTTTTGCTCTGATAAGTTATAAATCCATATTCCCAATTATTATATTATTGGAAAAATATTAACAAATTAGAAATCAACATGGAAATGGTAAGACACCGTATTTACTCTCCTTGTTCATTCACTCTCTTAGCTTTTCTGTGGGAAAGGGAATGGATTAACTACATGTATATTGTGCACATTTGCAAAATCACATCAAAATTTATATGTAGTTAAGGTTCTTTCTTGAAGTGTGAAGAATAATTATGTAACACTACATGTGCATGCAATAACCCAAATGCATTCATTAGTCGAAATGCCCACTAATTCAACATGCCTGCACTAGATTACATTGATTGCATGCACTAATTCACATGTATGCATTATATTTCATGCATGCACTAATTCAACATGCCTGCACTAGATTACATTGATTGCATGCACTTATTCACATGTATGCATTATATTTCATGCATGCACTAATTCAACATGCCTGCACTAGATTACATTGATTGCATGCACTAATTCACATGTATGCATTATATTTCATGCATGCACTAATTCAACATGCCTGCACTAGATTACATTGATTGCATGCACTAATTCACATGTATGCATTATATTTCATGCATGCACTAATTCAACATGCCTGCACTAGATTACATTGATTGCATGCACTAATTCACATGTATGCATTATATTTCATGCATGCACTAATTCAACATGCCTGCACTAGATTACATTGATTGCATGCACTTATTCACATGTATGCATTATATTTCATGCATGCACTAATTCAACATGCCTGCACTAGATTACATTGATTGCATGCACTAATTCACATGTATGCATTATATTTCATGCATGCACTAATTCAACATGCCTGCACTAGATTACATTGATTGCATGCACTAATTCACATGTATGCATTATATTTCATGCATGCACTAATTCAACATGCCTGCACTAGATTACATTGATTGCATGCACTAATTCACATGTATGCATTATATTTCATGCATGCACTAATTCAACATGCCTGCACTAGATTACATTGATTGCATGCACTAATTCACATGTATGCATTATATTTCATGCATGCACTAATTCAACATGCCTGCACTAGATTACATTGATTGCATGCACTAATTCACATGTATGCATTATATTTCATGCATGCACTAATTCAACATGCCTGCACTAGATTACATTGATTGCATGCACTAATTCACATGTATGCATTATATTTCATGCATGCACTAATTCACATGTATGCATTATATTTCATGCATGCACTAATTCACATGTATGCATTATATTTCATGCATGCACTAATTCACATGTATGCATTATATTTCATGCATGCACTAATTTGGAGATGCACTAATTCAACATGCCTACACTAGATTACATACATGCACCACTTCACATGCCGGCATGAATAGACATACATCCATTAATTAAAATTAACTAATTAACAGGCATACACTCATTTACATTCCTGTATTATTTCATATGTATGCAGAGAATGTGAGATCATCATCTGGTCATTTATAATCATGCACTGTGTTTTACTTTTTAAGGCACAATCAAGGTTTGGGTCATCCCTGGCAGTGTTGGATGTGAACTTGGATGGAACTCAGGATCTGGTTGTTGGTGCATCATCATTCGCCTTGGAATCTCCTCTCAACTACAATGTATATTGACCTGTTCATTCTGTCACTTTTCAGTGAATTATTCCTATGTTTGAAAGGATTCTTTGTTAGTATATGAGAAGATTTACAAACAAAATAAACTTTCTTCCAAACTCCCTTGTTTGTTGGTAACATGCATCAAATTCATTGCCTTGCCAGCTCAGGTATGATGAGATATAGTAGCATTCTTTAGGTATGATGACATGTTACATGTCATAACATTCTTTAGGTATATTGAGATGTAGCAACATTCTTTAGGCATGATGATATTTAAACATTCCTTTGGTACATTGACATGTAATAACATTCTTTAGATATGATGACATGTAGCAACATTCTTTAAGTATCATGAGATAGAGTAACATTCATTAGATATGATGAGGCATAACATTCTTTAGGTATGCTAAGATGTAATAACATTCTTTAGGTATCATGAGATGTGACATTCTTTAGGCATGGTGACATGTAATAACATTCTTTATATATGATGACATGTAGCAACATTCTTTAGGTATGATGAGGCATAACAATCTTTAGGTATGCTGATATGTAAAAGCATTCTTTAGATATGATGAATTGTAACATTCTTTAGGCATGATGACATGTAATAACATTCTTTAGGTATGCTAAGATGTAATAACATTCTTTGGGTACTATGACATGTAGTAAGATTCTTTAGGTACGATGAGATGTAGTAACATTCTTTTTTATGTGGAGAAACACTAGAGAAATGCATTTAACTACAATAAAAGACCTCATCCAGTGTCTAACATTTTAAGCATGAATATATACAAGTTTCATCAGTTATTTCAGAATATCTTACTGGTGAATTTTGTTTCATAATTGATCTTTGAAAGATTATAATCAACCAGTTAGTTGCTTATAAATTTACTTCTACTAACACATTCATTATGAAAACCTGGTACTGTTTTTATAGACCTTTTATAACATGGAGAGTATCATTTTATGATATAGTCTTCAGTCCAGAATGACGTGTACCTGTGTTTGTTCCCAATAATATTCTTCACATTCTACCATTACTAACTTTTTAAGGTGCTTGCATTTGGATTAAATAAGAAACCTATGAATTTTGGTTTCAAAAAGTCAAATGACAAGGTCGCATAGACTGAAAGATGGAAACAGTTTCCGCACAATAACTTGTCTTGTATACCAGTTACCTTCCCCTAACATTGTAAATGGCTTGTATTATAGATAAGTAAGAATTTGAGTTCAAAGGTCAATGTCACAGAGGTTGAAAAAAGGAAACAGTTCTACAAACTACTCAAGTTGATACCACATGCCCTGATTATTATTTGTAAATTGTTTTCATTTGATACATGAAATGTATCTATTAATTTGGGGTTAATTGTAAATTGTTTTCATTTGATACATGAAATGTATCTATTAATTTGGGGTTAATTGTAAATTGTTTTCATTTGATACATGAAATGTATCTATTAATTTGGGGTTAAAGATCATAGGAAATCCAAAAAGGAAAACAGTTTATACAAAAACAAGTCCAGTCCAGCTAAATTTAATGTCCAAACAAGACATCTATTGGTTACAACCATACAATATAGCATTAATCCTATCCTTGTAATACTAATGACTTGGCTTAAACAATCTCTTGTTATATTAATGACTTGAATTAAACAATCTGTTGTGCAGGGAATGGTCCAGATTTTCTTTGGAAATCCCAAGACCGGAAAACTTGATGAAGCCAATATTACTGTCATGTGTAGAAAGGTAAGCACTTTTTTATTAACTTTTAAGTGCTTTTTTTAAATTATTTCCTTTGGTCCCACTGTCATGTGTAGAAAGGTAAGTGCTTTTTTAAAATTAATTTTCATCGGTTCCAGTGTCATGTGTGGAAAGATAAGGACTTCATTTATTAATTTGTATAGGTCCCAGTGTCAGTTGTGTAGAAAGGTATGCACTTTGTTTTTTAATTTTCATGAGTCCTAGTGTCAGTTTGGTAGATTGCTTAATGCCATAATAGACCAGGGTCACCAGTATTTGTTCTACATATATATGTCAACTTCTTGTAGCGGTTTTCACCAAATCAAGCATTTATTTTCAAAGTAAAATTTCTTTCCATTTTAGGAAATATTTGTTTTGCCTTCCTTATTAAAAATGAAATTATAGATTTTGCTTTTCACTAAATTGTTTTCCTATCAAATAGAGTATGTATTGCAATCTTGGTTGGTCACTGACCACAGGGGATCTGAATAATGATGGACACCCAGATCTGCTGCTTGGGACCCCATTTGCCCCTGCCTTAGGCCAACAGCGAGGTTTTGTGGCAGCCCTGATATCAGAAAAGGAAAATACAGGTATGTTCAGAAATGTAACTGTTCTGCCAATTCGTTTCTTCTTTAAATATGTTATTCTTGGTACATGAATTGGTGGCAAATCCTTTGAATATCTTGGTTACTACTTCCACTTATCTAAGAAGCACATTCTCTTCATGAGAGACCTTGCAAAAGCCAGAATCAACTTTTTGGAAGATATACCATTACAAATTAATAAGCATTTGACACTCTATCTATAGATTGGAACAGCCTGGATGCATACGCTTACCCTCCAACACCTCTGATTACAGAGAGCAAGAGAATCAGTGTCGCCTCATCCTCATTGCACCACTAAGATGGGAGAAATCATGCATCAATGACCTCATGTCTCAGAAGAGAAATTTCCTTGAAAATCAAGATTTTCCCTCATCTGCTGAATCACCTGTGACAGCAGTTGTTTCGTCTCAATCTTGAGCTACTAAACCTACTAAAAAATTAGCAGTTTTTATAACCTGTCATGGAGAGAATTGCTCTCCGTTATAGATCACTGCTATTTCACCTCTGTCTGCATGGGTTTGAGTCTCAGATTCAGCCAATGTGGGTATGTGAGAAAGCTTGCCAGTAACTTCTCATGGGTCGGTGGTTCTTATCGGGGTTTTTGCCGGGTTCTTCCTCCACAAATAATACTGGCCACCATATATAGCCTATCATGTGCTGAAAAATGGCGTTAAACCCTACTACAACTCAGGAATCAGGCACTGAAGTTGAAATTGGTAAGCAGGATGAAATGGGTTAAGACATGCCCTGCCAGAATTTGTCTGAGTTGGAACGCAAACCATTGAGGCTTTCTGTAGAAACTATAAACAGAAACGTTACTGACCACTTCTGAATGACTCAAATAGTTTTGATTCAACATGGTAGTCTTATTTTTTGCTGTGCTAAAATTGTGTTTGGGTTGCTGCCCTGGCAACATTTGTGACTCCATATATCAACCAAGTAAAATACTACAAATGATACCCATCTCCCATCAAGTTATTTATTGGTACTGATATATATATATATATATATATATATATATATATATATATATATATATATATATATATACAGTCGACTCCACTTAATCGCACATCGGTTAACTGCACACACCGGTTAACTGCACGTAGTCACGCCGGTCCCGTTTTTTCCCAATGTTTTTCAATGGGAACAAACTTCGGATAACTGCACTTCGCTTAAATGCACACTCCGGATAATAGCACGATAAATTTCTGCCCGTGGTACATTATTCAATACAATTTTACTCCGGTTAACTGCACAATGTATAGTCATAATCAGTTATTGCCAGTCCACTGCAGTAGCGCTTCAAATAAGCTGACAATTAAGCCGGTAAATGAGACTTTGTAAATGATTGACATGTAAAGGACGCCTTAGGTGGTGCATACATGTATATACATGCCCACTAGAGAGCAATAGCGTGGGAAAAATCATAGTACATGTACAGTATGGGAAACCTTGCTCTAAACCGTTCGGGTTTGAATGATTTCAAACCAGCAAAAGAATGGTTGGAAAGATGGAAAATGCGCAACGGAATTCAATTTAAACAACAACATGGCATAAAACAGGATGCAGATGACTTTAAAGCTGAACGCTTTTTCTGTGGGAGATGACCCATCAATGTCTGACAACAGTTTTTGAATAACAAGCGATCTATAGAATTTTTTGAAATTCACTATAATTCCTTGATCCATTGGTTGAATCAGTGAAGTTGTGTTTGGAGGAAGGAAAACAAGCTTAACATTTAAGTAAAAGTTGAAAGAGTGGATTCTAATCATTGTTTAAATTTATTCTTCACATATATTCGTGCCGTGCTGATTTAAAGCTGTACTGTACCGTACTTCAGTTAACTGCACACTCCGGTTAACTGCACAGTCTTGTGATGGGCCCGAGGGTGTGCAGTTAACTGGAGTCGACTGTGTGTATATATATATATATATATATATATATATATATATATATATATATATATATATATATATATATATATATATATATATCCAGGTAAACAGGTCTCATTTTTATTTAAAATGATTTTTGTTGTCAAGGTCAAGATGGGACTAGTGAAGAAGTAAACAACTTTTTTATTCATTACATATAAATGATTGGTTCTCATCAGGATCATGTTAGGAATATGTGATATAGAAGATCATGTGAATCCTACCCCCTCCCTTTCATCATTTTGCAATTTGGAGAAATACTTTTTTAACTTTGTAATGCGATATAACCTTTGTTTTAGAGAAATATTCTCAGCTTTTACAAGTGATGTTAAATCATCTTTTGTTGTAGCCATGTTTTTAAATCCATGTTAACAAATCTTCAGTTGATTTGAATTTTAAAGGATAAATTCGTATCTCTGGAAATATTGGATGTGCTCATACACAATTCTTGGACAAAGTTTATCAAAATATTATTCAGATTTCCAACACCGGAGTGTTAAATCTTGTGATTTTACAAGGAACTATAGATAAACACGAAACAGACTTCAGCATATATCATCGTCTTCCATATTCTATTTTCCAACAAGACTCGAATTACGACATCATCTTCCATCTCGGATTTCCCAACAAGACTCAAACTTGAATCTTTTTGAACATTTCATTACTAGGACTTTTGTACTTTAATTCATGGATTATTCTTGGATTATTTTTGGATTTGATTCTTAAAACTAAGTTCTTTTTCCATTTTTACAATCTTTGACCTGGGAAATAAATTGCTAGTTAAATGTTACAAAACTTGTTGTTTTCACTCTTTCTTTGTTATTATTTATTTGAGCCTAAATGTGTAACAATATATATATATATATATATATATGTATATATATATATATATATATATATACAATAAAAATGCCAAACCTTATAAGACCAGTTCAGTTATATCCTATCCTGCAAATACAACAACTAGCTTAATAGCTGAAATTACATGAAGTAAAAACAATTAAACAACATGTGAAATACCACCAATTTCAACAAAATAAAATTATCTAGAAATTAGCTTGTCATGGGTGTCTTTCATCATAACTTACCCATCTTATTACTACTGCACATACCTTTAAGACCACTATTCCAGGTAAGTGATACAAGGCTCACTTGGGTCTCACATATTAAATTAAAGTGAGTGAATAATAAATTAGGTTTCAGATCCTGGGTGCAGTCTATTGACAGGGTATTGTGGTTAAAAGTAAAAAAAGTTTCACATGCAAAAGAGTTGATATATGTAATTGCTTCCATCCCTTTTTCAATTGCATTAATTACCTCTTTCAACTATTAGTAATATATGTAATTGCTTCCATCTCTTTTTCAATTGCATTAATTACCTCTTTTAACTATTAGTAATATATGTAATTGCTTCCATCTCTTTTTCAATTGCATTAATTACCTCTTTTAACTATTAGTGCAACTAGCCTGTAATTAAAGAAAATAATAAGCTAAAGTTCTTTAACCTCAGACTCATTAAAAAAGAAGTTTTTCATTTTGTTTTTATTGCACAAATTGTATGTGCCATAAGCTATTAGAGTGTGTCCATAGCCCACTCATATGTTGGGCTGCTGTGTCTTTTTTTAATTAGATATATTGTTTCCCAACCCAATCCTTTCTGGAAAATTCACCTTCTTTTGCAAGGAAAAAAATCTGAGATAATAATAAAAACACTTTTTTTTTATAGAAGATATACACACAAAATAGGTTTTACCTGTTTATCTGGCTGTCCATTATTCCTGAACCTGATTGGTAACTGCTGGACCTTTATATCTGACTGTCCATTGATGTCATTTCTGAATTTGACTGGTTTTATCCAGTTATAATACATTATTGGAGGCTGTAGCAACTTATATTTACTGCCTTTCAATGTTGAATTACACATAAAACTTGACAATGTAGCATATATGCTGAGCTTGATTTTTTTTTATATCATTCTTTTACAGGAAAAAAGGAGATAGAGGTGGAAACTTTGGGACAAGTCACTGGAAACCAAGTAACTGCAAATAATTAATTATATTATAATTAATTATAAAAACAATTTTTAGAATAAAGGTGTATCAGTAATATGTATATTCATACTTAAAAGGCAAAAAAAAAATCACCAAGCAAATTGTAGTTATCTTTACTTAAATCATTGTTTCCATAGAATCCTAAGCCAATGCAACCACCATTAACATACATAAACATCTTTTTTACATTGAAACATTTCAGAGATCAGTGGTCATTCTGAGTTAAAAATATCTGTTAAAATGCATTTGCGACTTATTTATTAATAAATTAATAAAATAAACTAGAGACAAACAGTCATACATATTGCTATGAAAGATATACAATATATCAATTTAAATTATGCAATTTTATATAATGCACTGGCATTAAGTCCATTAGGATACAAAGTATCTAACTTATGAATCCAATAAGTTTCTTTTATGAGTCTTTTCATGCCACCATGCACAGTATCTATTAGCATGAAAGAAAAATTGAGTAAAGAGTGATTATTGGTGTTAAAATGTGTTGAAATATTAGAGGAAAACATAGGATCTCTATACTTTCTTATATAAAAGCGATGATTATTCATTCTTTTTTAGAAACTTTTAGAAGTGTTTGTCCAACATATTGCATGCTACATTTTTTACAGGTTATTAAATAAATCACATCAGTTGATATGCAGTTTGTGTTAACATGTAGAAAAATACCTCTTTTGTATTAGCACTACTGAAAGAAATACTTTCTTTTATGTTTGCACATTGAGAGCATCGGCTTCTGTTACATTTCGATGACGAAAAGTGTATTTCATTATTATTTTTTTCTCTCTGTTTAGCTCTAACTAAAAAATCTTGCAAGTTCTTGGGTCTTCTAAAAGCGAGAATTGGTTTAGTTTTGTAAAGTGATTTAACGCCAGTTTTATTGGATAAATTTAGGAGACTATAATATTTATAGGACCTATATTAGGCAATGAAGGATTATATTGTATTGTGAAAGAAATTATATCTCTCTCTATTTTATATTCTGCTATTTTTAAAGCTTCATCTTGAGTAAGATTTCTGTCTTTGTTCAGCGCAGAATCAATTATATATGTAGGATAATTTTTATTTTGGAAATAAGTTCATAATTTATTCTATTATTATTTGTTGAAATACATAGGAAATTTAGGCATGATGTGTACAATTTTATCCTCAGAGTAAACTGAGACCAAATTCTTGCATATATTCTTAGCATTTTTTTTTTCTCCTAGCAAATTAGATTTAACATATTTAAGTTTAATGTATTTGCTATTGCAAATGACCTGTAAGCTATTGCACAGGTTGGTTGGTTGTTGTAGGGTTTAACACCATTTTTCAGCACATGATAGGCTATACATGGTGGCCAGTAATAATGGTGGAGGAAGAACCTGGGAAAACCCCCAGAAAGAACCACCAACCCACAAGAAGTTACTGGCAAGCTTTCTCAAATAACCATGTTGGCTGAATAAGAGAATCGAACCCACGCAGCCAGAGTTGAGGTGGCAGTGATCCATAAAGGAGAGCACTTTAGACCACTCGGCCACTTGCCCCCCCCCCTTGCACAGGAACATCGCTTATACCTGCACCTGGAGAAAGTGAAGATTTAACTATTATATAAGCAGTCTGAATATCTATACCCAAACAAACCAACAAAAATGAGCTTGATAAATGAAATTTACTGTTTGGTTAATAACTATGATGGAAAATATGAAAGTTTTTTCACTGAATAATTCCGACATTGAATGAAGGTACAGAAATATCTGCATCATGCAATGAGGCAGGGTAATTAGAACATTCTGTATCGTTTCTTTTTAGGATTATGGTTGGTTTGGTTATGACATGAAAGTTCACACCAAATTTGGACGTCCATATATATTCATGAGCCAGACAGATTTCCGCATCTGTAAGAAGTAAGTGAGCAGTTCCTGATATTATGCATATTATTTATGCATATGCATGATAAGTATGATAAATTTGTAGATGAAAATATTTCCTGAGAAACAAATGTGTGATATTAGATTAATTACCTGAATAAGCAAAAGCCTATGAAATACATTTTTAAAATGTCAGGACAAACAAGTTATAGGTTCAGATTTTTCAGGCACAGAAAACATCCTCTAGGGGGAAGGTAGTATGGATAGACAGACAAGAAGGTAGGCATAGAATAGATAGATGCTGTGAATTCATTTATTTGTGTGTTATCAGATTTCATGGCTTGGGGAAAATATACATATTTGTTTGTACTTAAATATGTAGATTGGGGAGGTCTTGTTAGATTCATTGTTTATTATAATACAAAATCCACAATGCTTGGTACCCAATAAAACATTATGAGTTCATGTAAGAAGGCAGAGATGGACATACATAAATACATATACCGTATTTTCTGGCATATAAGTTTATTTTTAGTATAAGTCGAATTCACAAATTTTGTAAATTTTCCATCCTTCATCCATATATAAGTCAATTTGGAGTATAAGACGAGGCCAGGTCAATATCTTGGCTTCGTATTTTACACTAGTAATGGCATCGTTGTATGATATTCCATATTACCGGCAATTGTGAAATTGCATTACCAATGCTAACATGCTTGTGATTTTACTTCTGAACAAATCACTGCTATATTCTGTTATCAATTGACACAGCTGAATAAACAGTCCATGCTTGTTTTATTATAATTGAAAGCACATCCAAGTTGTAGTTCATTTTATTACCTGAAGTTACAAAATATAAACTTTCAATGACACAATCCATATATAAGTTGATTCGGAGTATAAGACGAAGACCTGACTTTCAAGTCAAAAAGTATCGTCTTATAGGTCGGAAAATACGGTATGCTGATTTTTACCATATAACTTTGCTTATAAGTCCAGTCTAACTACAGAATTTGGAGACCCTTATCTGCTATTGAATAATGCACTGTCTGTGCATTTTTTTAAAGAATAATCAGTAACCAGACAGACCCTGATCTACAGGTACATTATGCAATGGCAGGTCAGAATTTGTGTTGTTAACAGTTTGATTTGACTTATAAGTGAGAATATATGGTAGCTTTTTCAAAAGCTTATGTATACAAACACTTTCCTCATATCCTTGACATAATGTTTTGATATTAAAAGCTGTATCAACCAGCCTCATTGACTACTTCATATTACACAGAACTGTATCAACCAGCCCTTATTAACTACTTAATGCTACTCAGAACTGTATCAACCAGCCTAATTCACTTCATAATAATACACAGAGCCGTATCAACCAGCCCTCATTGACTACCTAATATTACAGACTATTTGGATGCGCAATTATATCAACCAGCCTTCATTGACTTCGTAATAATACACAGAACTGTATCAACCAGCCCTCTTTGACTACCTAATACTACACTGTGCTATATCAGCCAATAATCTTTGACTACTTAATACTACAAAGAGCTGCATCAACCAGCCCTTATTGACTACTTTACACATTAACCCCTAGCATCAAGTTTACAGGGCATGAGGTAGTAGCCTACTTCCAAGGTCTGTAGCATCAAGGTCATGCATGATACACTAAAGTGGGTGGTATTATAGAAAGGTAGACAGATTTAGCTCTACAATGATACCAAATAATCTAGACATTTTAGTTGCACTACAAAAGACAGTTTTTGGACCTGTTTTTTTCCCACCCAAAATTCGCCCGTGGACGGAATACGAATTTGTGTCCAGATTTTAGACTTTATAGCCTCAGATCTATGGCAGACCAGTCTGAAGTGCACACAGACAGGTGAACCTGTGCAAAAAGTAGGATAAGGTGGACATTTTGAATAAAGAGTCTTCTCCAAGCAGAAATGATGGGTCCATTAAGCAAAAAAAATAGAACTCCAACTTTTCACCTTCTGTTCATGCACCAGCAAACTAAGCAATGGAAAACATTTTTTTTTTTGCACATCCAGGCATTAGTCTAATGGAATATTGCTTCGAAGTTGATGTATTAGGATGTATTCAGAAATAGTCCCTAAAATGTGTTTCTTACATGCGAAAACAGCAAAAATCTCCAGGGGTTAATATGTTAATACAACACAGCTGTATCAACCAGCCCTCATTGACTACTTAATTTTACACAGCTGCATCAACCAGTCCTCATTGACTACTTAATTCTACACAGCTGTATCAACCAGCCCTCATTGACTACTTAATTCTACACAGCTGTATCAACAAGCCCTCATTGACTACTTAATACTACACAGAACTGTACCATCCGGCCCTCTTTGACTATTTAATACTATATGGAACTGTACCATCCGGCCCTCTTTGACTATTTAATACTATATGGAACTGTACCATCCGGCCCTCTTTGACTATTTAATACTACCGTATTTTGGTGTGTATAATGCGCACTGATGTATAACGTGCACTCCGATTTTCGACCCAAAATAAGTGGAAAAAACGTAGTTCTGCCATATAACGCGCATGTGATATAATGCATTTTAAAATTTTGAATACCGCTATTTCGCTCCGTTTTCATAGTGCAACAACAGTTGGTCATATTAGATAGTGAATGAAAAAGTGGCAATATTGATATTGTATCTTTCCGATTTTATTGTTGACCCTTAAAAGGGCCCTTTAAATGTTCGTCTAGTTGATGCAGTCTATTGCATCAAATCCCTCAAATTCCACTTTGTCGTCATTACTTTCGAAAAGTCGCTGTATGTCCTGAATCAATTAAATACTGCTCACCGAGACAAAGCATTGTAACTATGTTGAGCGCATCAAAGCTTACCTGGCGCCGGTTACCGTGAAAAGACCACACCGAGTCGATGAAGCATTGAAGCCATTGATCACTGTATAATCACAAAGATATCTCAAATACAATGATTTAAGATGAGAAATAAAACTAAGTAACAAGCTTATTTTCCAAAGAGGAAAAAAGATGTTTCCCGACTTCATACATTGATTATTTTGTTCCACAATGTATCAGTGTTCCCGTAAGAAAGAACCCATAGTCGCAAAAATATATATGTCCACAACAGATGCTCTGATGAGAACATTAACACTAGTTGAATTCTACACATATTATATTTCAATTCGACCAATAATAAATGAAGAAAAATTTGATTAGATCAACAGTTATGGAATACGGTACTGAACATTTACGAAACAAGTACGGTAATCCACACAGTGGTATTTGTTCCGCTCCAATGCGGCACTTTGCACAGCTTTTGAACAAAGGCAAGTCGTTATGTACATGTATTTCCGGCCGTGGCACAGAACAAAAAAACCTGACACAGTGACGTGAAATGAAACCAGTTTATTAACATAAGCAATCAAAGAACAAGACTATTTGTAAGCATTATTTATTTCTTTAATACGGCTAGTACCGGTAAACATTTTAGTTACAATGCAATGTACAATGGATTTAATATTTCACAAGTAGTGAGTGCCTTCATCCTCTTCAGATCGACCTGGAAAAAATCTTTTTTTTTTTTTAGTTCTTGTATACAATGCGCACCCCCGACTTAAGATAAGAAAATTAGGTAAAAAAAGTGCGCGTTATACACAACAAAATACGGTATATGGAACTGTACCATCCGGCCCTCTTTGACTATTTAATACTATATGGAACTGTACCATCCGGCCCTCTTTGACTATTTAATACTATATGGAACTGTACCATCCGGCCCTCTTTGACTATTTAATACTATATGGAACTGTAACATCCGGCCCTCTTTGACTATTTAATACTATATGGAACTGTTTCGACCAGCCCTTATTGTCTACTTAATACAGTTTGGAAGTTATTCAAGACCTTCTTGTTTCAGGTCAGACTGCTCCTATGACTCAAATGACACACAGGCAGTTGGCAGTGTGACCTATTATGAACTTGGACCGAGTCCTGGATTGCCAGTAGAGTTCCATGGGACAAGAGAGTTTGAACAGTTAGGGTTCAGCCTTGATGTAGGGATGCCCTATCCTGATGGGTCCTACATGCTGGCAGTTGGGCTACCTGGTGAGTCTGTGGAGGGGAAGATAGCTGGGATTCCCATGACCTTCTCCCAGACCGGGGCTGTACATCTGGTCAACATCAGTGGTGGAAACCCTTTTACACGTTCCCGATTTGAGGGGGACAGGAGATATGGCAGATTTGGACATAAGGTTATGGTATGCATCACTTTTGGTATATTGTAAATGTTTTGTAAGCCTTAATCTAATTAGCTTTGAAACATCACAGGACAGTAAAAGTAATCAGATATTCCACACTGGATTAGAACTGATGCACACCATCAGCTGGTTTATGTTATACATTTACAATGGTTTATGTTCCATGGGAATTATACTCTCAGGGTAGTCTTTACTTCCCTTCATAGTTTAACACCTTCTGCAGTTATTCTTCAATAACAAATATCATTACAGTAAATTCTTGATATTTCTTGGGGTGCCAATTTTCATAGATGCCAAAGTTGCTTAAACCCACAGATAAAAAAAATCTAATTAAAAATAATTTTCTTTAAAAACAATAGAACCCACAGATTTAAAGATTTGTTGTACAATAACTTTCCTTTAGAAACAATAGAACACACAGATTTAAAGATCCACAGTACATTGATCCTCCTATAGAAACAATAGAATCACAGATTTAAAGATTTGTTGTACAATAACTTTCCTTTAGAAACAATAGAACCCACATATTTAAAGATTTGTTGTACAATAACTTTCTTTTAGAAACAATAGAACCCACATATTTAAAGATCCACAGTACAAAGATCCTCCTATAGAAACAATTCCAAAGTACAGATTTAAATAGTGACAAAAATTGCATTATTCTAAAAACAATAAATTATGATACCTATGAAGTTATTAATTAATGCACATTATTCAAGCTTGGCTAATGTCTGCAGAAACAAGACTGTTGTTTGCTTGACTTTTTAAAAATATAACTATGTTGGCTTTATGATCAATTTCACTCCAAGTTAACATTTTGAAGAACAGAACTAATTTGCTTTGCATAAACTTCACTCCAGGTTCACATTTTTGAAAAATAGAACTAAGTTGTCTTTGACAGAAACTTTCACTCCAGGTTAACATTTTTGAAAAAAACAGGTACAAAGTAGATTAATGCATTGAAATTCTGGTCTCTCAAGACAGGTATAGAAGTGGTTAGTCAAAACAGATTTTAATGTATTTTATTTCAGTTTTCTGACCTAAACAGTGATGGTTTTGATGATCTTATCATTGGTTCCCCATACAGAACTGACGATATCACAGAGGAATTAGAAGGAGGTAAATGAAACATCTGTGCACATTTGTATACAATTACTGGTTTTTCAAGCAAAAGCCAATTTAATATTTTTTTTATCACAAAGCATGAAGCAAATGGTTCTAGAAAGTAAAAACAAAGATTGGCCTATACAAGAATATTACAGCCTTTCTTTCACCATAGGTGTCTTAAATGTCAGTGGTAATTTTTTTTCCTAAGTCAACTGAAGTGTTTAGACTTTATTTTAATACTTGATTCTAAGAATGCTGCTTATTCCATGCAGTACGACAGTTTTGCGTATACTGGATTTAGCAAATTTCTGCTTGTAGCTAAGTTCTAATTTAAAGGTCAAATATGGTGTGGTATGTTTTCTACTTCATTTTAAATCTTCAACACTAGTTTGTAAACCCCAGATTCATAAAATTCTCTCATGTAATTTACTAATTATTTACTGTGAAAATAAATGTGAGAAAGCTTGCCAGTAGCTTCTCATGGGTCGGTGTGCTTTTCATGGGTCCTTTCTCAACCATTAAAACTAGCCACCATGTATAGCCTATCATGTGCTGAAAAATGGTGTTATACCCTACAACAACAACAACAACCAATCAGAAATGATTTTACTTATCTTTCTGCAAATTTTAATTGTTCAGAAACCAAGGGTTATTAATGGAGGGCAGTTTCACTACAAGTGTTTTGTTGATGAAAAATCGTAAATGATGGAGTTTCTTTGGTTTAACCTAAAAAATATTGAGAATGGAAAGGAAAATATGTTTGGCAGTTGGATATTTTGCAAGATAGAGATTCGGACATTGAAGTTTTTGAGACTGAGTCATTAGAAAAAAAGGAAACTGATAGCGATGATGATAGAGCTATTGCAGATCAAGCAGATTGTAGCGATCCTGTTAATTTCATAAACAGTGTATAAATAAATTGTGAAAGACTTGGAAAATTAGAGAAAAATTCATTTGGAATAAATGGTGAAAATTGTGTGGCTTTTTATTGAATATAAGAAGAGAGATTAAGGTAGGAGTGAATGCATGTGCACGATATTTACAAAATTGTCTGAACAGGTAAAACTATGTGGGGCACACACAGCTAGACACAGCTTAGTGCTTTGTGGCAGAGCAGCAATATAGCTTTTAGCAGTGATGGGGCTGAATGAGTTAATAATGATATTTGTTTAGAAGTGTTAACCTCATCAAATTCAAGTAGGCCTTACCTAATCATGATTTTTGTGTAGAAGTGTTAACCTCATCGAATTCAAGTAGGCCTTACCTAATGATATTTGTGAAAGTATTAACCTCATCAAAACTCAAGTAGGCCTTACCTGATCATGATATTTGTGTAGAAGTGATGCAGTTATTTAAATTTTGAACTTGCGAATGTTGAGATAATGAATTAAGAGATTTTAAAAAATTAAAAGATCAAGAGTGATATTAAGAAATTGAATTAAATCGAATACTAATGTTTAATGCAACTAAATGCTATTTAGTGATCAATGAAAAAAGAAATAATAACAAAACACATTGTTTGAAAAATTATATTGCTACTGTACAGTTCCTCAGAATGATCCTGATCTTTATAGAGTATTTTCTAAACACTATGTTAGTCATGAAATAAAATTAAGTACACCAAGAATGTATTTTGTCCAAAGTTTAAATAATAGCTCTTTAGGAATGATTGCTGTTAAGAGAGATTAGTTAAGGCTTGTCTATCTCTCCTTATTATTAGGTGATGCTTGTATATCTCTCATTATTATTAGGTAATGTTCAAATATCTCACATTATTAGGTAAGGTAGTATCATTATTAGGTACTGCTTGTATATCTCTTATTATTAGGTACTGCTTGCATATCTCTTATTATTAGGTACTGCTTGTATATGTCTCCTTCTGATTAGGTAAAGCCTGTATATCTCTTATTATTAGATACTGCTTGTATATGTCTCCTTCTGATTAGGTAAAGTCTGTATATCTCTTATTATTAGGTACTGCTTGTATATCTCTCCTTCAGATTAGGTAAAGCCTGTATATCTCTTATTATTAGGTACTGCTTGTATATGTCTCCTTCTGATTAGGTAAACCCTGTATATCTTTTATTATTAGGTACTGCTTGTATATCTCTCCTTCAGATTAGGTAAAGCCTGTATATCTCTTATTATTAGGTACTGCTTGTATATCTCTCCTTCAGATTAGGTAAAGCCTGTATATCTCTTATTATTAGGTACTGCTTGTATATGTCTCCTTCTGATTAGGTAAAGCCTGTATATCTCATTATTAGGTACTGCTTTTATATCTTTACTTATTGTTAGATAAGGCAAGAATAAAGACTGAACTATTTCTTTTTGATCTTTACCCCTTATTGCTGGCTATGAATGTTTTCTGTCATTCATTTGCTTTTCTTTTTTATGATAATAAGATGGGACATATATTGCTTGGGTTGTCCATTTGTGAATTTATGTATGGATGTATCAATGGATATCTTTGGTTATAAATATGTTTCCATTTTTTGACAAGGGGCGGAAAGAAAGGGTAAAAAATAATAATGGGGACACATTTTGGTTAACATTTGTTTCAAGTTTATTTCATCACATACATTTCCATAACACCTTTATCAATTAACTTTGTGTTTAGAATATTACACCATCAAATACTTTCACAATACTGCTTATGTCCATGGGTTCTGTCCCTTTATGTGATCATGAGGTCAAAAATTATATTGAGGATACATTTTGACCTAATATCAACCACAAATTAAGAATGAAATTGTCATTGTAAGTGGCAGTTACATGACCAACCAATTTAAATTTACTTGCCAAAAGGCATTGATAAAATTAATAAAAGTAATTAACCATTCATTTCCTATTATGTGACATGATATTAGCTTTATTTGAGAGTCCATCCAGCAGGATCAGACTATGATAGGGGATTGAATCAATATTCCCCATTTCCTATTATCCCAATGAATCCCTATGGAAGGTGGGGCCCTCCACCTCAGGGGCCTTGGTCATGTATGCCTCCTTTTTGGATCTTGATCTCATCACAGAGGTGATGCTGCAGCTCATGTTCCACCATCACCTCATCAGTACAGGATGTTGTACAGAGTGTTCCTATACCACCCTTCACGTCCTAGGGATTTAGTGATTCCTGCACACTCTCCAGCTCAGATTATTCTTGATGATGCTATCTCCATTGTAGTAGACTCTAATGAGCTTGACATGGAGGAAGCACAAATGATGCCTGCTCTTATTGTATGGTCTTTTGACAAGGCAATAAAAGAAAGTTATCACCTTTACCCCTTGACATGTGCCCAAAACCCAGAAATCACTTAATAGAGACACAAAGGGCATTGACTCAGATTTCCTCACCAAAAATTAATTTCCATGACTGAAATATATTGCTGTCTCAATTTATTAGTTCTAAATGCAGCATGTATAACTTCCATATACACATACAATCAAGCAACACAAGGCATGATGGGAAATCTTATATTTTCAGATGTGGAAATATAGGAATGGAAAATATATGAAAAATTTGTTGGCAGTAAGTTTCTGTATTTCGTATTTAAGTATATAATAAAAATAATTGCTTCTCATTTACAGGTGTATTTATTTGAAGTTGAAATTTAAAATAAAATAAAATAAAGGGTCTCACATGCTATTAAAGACAATTAAAATGTGTGATGTCATCAAAAACATGAAGGTAATAAGTGTGATGAGCTATCTCCCTTGAAAAACCTTTAATTGCACAAAACTTTCAAGACAGATTTTGATAGTTTTCACTACTATTTATGTTAAGATGTTCTCTTTATTTTAATAATGTTTTATTTTAAAATACTTTGGTGTAACTTTAAACAAATTCAGTCTGTTGGCATAATATTAATGAGCTCTCAACAGAGCTTGATTATCAATACTGCTTTGGGACATGTTCAGCATCTTTTCGCTGATTTATGGCCCCTGATTGGTATTTCACCACCTTCCTCTGTGTGCAATAACTCCATTGTATGCAAGTTTATACTGATGATACATTCGCTAAATTTGATTTTTCAACATTCAGCCAGCATCATCAGTTGTAATGATTGATTGTTGGATCCACCTTTTTGTTTGCAAAGAATATTTTATTATACATTTTCAAGAAACATTTGATATGTTGCTCATCATTTAGTACATCTATGGCTGATTAATATTTGACCTACATTTTGGTGAGACCTGATCTGGGTTCCATTATCAGTATTCTAAGTCATTATTAGTGTCTGCCTTTGTCTCGATACATTTGATATTAAACACTTTTACCTAGCCTTTGATTTTTTTAAAAATTACTCTCCTCTACATCCAACAAAATATATGTGACATTAATTTCTGGAAGTGGCTTGTTATTTAATAAATATATGTTTTGCTGCATTATGAAACCTTGTGTTTTTTTCCCAGCTGAGCAAGGACGTGTATACATTTTTTATGGTGGAAGTAAGTTTCCTTGGGGTGATGGCACTAGTGATTGTGGCAACTCTTGGGTACATCCATGTCCAGGGGTCAAGGTAATGAGCTCTGTTTTGATCACTTGTCACAATGTTACACTAAGTTATGTATCTATCAGATTTCTATTTTATTGTTCTGTATTTACTCAGTTTTATAATTTGTGTTTAAATTGTCTTAATGAGTTGGGGTCAGTCAGGTGAATAATTGATGATAACAGTGTAATAGCATGGTACGGTCCAGACAAGTAGTTAATGTTAACACTGTAATAGCAGGGCTGGGTCCAGACAATTAGTGAATGTTAACACTGAAATAGTAGGGCTGGGTCCAGACAATTAGTGAATGTTAACACTGTAATAGCAGGGCTGGGTCCAGACAATTAGTGAATGTTAACAGTGAAATAGCAGGGCTGGGTCCAGACAATTAGTGAATGTTCATTGTAGACTTCATTTGCTAATGTAAATATAAACCACAAAGAAAACAAATTGCAATAAGTTATGAAATAATCCCATATGCGATAGCAATGATAGCAGTGTCTTTACGATATTTGATGAATTCTTCTTTAAATACATTACCCAGTCATAATACCTTAGGAAAACTACAACTAACTCACAAATCCAACCCTCGAAGATACTACTGTTAGCTATAGGGACCTATGTGGCAGTTAGGCAAAGTGATCTCCCCATAAGAATAAGACTTGGTGACAGAGCCTAAGAACATGTCAGTTACTATTTACACTCATACCAAGAAGCATGCTCTCATCATGATAGACCTAAAAAAAACCAGAATATATGTAGAAAATAGACCATTAACGTTTCATGAGTTTTTAACTTCTAATGATAGTATAATGCATTTATATTTCCTGAAGTTTTGCCTTTAAAATTTGCTTACTTTGTCATCAGGACACAAGTAGGTACTTGCATGGAGAGCTAAAGTTACTTCACATAAAGTTTCAGGCTATAATTATTTTATATACGTGCAAGTCTCAAGCGCTTATAAAAACTACTACTATATGTGTGATGCCATTACAAATGGGTACATATTAGTGAGTTTCTGTTCCAAAGGATTCCTAGAATCTGGGTGCCAACTTCAGTGTTTTTTAATTGTACAGGTGGTTTGTGGGCTTTTTACCCTACAGGTAATTGTCTCATTTTGTATATTGTTGCACCTACTTCGCAAGTATCTATCACTTTTACCATCATTTGGTATAGCTCTGTACCCACACTGTATTCAAACATCACATGTGCAGGCCCAGAGGTTTATACTTCTCCTTACAGATGGTATTGTCATTAAATCATTATAATTTACCTGTATGTTTCATTGCTTTGTAAGACTGTTATCAATGTCTGGGTCAGCGTTTGAAGATTTAGCTCTGTACAGACATTGTTTACTAAAAGACTACAGTTTTATATGCTTTGCTCTATTTATCTTACAGAATAGAACTACGAATACTATGAATACATCACTAGTCTGCATGCTCACCTTTGTAATAACGTCTGGCAGATACGGGAGATAAATCAACTTACCCTCCAGCCATGAAGTGCCGCATATTGACACACTCTGAAACAGTTCTGGAATCCAAGTAACCACCACAGGACAGCATTTTTGGCAACTCCCTCTACTATGTCTCCTCTGGGTTCAACTTGATTCCTATTGCAGCGAGGGACAAAGCAAACAAAAAGCCAAGTTCCCTCTCAATCAACAGACATATGGACAGGTTACATGGATCAAACATCCCATAACCTGTCCCAACTGATGATCCTAATGATATCCTCCCCACACAGATAGCATATTTCCATTACAATCAGCCTATGCCATATAATAAGGATTACAAAGGGTCTAAACATCAATATTATGGGCTCAGTCACAAATTGCCTAGCTTTCAGTATACTGAAATCAACTTCAGCAGATATGTGCAGGGACCTATCTAACCCTCATAACACTTCATTCAGCATGTTGCCACAAATAGTTTCTCATGCCTCAACAGATGATGCTTTGCAATTTCTTTGAACTCTGCAATAAGAAAAGACTCATTGCTCAGTGACTGTCTTGAAGTCAACTCTAATTCAGGGCATTCTACGAGTTTAATAAGCAACAGACCTCATCACTCTTCACTAAGTCTCAAGCAGGTTACGTTAGCCTTAGCCTCACCTTACACAACTAAGATGATGTTACTTGTTCTCCAGTGCTGTCATCTATTCTACACAATCTCCAACCCCACAGACTTTTGTCCTCCTCCTACTCCAATTCCATCAACAACCCGGATTATACATCAGAACAGAAGAGTCCAACTTCAGTAACTTCTGTAGTCTGGGAGAATTACAGACATTCTGAGCCACCTCATCATCAGTTCATTTGACAGTGATATCACTGCTTTAGGAATGACAAAGTCATACTCCATTTGTATCGATCAGATGGCCTTTGATGACACTCAGCAGTTATGCAATATAGTTGCTGTGGCTGAGGTGTTGGACTTTTGTCTCAATGGCTGTCTTCTCCCACTCTGAATACCTCAGGACATACATGGGAGTTTGCTTCAAGAACTGCCCGAGTACTGAACAGAGCCACTCTGATATTCATCTCCCTCCAGGAATGGGCATTGCAAGCCATGGCAGCACCTTTACTTTTGAAGAATTCCATCACCTACTAGGCTTGCTCAATGCAGCAGTGGATCTCATGGTCTTAGGTTGCCTGTGTACCAATTGTAAATTATTCTGCCCAATTGGAAGCCTAAAGTGTAGCCCTGGACCATCCACTCACATTGATGCTCAGCATTAAGATTTGGATTTTTAATGTAGCTTTAACAATTTATCAGTCATATTGCTATGATGTCTGCAGTGTGACAATATATAGTGATGTCTAACACTGGGGCATCATGCCACAGACATGTGTGGCACATGATATTACCAGTTTTATAAGTCTTTGGTATGACTCAGCTGGGAATCAAACCCACAACCTCCCACATCCGAGACAGATGCTCTAACCACTAGGCCACCAGAGCAGCCTGAGATTACAGTCTGTACCAATGCAAGTACAGAAAGCTGGGGAACCCACCTAATATCATCCTTTCCAGAAGCTAGCAATACATGTTCTCCCCAGGAACAACATCTTCATATCAATAAATTCTAGAGATGATGGCGAGTGTGAAAGCCTGTCACTAGTGGTAGGAATATTTGCATGGCAAGGGAATTATCATTCTGTCTGACAACTCTACAGTGGCGTCATATCTCAAATGATAAGGAGGAACCAAGTACCAAGACCATTGCATCCTGGTGTGGCATTTCATAAGGTGGTGTGGACAACAACAAATCCACATACAAGTTTGCCATATTCCAGGATTCCTAACATACTAGCCAAAACTTTGTCTTGGAAAAATCAACTATATAGACAGAATGGTCTCTTTATCACTTGGTTTTCATTCAGATATTTACCCGATTGTACCAACTATTGGTGGACCTCTTTGCGACAAGGTGGAATACTCCTAACCTTAGTATCTCCAGTCCCAGACTCAAAGCCTGGGGAGTGGATGTTCTCTTGACAGATTGGAAATGACCTGGATGCATATGTCTACCCTCCAACACCTCTGTTTCCAAAAAGTGATACAGAAAGCAAGTGAATCAGAGTGTCACCTCATCCTCATTGCACCACTCAGTTAGGAGAAGTCATATATCAGTGACCTCATCAATCAACAGGAACTCCTCTAAGCCTTCTGCTTATCATGATTGCAGTTGTTTCATTCCTACTCAGAGCTTCAGAACCTGCTCATCTGAAATAAGCAATGGACATTAGACAAAACAATGACTTATCTGACCTGCCCTCCAACTTTGAGTTTACATGACCATAAACATTAGCCTAATGCCCAATGTGGAACCTATTTTGATATTAACTTGCTGAACAAAGCACATTTGAACCAGTTTAAAGGGCATCTCTGGTGCACCTTTCATGCTTCATCATGACCTTAATGATGGCAGGAAGAATTAGCAAATTATGTGCCTTATCAGCAGATCCAAATTATGTGCAGTTCTGACAAGATGAGTCAGTCTTACTCAAGACGACATTTCTCACATCGTCAAGACCCTGCTCCCTTCCGTGGGTAACTAGACCTTTGTCATGAAACCTTTGTCTCATCTAGACATATGTGCTGAAGGCCATCTTCAAGACCTGGTTTGGGCCATCAAGTGGTTCCTTAATAAAACAGCCTTTGCGTCGACAGAAATCATTCCTCTTTTGACTTATTATAAAAGGATAGGATGATCTATTACAAAACAGACTGCCTCATCCTGGAGCACACATTCTCTTGCTTTTATCCCCATGATCTGTCACCCTTCAAGGTTGATCATCAGCATTTTAAGACACAGCTTCATGACTTCTGCTGGACTTGTAGGGTGAAATTTTTCCCTATTTGAAGCTGCACCACAACAAAGCTCCCTCCAGTCAGGTTACTAAGAAGCTGTCTCATTATTTTATGGGGCCAGAGATGGTATCTCAGATTTAAGGAGATGTACACCCCTCCTTCTCTTACTTCCTATTCTCTTAAGGTATTATGGTTGGGTAATTTATTTAAAGAAGAAACCAATTTTTTCTTGTAAAATATATTTCTTCAAGATTACTCAGCCAATCATATTAGACATATAACCTCCCAATCTCCTCATAGTTTTAATCCATAGAGAGCATGATTTTTTGCTCCAGTAGTGTAAGTAGTAAACTGACCTGTTCTTAGGCTTTGCCATCAGGTATTATATTTAAGGAGAGATCACCCTAGTAGGCCCAAATGCTACTGAGATCTGTTACCCACTTTAGCTAAAAGTAGTATCTGGGAGGGCTGGATTTACGAAATAGTAGTAGTAGAAACATTTTACTAGGATTTTTTTTTTTTTAAACAAGTGGATTTTGACACAACTTAAAAAGAATGGATTTTCACAGGAATCATATTTTGAATTATGTCATCAATATCAGAAAATAGTTTAATTTTCCAACCATATGAAGAAAACTTTGCATGTATTTAATTTCAGATACATGTAACAATAATTGAATTTGCACAAAAGTATGAATTTGTATTTATTTTGATACTTGCAGGCATCTGTTGTCCTGGAATGGTTTGGGATTATAGATAAAGCTCGGTTTGGAAGCAACTTTATCGTTTTGAAGTCCAAAAACAGGGTATGATATCTTGACATCTGAAGTCTTATTTATGTCACATATATCAATTCTTAGCAGATCAAGACAGTTTAATCTGTTTTGGACACCTACAGTTGTCAGACATGGGTACATGCATCAACATAAGAACTGAATATGTAATAAATAAAAGATATATTGATGCTGACAGAAGTCCTTTTTATAGGTATTTGGTATATAATTTAAGTACTTTGTAATTGATGTCGTCAGAGTAAGAAGCATTCATGATGTGCTGTTTGCAAATGTTCGCCTGTGTACTCAGAAAGACTTGAAAGCTACTTGCTCTATCTTACTGTATATACTCAAAAATATGTCAGATCATACTGAAAACAACATAGACCCTGATTTTCAATCCCATAATGTGCTAACTGATCAGGATCATTGTCTTTTTGTTGTACATATCAGTCCTAACAAACAACATAGACCCTAATTTTCCACCCCATAATGTGCTGACTGATCAGGGTCTTTTTTCCCTCACATATCAGTCCTAACAACCAGCAAACACCCAGACCTTCCATCACATAATGCACTCTTGGTCTACGTTGGTTGTTCTACTCTTCATTCTTAAAAACTGCATAGACCTATATCTTTTATTACATTTTGTATTAGCTACAGTTTTTAAATTATGTCCTTGTGTACAAGTCAGGTGCAACTGCAAAAAAAACAGACACTAATCTTTAATTGCATAATGCACCGGCTGATCAGGGTCTATGTTGTTTATTCTACTGATTAGTCTTAACAAATTCCATAGACCTAGAGTTTCGGGCAAATAATTCAGTGGCTGAGCTGTGATCATAATATGGATCCTCATACATCTGTAAAAGTTTGCAAATGATTTCTATCCAAGACATCATGCTTTAACTGATAAGAAATCATTGTATGTTCGTTATCAAATATTTATCAAATATTTATCATTGTTCCAAGATGAACATAAAAGGCATCTATAATATATTTAAAAAATGCACAAAACTTAGTAATTTTGTTGACAAGTTCCAACCTGATTGTTGCTTGGAGGTCTGATTAAGTTTTGTGCATATGTTATATCCTTAATGCTTTTCATTTTTTAAAATCACAAACTTGTATAGGCTAAAGGCACGTGTAAACTGATCAAAATCCCAAAGCTAACATGTTATTTATATTTATTTTTCTTATTTTTACTATTAAACTTTTTTTCTTTTCATTTCAGATACAGTTGATAGTCACTGCAGAACATGACAGTTCATATGTCCGTTTGGCTGGTGGCATAGCAGTGTTTGATTTCTAGTCCAAAATGGTACCAGTCTGCTGTGTGATTATAGTACATTTGTCCATTTGACTAATGGGATAGAAGTAGTTGATTTCTAGCCCAAAATGGTACCAGTCTGCTGTGTGATTATAGTACATTTGTCCATTTGACTAATGGGATAGCAGTAGTTGATTTCTAGTCCGAAATGGTACCAGTCTGCTGTGTGATTATAGTACATTTGTCCATGTGGCTAATGGGATAGCAGTATTTGATTTCTAGTCCAAAATTGTAATGGTCTACTGTAAGATTATACCTATTAATAGTTGTATTCTGACCAAGTACAAGGTGCAATATTTGTTACTCAGAATGTTTTATATACTAATGGTCTAGTTGAATTTACATTGTTGACATCTACATTATTGATTTACAATTTAAAATGTTCTTAAGACTTAAAAAACATAATGTTGTGATCCATGGCACAGTTCTGCACATGTCACGATTTTGGATCAGCAAGGCTTTTTATCCCAGTTAATTGTACCTGAATTGGAACATTTTTTAATTTATTGCAGTTGTGTGGTTTTATACTTGACGGCAACATCATTGTGGTTGATGGAAATTTCAGAAATTTATCTTTTTATCATTATCTTGAGCATATTTACAAATAAAGATGTTAATTGATTTTTTTGGGTTACTTAGGAGCCTATGTGGTGTAAAACAGGGTAAGTGTGACTTCGGTGTAGTGTAATTAGAGTTTATGTGACCAACTACCATTGTAAGTCATAATGTCTTGGATGACTGAGGTCTTTGTCTTCATCTATAATATTAGCCAGTGATAAAAATAATCATTTTCTGGATTTGATTGTAATTACTAACTGGTGACAGTGATAATAATGATGACAACAAAGATGTCTGAAGATTAAGCTTAAAATTACAAACAGTGTGATCATGTAATGTATGCATTTGTGTTTCATGCAGAGAATTTTTATTAAGTGCAATTTTCTTATCATTTATCTTTATAGAAAACCATTAAGTTTTAGTACATGTATTGTTCAATTATCATAAGGTTACAGAGAATCACAATTTGTATTCTTTTTACCTTGAACTTTAGTTTCATGGTGAAAAATTATCAAGACTTAATTATAACTCTCCCTAACACAAATTACAACACTTAGCTTGATGGGCTACTATGAATAAATGGACATGGAATTCCAAAGAACACCAGAAGTTTAACTTTTTATGGCAAACTTTAGATCAACTTTTAATTAGTAGATCCCAATCATGCTTAGATTGCCATTGAAAAATCCTACTTTAATGTAGAAAAGTTTATAAAAACATTCATGATAAAAAAAAAATTATATACATTTATACCATGTTTGCCTTTCTCATCAATTTTCAGAAGAGCAGATTATCTCCCTTGTTTCATTATGGTGCTGCGTAGGTTGTGCTCAACAGTTTCATAATTTGCATAGGGTTAGAATTTTAAAGAAAAAGACTTTCCCTGGGTTTCTTCACTGGTTATACTGGAAATTTAAAAAAGACCTTGTATATCTTAGGTATTGTTCCAAAAACCTTTTATTCCCTTTATTTTGGTGTATGATTGATGGATGCATTTATGGGGTTACAGAGTATACAGCATGGGCTTACATCAGATGTGCACCTTTCAAAAAACTGTTAGCTCCACTTGATAATTTTCACTTCCTGGATTCAGACGTACATGTATATTGTATAAAAAAAAAGAAACTATAACTCATTTTACATTTTATATATTTGCCAATTCATCCATTTCACTTTCAGAAGCTGTTATTGTCTAGTTTGGCAAAATTAATTTTCCCTCTTTCAATAGGTGCTAAAGATAGTCTACTTTAGACTAATTCAAGGTGATTTTTTTTAGCACAAGGGAGCAGTCATTTTAGTTAGCAGTGTACTTAGATCATGTACAATTTCCATAAGTACAGTTACCAAAGAAAAGTCAGCCACATTACATTAAAGTAGCATAGATGTATGACAACATTCTCTCCACTATGCGTGTTTCAAATGCAAACAACTTCACCTTACATAAGTATATAATAACTTGTGAGTTCCCCATAATCAAAACCTATACAATTTCATCTATTAGAAAAGTAATATTGGTGATAACTTGCCATAATAATTAGTCCTCAAAGGTTTACTAGTTTTAACTCGTATATTTTATTTTCAACTTTTTTTAGAAAACGTTTTACCAAAGTCCAACACAATGACCAGTATTAGATGTTTAGGTGTTTTTTAATCACAAATTTGGATTGTTTTATTTTCTTACACAGTAATTTTCTTGGTTTAGGAAAAAATTGACATTTTCATACCTATTCAATATATGATTTAAAGACAAGGTCTGATTGTTTCCACATAAGATAACTCTTTTGGTCTTAAAATTTATGATTCACATCAGTCATAAAGAATTAATCATATGACTGTTGCATGGATTTATAACTTTGCAAATTTTATGGTTTTCATGATTATTTATATTGTAATTGTTAAAAAAAGATGCCAGTTTTTATGATATTGATACGCTTTATAATTTTATGAATTTAAATATGTAGTCCTTTGTTACCTGAGTTAACTATTTTATCAATTTAAATATGTAGTCTTTAGTTACCCGAGTTAACTATTTTATAAATTTAAATATATGTAGTCAACTGCTACCTTAATGAACTATTTTATGAATTTAACTATTTTTGAAGTATCATTAGTTTTTAAGCATTAAAAAGTGTATATTGTTTCTTTTATTTATATGTTAATCATTTTGTTTAATAATGTAATTACATTCCAAATAAATATTTATGTTAATCACTTTTTTTGAATAAATTAAGTACATTCCAAAAAAATATTTGTTGATTTAATCAATAATGCCTTGTTTCTTGAAGCTCATATACATGCGCTAATCATGTACTGGATGTACCCCATGATCTGCATTCAATTATATATATATATGTATGTATATATATGTATATATATATATATGTATATATATATGTATATATATATGTATATATATATATATATATATATATATATATATATATATATATATATATATATATATATATATATATACATATATATACATATATACATATATATATATATATATACATATATACATATAAGCCAATTTCTCTTTGACCCTGCTATAAGTCAGAGTATATTGTGCAAGTAAAATCTGTATGAAGGGGTGACTTGTCCCTTGTGAAAAGGGAAATGATTTGTTAAAAAAAAGCTATCTGACATAAACCATTCGTTGAAATAATCAAGTTGTTAGGTTTAAATGAAGTTCAAATAATCATTACGAATTGTGTTAAAAATGATTTGATCATTTGGGATTTAATTTGGAATATTTTAAGTTGTTTTTTACATTTTCACTTTTTGTATTCTTGGGAAATAAATTATTTAATTTTACACAGTTTGTTGCATCTCACTCTTTTCTGTTACTTATTTTAAGATCATAGAGTCGTAATAAAGTTTCTGAAATAATTATATCTTTGTGCAGTGACAATTGGAAAAACGTGGAAGCAATGTGCACAGCCACAACCAAAATATCAGAAATTAGATGATTGCAAGAGAGGAAAAGAAAGGCTTAGTAATGCATGGGAAATGCATACAAATGACTGAAGTATGGCCCAAGAAAGGCTGTGATATTTTGTACTTCCTGCATTAAGTATTCAGAAAAATAAGATAGTGCATTGGGTACTTCATTCACTGATAGTTGTCAAAACTAGCATAAATCATGAGACTAATGACAATGTCCCTTATCTCACCCAACACCAATGATTATGACCCATGAGATCAAGCTTTGCCAAGAAAGGGTTAGAGATTATTGGGTCTTATATATCTAGATCTGATGATGAATCAGATATAAAAAAAAATATGAATTTCCAACTTTCATAGAGTCTTGTTTGTGAATTAGAATTATTGTTCTGAGCTGATGTTAATGTTAATACAGTTGTACTATACTTATTAACTGGATTTTGTTTTGATTTTCACAGGTTCAGTGATATTTAGACAGCATCAGTAATTATTTAATTATGGTGATTCTGTGGGTTTCACACATTCAGTGCTATTTAGGCAATATCAGTAATTATTTGATTATGGCGATTCTGTGGGTTAGAGAAACAAAATTCTGATTTCATGCCCTGTTCTTCATACCACTGGTCTGTGAGATATCTCTGTAACCATTTCACTATATTTTCACAGCTACCATGAAAGTTCCACAAGAAGCTCTCAAAACTGATTTGGTTTGGTTAACTTCTACTTCAGTTTTAAGCTCGCTAAAAACTTTCAAGTTCGTCATGACAACTTGCATTTCCAAGACTATTTGTTCTAAAGATTCCATATCAAAAGCTGGTAAGAACACTTGTATTAGGAAGATTTTGCAAGAGTAGTACATGTATATGGAAAATAGTCCTTGCACATTATGCAGTACTAACAGGATCTTGTTACCACCCTAGAGACTTTATTTATGAAAATATGTTTATGAAATCTGAAATGTCAGCTTATTAATAAGGGATCTTTAAAATGGAGGTAATCATCAAAATGTATTCATATCAATGAAAAGTTAAAGCATCTGATCAACTTCATTGGTAACCGCTTCGGTGGCCTAGTGGTTAGAGCGTCCGCCGCAGAAGCGGGAGGTCGTGGGTTCGATCCCCGGCAGAGTCATACCAAAGACTTACAAAAATGGTACTAACAGCTGCCTCGCTTGACTTTCAGCATTAAGAGGTTAGTGTTAGGACTGGTCAGCCTGGTGTCAGGATAATGTGACTGGGTGGGACATCATGCTACATGTCTGCGGCATGATGCCCCAGTGGTAGACATCACTATAAACTGCCTCACTGCAGACATCGTAGCGATATGACTGAAAAATTGTTAAAGCTATGTTAAAAATCCTAATCAAACAAACAAACAAACAAACTTCATTGGTTCTAGTTAGTAAACTGAGTTTGATCAAACTTGACATGCTTTCTTATATAAATTTGGTAGATTTTGTTTGTTTGATTAGGATTTTTAACGTAGCTTTAACAATTTTTCAGTCATATCACTACGATGTCTGCAATGAGGCAGTTTATAGTGATGTCGAGCACTGGGGCATCATGCTGCAGACATGTAGCATGATGTCCCACCTAGTCACATTATCCTGACACCAGGCCGACCAGTCCTAACACTAACCTCTTAATGCTGAGCGCCAAGCGACTCAGCTGTTAGTACCATTTTTGTAAGTCTTTGGTATGACTCGGCCGGGGATTGAACCCACAACCTCCTGCTTCCATGGCAGATGCTCTATGCACTAGGCCACTGGAGCGGTTAAATTTGGTAGAGGACCAGTTTGATAATGAGTGCCAAATAGTAGGGTAAGCTAATATTTTACTGATTTATCTTTACATCATGCACTGGCTTTAATTATGAATGTATTTTAATAAACTTTAATTGGTGTGTATTTACATTAGCAATTGACAAATTATACAATAAATAAAATAGAAGTGATCTTGAAAAATATTTAAATGAGCTTTTTGCAAACCCAAATGTCTCTAGTTATTAATCTTTTGTCTTTTTATTGGTTTATCTTTAAACAAAACATATGGGTGGTTGTGTGGGGCTGAAGCAGTGATTTTTATGTACAAAAATATATATCTCAAAATATTAATAAAATTTACTATTAATCATTGGTTTATCGATTAATATTTGTTTTTTTTTAACTCCCCACCCAGATACGTATAATATGTATGTTACACCAACCCACCCCAGTAAAACAAATAATGTCTTAATGTACGTTACACTCAACGACATGTTTTTTTGTGGTCAACGATGTCAGTGTAAATTAAACTCTAGGGCAATAGTAGTAAAGCACCAATACATGAAAGTGAAACTTAAGCAAAGCTTGTGTATGTGAAAAATGTTACATTGGAGCCAAAGTAACAGACATTACACAGGACATCACAACCATAAGGAACACTTTTTCCAAACTTGTTTAACTGGCTAAGCTAGCTAGCCACATCAATAGGAGGGTCTCAAAACAGAGCAACATTAAGCTCAGAAAAATTAACAGATTAATGTCTATACTAGAAGCAGCATCTATTAAAGATGAAGTGTTAGGTATAGTGTGAACTATGGCCATTTCCTCCTCCCTCATTTTTGTTCTACCCCCTTATTTTCATAACAAGTGAAAACACCCCACCCCCCTACAAGATAAATCCTGTCAGCATCTCTGAAGTGAAAGCACTGTAGTTGCAGCTGGAGACAAAAATATAGAAGCTAAAGAGCCATAGTTAAAATCTGGGTTACAATGACTTTCTTTCTAAATATCCCTTTCAGATTACATTTCTTTAATTTCTGTATTGGTTTTTTTTCCTGTATTTAAATTAGAAACTGGAGCAGAACACTTGATACCATTGTGTAGTCATTAAAACTAAAAACTGGTCTGGGAAAAGTCATTTAATTTTTGCCTGTTCATCATTTGTTTTGTATCACACTTCCTTCTAAACTATTAATACCAGGGTTGCCAAGAAACTTCACATACACATTAATCCCAATGTCTGGTTGGTCCTAAATGAAAATGGTGCTCTATGGACATCTGATAGCGATTGTCCGAGAATCTCAATGATGTCACAATGTGTGTAGCTCTGGTTGGCAGAACCACTAACAAGACTCAATGTGATGGAAATGGATTACCAAATGAAATGGGTGCTCTCTATATGCAAAAATTAAAGATTACAAATGACTGCTTGTACTATATAAACTCAAATCAATATGGGTAAAAATTTGTCTTATTTGTTTGTTGGCTATGTTGTGTATATTTTTCACAGTGATATTTTCTGAATGCCTTTAGTCATTCAGTTCCCAAATCATGTTGTTGTTCTTACTATTATTACAAATCTGATTGCTATTATTTATTACAATAGGATTATTAATAGGATTCTATTATTTATTACAATAGGATTATTAATAGGATTGCTATTATTTATTACAAAACATTCTCAAGCAGTGTCGTTAGATAACGATGATGGTGATACCATTCTATCTTATTGATTATATACAAGTATTTGCATCTGGAGTCTTCTTTAAGATCTCATTTAGTTTACTGGTATCAAATTTTTAAAATTAAAATCCACCATTTTATTTTCTTGCCATCTTATCTTTTGTGATAATGTATCTTTATCAACATGAAAAATTTGCTTAGTTTGTGGTAGAAACTAAACCAAGTAAATTAACAAGGAGTGACCAACTGTAATATGTCAGTCAATTTCATGAATGCAGAAATTATTATTAAATGCTAGAAACAACTGAATAGTCCATAATTTTCCATTTAGAATAATACGATTATTATTTTTACATATATCAGTATTTTCACAGTGTATTAATTTACTGATAAAGTGTTACTAGTGTCTTAGGCAATGTATATTTGGCGAGAATTTTCATGGTGTCTTTGAAAAAAATTAACCTAATTAGCATCAAAATCAACATGTTTGACAAGGAACCTTTACAAAATAATTATTGATGTTACGAGTTAAAGAATTAAAATCTCCCGTTTTATCTTTGGTATAAAACATTGAATCCAATGAAGGAACATAGAAAGCTTCAAAATAAATGTCATCATCAGTTTTAGAACAAGTCTTATTGATTTTAAGCCAAAGCATGGAGTCATATTAAATGATAGTTACAAGTTTGATAGTTACACTTTCTTGCATTGGTGCTTTATGGACTACTATGCCACATTTCCTATCTGTTCAATAAAGCTGTATTAGGAATTTGAGTCCATTCATGCCATAGTCTGCATGTTCAGACAGCGTTTTTTTTAATCCAATATATTTACTTCCAAATTTTACATTGAAGTTATTTATTAAATTTATCTGAATCCTTATAAGGTTATAGGTAGCTATGCTCTAGGTCTTCGAATGATGCAATTTTAAAATGAACTGTCAACTTTTTTAGATTTACCCGCATTATTACATATTTATGTATAAGATATTACACCAAATGCTGATTAAAGATTGAAATCTAGAAATAATATGTAGTCACAACTTTCAGGACTTTGTGAATTTGCAAATAAGTAAAACCTATATACACTTAGTATCCTAAATTAAATGTGTTATATCCCTACATTTCTTCAAAGTGAATTAAGAAGACAGTGAAAACATATCCACATGTTTTTCCTATCTAGGATAATTTGGCGATAAATCATCCTCAATGGTATATTAGAATTCACCTTGCACTGATTTACTTTGATAAGAAAAAATAAACCAGGTGACTCAAAGAATATAAATTTGTGTTACTATTCATTTATTTCAATTGCACCTGTAAACTGAGTAGCAAATAAAATATATTGACAATACTTTGAAACAACCCTCAAGAATAAATACAGTTTAAGTCCATAGATTGGTGTTAACACTTGCCAAATGAAAAGTCCAGAAGTTTACACCTTTTATGATCAGATGTATTAAAATTACATATCTAGTGTTTGAATAGTTCTGAATTTGTGACGTGCTGATTTCAGTCAAAAAGTTGACATATGTTTGCAGTATAACATATTTTCAAGCTCTGAAAATAACGTCAGTTTCAGTTTTGGTTACATGTGTGACCCATTCAATTCAAACTCGATTGCAGTCAAGGTGCATCAAGTTTTATTCTCACTTTTAACACTTTTCTAGTTTCAATAATCTGATGTAATTCATAGCTTTAAAATAAATTGCCATCACTATTGTCAGCCAGAAGGCCTATTTGCTGAAGTGAATCATCTAAGATAAAATGTCCTTTTGGATTGACATGGTAGCCTGTATTTTAAACATGTGTTTGTAAAACTTCCTCAAAGCAAGGTTCAAACTATGACAGAATGTCTCGTGCAGGACCCAGTGACAATTAAACTTAGAGAATGTTAATGACATTATGTTAAAGGGGTGCTATGCGTGATATCCAATTACTTCATGTGGATTATGATAACAGTGGAATTGCTAGCATAATAACAACAAATCAAACTGTACTTCCAATCATCACACAACATAAAATAAATGACATAAAGGTAAAATTTCAATCATTTTTTATTTGTTAAAATTGATAACATTTATGGACTTTCAATGAACTAGGTGAAATATCAATGAATTTTAAGGCCTTGAAATTGAATTGAGGTGTTCATTTCTCAATGACTTTCAATGACCTTTAATGATCATGCGAACCCAGTTATATAAAATCAACAAACAATATTTCCAAAGATTTTGTTGGATTAACCTAATATAACAATATATTACACAAAAAGCAACAAATTTAAGAGATACTGTAGTATCATCAATATTCGTGGGGGACCAATTTTCGTGGTTTTCGTACTTAAATTAAAAGCAGCAAATTTAAGAGATACTGTAGTATCATCAATATTCGTGGGGGACCAATTTTCGTGGTTTTCGTAGTTAAATTAAAAGCAGCAAATTTAAGAGATACTGTAGTATCATCAATATTCGTGGGGGACCAATTTTCGTGGTTTTCGTAGTTAAATTAAAATCAGCAAATTTAAGAGATAGTTGAATTAAGAGAGACTCAACTGACTAATAGACCGGAGTTTAATTTTTTGTTCTCCATTCACAAAGCATGCAAATGCAATTATGCAACTTGTTAAGAAAATGAGACAATTGTCCATCTCTCTTACAAGAAGATTTGTGGGAGGTTTTCATTATAATGAAACTGTAGTGAATTCAGTCCCAGATAAAGATCATAAAAATAAAACAGACCACATTACATTGTAATCTTTCTAGATATGCAACAGAACTGTTATTAACAGAATAAAGAAAAAAAAAAAACAATGTTTTGGGTCAAAATTGCCAGATTTTACAATCCAGAAAAATACAAGGCATAAAGTAATTATGCTTGAAATTTCAAAAAGATAATTTTCAGGTACTATTTTAACAATGGTAATAAATTGGAAACTGGAGTAAACACTAAACACAAAAGGCATATTTTAGTCCTTTTTTTAAAACTATATTTAATTATCTTAATTAAAAATGCAGAAAGCATAAACTATCACCTCACCCATTACAAGTGGTGTTGACATTAAAATGAAACAAAATTCAACAGTGTCTCAAGTTATGTATAGTCTGAAAAATGAGTATATAAAGAACCTGAATGCAGAAATTAAAAAAATTACCCATAGTGTGATAAAAAATTGCACTAAAAACTTATGTAGTGAAAAAATAAAATGAAAAAATAACCAATATTAATAACTTTATATCTATGTTCCTTGTTTAGTGATGATTTTAAAAAAGAAATGTAATTTTTACTACTGGAATCAATTGAAAATGGTGCAACAAGAATGTATATGATTCAAACAATACCATATATATTTGCATACAAGCCAAAAAATTTGGAAAAAATAAAGTGCTGGCAGAAGTAGCTTATTTGCAGGCCATCATCAAGACTTTTAAGTCTTTTTGTTGCCTACTGTAATGTACACATATTTTTGGTCCTGCCACTTATTTAACTGTTATAAAAGTACTATGATTGATTTTGTCATTTTTTTGCATGTGCATATTTTCTTCTGATAATAATAATAATAATAATAATAATAATAATAATAATAATAATAATATTTAAAGAGGGTAACACAATTACCCGTAGCTAAGAACTAATCTACCTTGAGGCCCTCATACAAAGGAATTTATTTATATTAGCTGCATCTCTGAAGCCACTAGATATATTGGGTTTGGAAGAAGGAAATAGAGTGGGCATTTCTAATCTTAACTGGAATGCTATTCCTGAGCAAAGTTCCAGAGTATTGGAAACTTATTTTAAAGATTCCTTATTTGGTTTGGGAATTTTATACTTTTATATAGACATGGATCACATGTATTGCCAGGTATTAATTTGGCTTTTCTCAAATGGATTTCTCCAACATGAAAGTAAAGAGAAATATAGGCTTCATAATTTGTGGGCTGGTTGAGCTCACCTGGGAGATTTGACTGAACTATAATGTACAATATTTACACAGTGCATTGTGTCACTTAAATCTATTTATTCCCAAACATATTAGATGCAGATTTCGCTTTATTCATTGTTTCGACTAAATTGCATTCCTCCATATAACATTTCGGCTAGTCCTTAATAGCTTTTTCATTTACATTGAATCACGCGCTCACAACTTACACATTTTTAATGATATATGCGATCTTACAAACTGAGGTAATATTTATGAATAGGTATGCATGTTTAATTGTACAATGCACATAATCAGCATACCTTAACTTACATGTTCACAAAGAGCGGTAATAATAAAGGTTAAAACTCTCATCATAAATAACTAAGATAATCATCAATCTACTTTAGTTTTGTGTTTTGGCTGAACAACATTATAACTTTTCACACAATGGAAAGCTTGATACTTCAGCATCTTCTTTCTTGATAGTTGGCCTGATTTGTCTTTTGTTTTCCAACAGCAATATAGGCCAGTTAATCATTGAAAACCCTAAAACTAATTTGTGTTAACAGGAAATTTTGACTGGCAACTATACCAGTATAATGATGTGTAATTGCCTCTCATTCCATAAGATTAGCACAATTACCCTTGTTTTGTGTAAGGCATATATGTAAATTTTTCAAAATTCATTTAGGGAGACTGAATGAAAAAAATAAGGAGATTGGGACCTAAAATTGGGAGGTTTTTTGTGGCATTTTTAAAGTCTTATTTTCACTAAATACTGACAGATTTTATGGGTCCAATATGTATGATATTCGCAATAGACATGCCATTTTTTCCTGTGTGCACCTTTTTTCCCGCCCAGGACATGCCCTATTTTCATATTCTGGTCAGCTGTGACCAAACTGCACAATAGCTAAAGTTTAGTCTTAAACAAGCAAGAAAGCCAGTGCAACTAATTAAAAGTTAATCCTGCTTATCGATGCAAATATTTTGTAAAAACAACTGACTCTCCATGATAATTCAAAGAAACCATTTTCTTCACTCCTGCATGTTATGCAAGCAAATAAAGGATTAATTTTCTTGAACTAAAGGAACCTAAACAGGCAGCCTCACAGTACCACACATGTGGCAACTATTTTCCCCTCGTATATCCAAATTTGTTTCCTTTCTGTCAACTCATAAAGCATTTAGTATTGTTTTCTATAAAACATGTACTTTGAATTAGTTTTTTGAGGATATGTATGCTCTGGAATATGTATACCTATGTGTTGGACAAATGCTAAGTAATTCACATCCTTTACCTCAAACAATAAATATCAGCAACACCAACATTAAATTCACACAGTCAGTACGAAACCTAGGTGTTACTCTGGACAGTACTTTCACATAGCACCAACATGTCATTAACATATGCAAGGCTGCATATCTTGAGCTGAGACGCATCAGCTCAGTTTGCAAATATCTTTCAGATGATGCCACTAAAACACTTATATGCTTATTAGTACTTTCAAGACTGGACTATTGTAACTCAATTATGTCTGGTTCATCTCAATATCTACTCCAGAAACTTCAAAACACAGCTGCTCCTTAGAGTATCACAATCAAAGCACACCTCCCTGCTGCTCTGTACCCTACACTGGCTATCCATTTGATCCAGAATCAAACACAAAATTTGTTCTCTATTCTACATTTCACTGACAGACTCCAGTCTAACATACCTATTCAGCCTCACTCGTGTGTACACGCCAGCAAGATACTTATGCTTCTTCTGACAATCGTACACTCATTATTCCCAATTTAAAAATGAAGTCTTATGGACATTCTTTTGCATACAAGGGCCCAACAATATGGAATAAATTGCCCACTGAACTTAAGACACAAAGACAGTGATCCAATTCAAGAATACTCTTAAAGCTCACCTATTTTGACAGTAAGAACAAACTTAAAGACCTAATAACGTTTCCTACCTTAAATATTTTCAGCATTTTTCATCCTTTCTAATTTCATGGTGTTGAATTTTTTAATCATATCATTAAATATATTTTTTATGTTATAGGTGTTTTCTAATGTTGTAATGCGCTTTGAGCTTCAAGCGAGTAGGCACTATACAAAGTCTTCATTATTATTATTACTATGAATATTATTATTATTATTATTATTATTATTATTATTATTATGCTGCGTGTTATGTATTTTCATTCTTTTAATTTAACGATGGTAATTAACATGTATATATGACATAAAAATGCCAGGTGTTGACTCGTGTTTCTTTGGTGGGAATTGCAATATAGCAGTGATCATTCTTGGGATTGAAATTAAATGTTGACAAATTTATTGTTGTGGTTTATTTTTTGTTCTGGTTTATTTTCTGATTTGTTTTCTTCTCAAAGAGGGGGTCAGCGTATATGTAAACAGGTTTATAAGCGAGTATATACAGTAATATAACTAATATAAAACACATGGCACTTAAGTAAATGTATATTTCACAAATAATATCACATTTTCTTCAAACTTATAAATATTATAAAAATTAAGAAAAAGTAACAATGTTCTATTGTTATGATGCATTAAAAAATTCATTGAATTGTTAATTTTACACACAAAAAAATCATTTTGATAAAAACATTGAAAAACAAAAAATATTTGTAACATCAAAAATATATATTTTACTATTCATAGGGAATGGCTCGTCATGGACCTAACAATACTATCACATCGCTTACATTTACAAGGTCATGAGAACCCTATTACAAAATAACATCATTTACAAGGTCATGAGAACCCTATTACAAAATAACATCATTTACAAGGTCATGAGAACCCTATTACAAAATAACATCATTTACAAGGTCATGAGAACCCTATTACAAAAAAAACATCATTTTTAGAGTTTGCTGCCTATAATCATCTATGACGATAAAAAGACAGTGGCTACCTGGTTAGCTCAAGCTAACATAATGTACAAATGCTTTATAGTATTACATGATACAGAGATAAAATAATTGGTTTCAAGGTCAAGACATTTTTAAGGCAACTGAATTTCAGCAGATGAATATTAACCGTGTAGAGGTATGTGAGGTCATATGCACTTAATGACCTGCACAAGTCCTCTGTTTGAACAAGATCTCATCTTTCTGAGAATCAAACTTTGGACAAAAGTCAATTTTCACTATTTCTGAAAATCCTTCACTTTTGGATGGTTCCTGGTAATTTTTCTTGTAAACATTGTAGCCCACATCTGGGATGCGTCTGACCTCCCCATTGGTCTGGTTCTGCCTAACCAGATTAAGATGCTTCGCAAGTTCAAGTGGTGTGGTCATCACAAAACATCGACAGGGGACACCTGAAAGATTCAACTCAATTCTCATTAAAGTGCTCAAGAAAATCTATGGTTTTTATGAAAGTGTTACATAGAAATAAAGGCGAAAAAATTTTCATTTTCACACAAGTATGCCAAAAACCATAGGAACTGCAGGTTTTCATCAAGGGTCAGCAGGAAAATTAAGGGAAAAAAATTGCTTAAGTGATATATTGGTGTGACTATCAACTCAAGCTGGTGAGTTCTCTATCTGCTTATGCTGGCGAGATGTCAAACTATCTGCTCATTAGGGCATAACCGACTTTTGATCCAGAAATCGGATTCCACCGGATAGTATGAACTTCCGATTAATCGGAGTCGGACAAGGCAGGAACGACCGATTCGGATAATAAAAATAATAAAGTTGAATTTCTATAGCACCGTGTCTAACACTGCGTGTCATTCGATAGTGCGTTAATAAAGTTAAATAAGAAGTCATAAAAGTCCAATATGGTCAACACAACCACGCTGCGAGACAATCTATTTGAACTAGTGGGTGAAAACCGGAAATAAAGCCGGATATGGTAAAATACTAAGTAACATGCTAGACACGGCAAAACCAGATACCAGAAACCCGGAAACGGAAGATGAAATTTTTTAGAAAAAAAAAATACGGATTTAGCATTTCCGATTAATCAAATCATATCCGGAATCGGAAAAATTTCATGCCCAAAATCTGGAATCGGAAATAAGTAGAAAAATGCTAATCGGTTATGCCCTACTGCTCATACATCTGAGAGGTAGATTTGTCTGCTTGATAAGGTGAAATGTATAGGTAACTGTTTATACAGGTGAGATGCAGAACTATCTGCTCATACACCTGAGAGTTAGAACTGTCTGCTTGATCAGGTAAAATGTATAGGTAACTGTTTATACAGGTGAGATGTAGAACTATGGGGTCGTCCATAAAGGACGTCCGCAAAGAAAGCTTTATTTGTTCAAATGCGGACAACTGCCGACGAGGGGTGGAAGGGGTGTAAAGGTTATTGTGGACGTCCGCAACTATTCTGTGTTTAACAGCTGCTTTAGGCTTTCTGCATGTATTCCAGTATGTGTGTTTTGCAGACATCCGTAATGGGTGATCACTAAGTATAAATTATTTGTTAATTTCAATTTGTACAATTTGTGCCACGGAATACAATGCTGTCGGACATTTCTACGCACTTAAGGTTTTTATCTCCAATACTCAAAGCATACCGAATTTGACTGATTGACGAAAATAAAATATTGCAATGCTTTACATTCAAAAAGAGGCAATTGTGACCTGAATATTATGTTCCTACTAATATTAATTTTGGACACACTGGATACCACCCCAACGTTTTCATAACTCACAAAAGGTCGAGCTATTCTGAGCACAGCTTTGAAAAGATGTAATGGTTATCTATCCGGCTATAGAAATAAAATATATTACTTTGGACTGTTTCTTTCAGCACTTCAGTCAAGTAATTAGGTCAGGTTTAAAGCTAGTTTTACAAAATTCAATGTAACAATGCCAATAAAAGCAAAGCTATTACGCTAACTAAACCAATCCTGTAAAACAATTAGTAATGTTCAACATTTCATTTTAAAAAAGCTTATATGTGGAAGAGGAACAACAATGAAAAGGATGTAATGTGTTTACAACGTCTTGTTTATGGGGGAAAATTACTAAAGAACCTGGAATTTCGTTCTAGCGGCAAGTTGATATGTTGGGTAGCATAAAATTTCGTATGTGTGAGACAACTTTTTGCAAAATGGGAAACTTGGATCAAGAGGATTAAGCTGCAGAATTTACATTTCCATCATTTAAATAATGTATTTATATGTATAATTTTAAAAGATGCGTAGTAAATCAGATTTTCTGGGTTACAGGTTCAAGAAGGTCATGAAGTGGGTCTACATGTCGACACTTAGAAATCACATATCTTTTTGTACACTTTATGAATATCACTGTTCTTGATTAAAGTATGATCGTTCTTTATTTTATTTCTTTACAAAATGGATTTTTTAACCAAAATAACAAGTGATCCAATGTTCATAACAATGACGTATCATTGCACAGAATTACCCGAAGCACCGAATCAGCCGACATGATGGGTATATAAGATTAGGATGGCCTTGAAGCAGGTGGCTGGTTGCAGTAGCCACCACTACACTGTTGCTAGTGACTGAATGTAGTGATGATGGTTTGCCAGTTGTTTGCAACTTGTTGAAGTGGAGTAAGACATTGACAGTCTATCAAATTTAGGTTTCTGTGAGATGACAAGTTTAGTTGTATGTTCTAAATAAAGACTTTTTAAAGAAAGAACTTTGTTTAATTTTTACTTTGTTTTGAGCTACATGTTGTGATGAGATCAGTGAGCAATGTATTTTGAGTGCACCAGCTATTCCACTACCAGACCATAGAGCAGTGTATAATGCTAGATGCAGATGTCTGCAGCCGGGGGAGGAGGGTGGGGAGGGGGTAAGCTACATGCTGACAAAAGCGGACAAGGAGGTAGGGGGAGTCAGGAAAACAGGTATTATCTGCGGACGTCCTTATGGACAACCCCTATCTGTTCATACAGATAAGAAAATAAATTATGGCCCTGAAACCAAACCAAAAAAAAATACAAAGGAAAAATGTGATCCAGGAAACAACTTGCTCTTTACAATTTGCTTTCCAATCTTATAAATGTACACAATACTACAGAAAATCAATTTACATGTAATCAAAAATAAGGCAAGAATTAATCTCAAAAATTGTAGGAATTAATCTCAACAGGGTAAGAAATGCAGTATAGCTTTAAAGAAAGTCTACTGCATAAAACTAAAACAATATTTCCAAAATAAAATTGGATTGTAAAACAATATGACCCTAAACTTTTCCTAATACCAAAAATAAAGTTAAAATCCATTGGTGTCTATTATCGTGCTTTGTATATTCTGATTCCTGTGTTAGTTGATGTGGACCAGAAGTGTTAGTGGATGTGGACCAGAGGTGAAAATAATTTCAAACAAGCATTTGATCTTGAACAATTGTGCATCTGTTTCAGCTATGTCAAGTATAGTGTAAACCAATTTTATTCAGCCATGAAAATGATGGTTTGATTCGGCAGTGCAATGGAATTCTCGGTGACCAACATGAAATAGCTAAGACGCTACAATTTATAGTTGTTTGGATAAAAATCCAGAATATTTAGAGACCAACCAAAACAGTAGTGTAAACCATTAAATTTTATCCATGTAAGTAATTTATCTGGAATGAATCATCTATAAATAGTATGCTCATTGTTAATAGCAGGACGTAAAATATACTTACCAACTTCTTTACCTAGTTTAACAAAGGCACTTCGGGCATCAGTGGAGGGGTTAGTATTGTCTACTACCACACTGCTTCCTCTGCTCAAAGCATCTTTTGCTGCCTGAACAGAAAATAAAATTTAATAAAGAAGTATGAAATTTGTAATAATTTTGCTACCTGAATAGAAACTAAATTTACTAAAGAAGAAAAGAAATTTGTAGTATTTTAAAACTTAAGAAACATAGTCTGCAAATAGAATTTATTCAGTCACTAAGATTTTGTTACAATTCTCTTTCTGTGGAAGAAATCGAGAAACTTCAATTTAAGACTAAGAAGAAAAAAATCATCTGTTTTTCCCCTCTTAAAGTTACCATGTTATCTGAACCTTCTGACTTAAGCTAAATTTAAAAATACATAAGCTCAAACTATCTCCCACACACGATCAATAATCCATGTCACTATTCTGTTGTTTTGTTAGCAATTATTATTGCCTGACATTAGAAATAACAAGTCACAGTGCCTTCAAGTGTCATTATCTGTTATATCCCTAGATATTCAACATATAACTATTTTTGACAATTTGTTTCTTTCTATTTGCACTGGTGGACCATTATTGGAACCAGCATACAAATTTGCCTGGAACATGGTACAGTAAAACCTGTTATGAGAGACAGTGCCTTCTGCTAACAAAAAAATGGTATCTCAAAACAGGATTGTAAAAAAAGACCAGTTTCAAAGGTCCAGTTTCAGAACGTTTAAAGAAAAATAGCCACAATCACTGTACATATAATCTATTCTTTATTAATAATTCTTGCAATTAAAAAAAAAATTATATAGCAATAAAGATATACTTCTATTATTAAACATGAAATCACACAAACATTTGAAGATCACATATACATGTATTAGCGGATCAAATCGTTTCTGGTTTACTCCTTTTCCTTTATAACACCCTAAATTTGTTTTACCGACATTTAAACCGCTATTTTAAGAGTGGTCTGCTCTTTTTCACTTTAAGTTACAATAATTATTTTCTCCAGTGCTAAAAATTTTCTCTTTTTACTTGGAGATTCTTCATGTACTAGGTATTAACATTATTAGAGCTCAGTTGTAATCTCAATTGTAAAGATGGTTTTGACTAGGTTTTGGGAAAATATGAAACATCTATACATGTACAGTACATATCTAACAATTATTAAAATTCAAAGAAGACAAACATGGATTAACTCTATAAACAAAGTGTGTAACCGGTTTGCACCAATTTGAATAGATGACAGCTTGGTGATTTGGATGTAATTACTGTAACATCAGCGGGAAATAACAAGTCTTAAATATTATCAATCGAATCCTGCAAACAATTCTCACTTGCTGGTTTAATAGACAAAGACCTTATTCAGACCCAGGTAATATGGATCAACTCAAAAGACAAACAATATCCCCAACCACAACTTTAATTTCGGCACTACACTGGAAATTCATGACATATGCATTAGCCTGGTTTATAGACTGTAGCATCTGTCACTGCTAGCAAGAATTCTTATTTTGTTCTTTTTATATTTGAATTTCATAAGAACAATTGTTACTAATCAAGTGGTCATTGTTACAGATGGTTACATATACGTTTGTGTCGTCTATGTTCTTGTGAAACAGTCATTCGTAGGTGATGCTGGGTCTTACTCATACAAATGGGCGCTAGATACAATAAGGCTGGGAACCAAGATAAGTGCAGGAATAATCTACATGCACTTTAGTCTGGTTTGCAATGGAAACTATAAAACACAATTAGCATACCTACAGATATTGGTAGCCAGCCTATTTTCTTTTTTTGGAATGGTACAAGCAGTTGTTGTTAATGGGATTAAATAAACGTCGTTTTGAGTTTATCTCCATTTCTGCAATGTGCTCATTCATAGTAGTGTCAAACTGCATATTTTGTCAAGACAATGCAGTTGCTGGTTGTGTTCAGCAGGTGGTGACTCACAACTAAGCATTTATATAATAAAGTCTATCTGTGAACTACGATTGTGGAAGTGACATGTGGTGACTCATAGCCAAGGTTGCTCATAACATGTTTTACTGTATCTGTTAATAATTTACCCCAGAACATAGTATATATTAATAACTGTATCAATTGCTTGGAATCAGTTTTCAAAGATTGCTTTACATTTCTACAAGTTTTTGCTTGACTGTACCTTGATACATTTATCCATCGTTCCTAAGGTGTCTCTGTTGATAACCACATAACCATGTGGCTCAAGGTAGCGCTTTCTGAATGTGCTTTTTCCAGAAGCTGGTGGTCCCACCAGAATTATGACCTCTGGTGTCTATTTGAAAAATAATAATGGAAATTTAAATCTAAAGATTAAAACAAATATAGCACTTTGATGGCTTGCAAACACGTCATTTATTTTATTACATGCTGACATACCATATGTTATTGCCTATACGTTGAGTCAAACTACAAATAACATAGATTGTGATATGCATTAATATGATGTGCCCTGCAGATCAGGTTCGATGTTGTTTGTTTAACTTTTTACTCCAAAGATATTGTACAGACTTAGATCTTCTGGTGCACTGTGTGATGAGAGATCTAATTTTGTGCAGTATGCAGATGGACTTGTCTTATTTGTGAGGATATATAGTATTCCCACTTACAACCACCATGGACAGTGACTGGGTGTTTACACAGGGTAAAACCTGCAATAACTGTATAATATAATATAATATAATATAATATAATATAATATAATATAATATAATATAATATAATATAATATAATATAATATAATATAATATAATATAAAATATAATATAATAATATATGAAAACTTTTTTAAAATGTCATAGTTATTTTTAAAAAAATGCTTAACCATGGAATAATAAATGAATATAACAATACATCAACACTTGTGTTCCTCAATGACAGCAAACCATGATCATAATCAGCATGACATAGCAATGAAAAATGTTCCTACATAAATTAACACAAATATAGACATTTACCATAAAGAATCAGCATCCTTATAAGACCAAATTTTTTAAATATATCTATCAATATTTTACTCAAGAAATGTTTTTAATGTTTTTTCCTATCAGCAGGAAAATAATACTGATATTTTCTGATTTCGTAACATGATGAGTCTAAAGCTACCTTTTTCCTTTAGGTTAAGAACTAACAATTATTTACAAATTGAAGACTTAAATTTCCTACGAAATATTAATGTCTGTATCACGGGTTGGCAACCTATGGCATGCATGCCACAAGGTGGCATCTCAAAAGGTATTGTCTGGCACACGAAAGGGCAGCCAAAAATGTCAATGCTAATTATGTTACTCTCTTACTGGTGGTATGTGCTTGTTCTTTTTGTAAGTATTACACAAATGTGGCATGCTATGTAAAATAGATTGCTGACCCCTGATCTGTATGATAACACTACTTTTTACAATATTGAAGACATCTGTAAAAATTTAATTTTGTCTGTAAAATACATCAGCTCTATGAATTAAACTTTTCATTCATATAGATCTACAAGTGTGCAATTCTTATTAATAAGTGCATATTGAACTTAATCCCAACCTTGCTGTGGTAGGAAGTTACTGAAGGCTTAGGAGCTTTATTTAAATATGTTGAAGGGTCAACACAGCCCCACTGAAACTCAGCTTGGGGCTCTTCAAGGAAAAACTCTTCCGGGGTATAAAACTCTGCAAATGAAACAACATATTATAACACATATATTTATCAGTACATGTACATTCATTCTGAATACAGAATTAAGTCTCCTTTACAGTATTTATGCACTTTACTAGTTGTAGGACAATAATTTTGCACTCAAATGTTATCTGCCAAGAAATGTATTATTTATAACCAGTAAATATGTTTCCACATATACCTTATTTCTTTTTTTATTTAAAACGTGAATACTATACATGGCAATGAGTAATGAGTACAAGTCATCAAAACAGCAACTTTGACAGAATAGCCTATTCAAGATAACGTCTTGTGTTAGTATCTCAAAGGAAAATTAAAGGGAGATAACCTACTAATTTTAAGGTTGGAAGCAAACATCCTATCACTACAGGAGAAATCTTTGGATTTTCCAGGCGCCCAGTCTTTGGACCTGCCTGCAGCATCCCCAACATAGAGGCTGTTTGGACGGCTGACCTGAGTGGAGAAAAAATAAAGAAATTCTTCAGGAATATGAACTAGCAATGAAGTAGCTTTCCCAGTTATCAGGGCATTCTCAGGTTTTGCTTCATAAAATAGATGAAAACTTCACTCAGATCACTAAAGTATGAACAAGTTAATGAGCATATCATAGTCTGTATTACCATTTCTTTCATTAATTTTTGTCTTCTTTTGGACTGAGTACACTTAAAGTTTTGAATAAGCACAAGTATCAACCTCTATTACAAATAACATTTCGGGTATTTTGCCTACCTTGACTCCATTATTACACTGCTCTTCAAAATATTCCCACATCAGTGTACTTGGCTTTCTGTAATGGTTGTTTCCAGTGCAGATGAATGCCTGTAATTTTATTATTTTTTTAATTTGACATAGATTCCACAAAATGCAACATAAAAGTATGTGTAAAGATATTTTTTAAAATCAAAATATTAACTTTAACACAAGTCTGCAAATATAGATCTCTGACCTATTGTGAATGGTGCATAGAGACTTAAAGTTTCACTCTTCATACATTTGACTATATGATAGTTTCAGACAAGACCAATATAACGGGTTGCTTAGTTATTTGGCAATATCTTCTGAGGTCTTACGGAAAACAGATTTACATGTAAAGGTAATACAAGTTTCCGTTTAAACAATACCTTTGAAACTATTTCAATCACCTGAGTCATCAATCAGCTATCAATATCATCAAAGTGAAATTACTATTCTCCCTCACTACGTAGTCCTTCAGTATCCTGCTGTCCCGCCAATAACACTGGCTTGTATAGATCCTATTAAATTGTCCTTCCCATTACACTGGCATGTATGGATCCTATTAAACTGATTCCTATTACATTGACATGTATGGGTCCTATTAAACTGATTCCTATTACATTGGCATGTATGGATCCTATTAAACTGATTCCTATTACATTGGCATGTATGGGTCCTATTAAACTGATTCCTATTACACTGCAATGTATGGGTCCTATTAAACTGTCCTTACTATTACATTGGCATGTATGGGTCCTATTAAACTGATTCCTATTACATTGGCATGTATGGGTCCTATTAAACTGATTCCTATTACATTGGCATGTATGGGTCCTATTAAACTGTCCTTACTATTACATTGGCATGTATGGGTCCTATTAAACTGATTCCTATTACACTGGCATGTATGGGTCCTATTAAACTGATTCCTATTACATTGGCATGTATGGGTCCTATTAAACTGATTCCTATTACATTGGCATGTATGGGTCCTATTAAACTGATTCTGATTACACTGGCATGTATGGATCCTATTAAACTGATTCCTATTACATTGGCATGTATGGATCCTATTAAACTGATTCCTATTACATTGGCATGTATGGGTCCTATTAAACTGATTCCTATTACATTGGCATGTATGGGTCCTATTAAACTGATTCCTATTACATTGGCATGTATGGGTCCTATTAAACTGATTACTATTACATTGGCATGTATGGATCCTATTAAACTGATTCCTATTACATTGGCATGTATGGGTCCTATTAAACTGATTCCTATTACATTGGCATGTATGGGTCCTATTAAACTGATTCCTATTACACTGGCATGTATGGGTCCTATTAAACTGATTCCTATTACATTGGCATGTATGGGTCCTATTAAACTGATTCCTATTACATTGGCATGTATGGGTCCTATTAAACTGATTCCTATTACATTGGCATGTATGGGTCCTATTAAACTGATTCCTATTACATTGGCATGTATGGGTCCTATTAAACTGATTCCTATTACATTGGCATGTATGGGTCCTATTAAACTGATTCCTATTACATTGGCATGTATGGGTCCTATTAAACTGTCCTTACTATTACATTGGCATGTATGGGTCCTATTAAACTGATTCCTATTACACTGGCATGTATGGGTCCTATTAAACTGATTCCTATTACATTGGCATGTATGGGTCCTATTAAACTGATTCCTATTACATTGGCATGTATGTGTCCTATTAAACTGATTCCTATTACACTGGCATGTATGGGTCCTATTAATCTGATTCCTATTACATTGGCATGTATGGGTCCTATTAAACTGATTCCTATTACAATGGCATGTATGGATCCTATTAAACTGTCCTTACTATTACATTGGCATGTATGGGTCCTATTAAACTGATTCCTATTACACTGGCATGTATGGGTCCTATTAAACTGATTAAATGTTAGATGCAATAATGCAAAGAGACCATCTAAAATTTGTAAGAAAGCAAACTGAATATAAAACTTTGGTAGAATAAAGTTATTACAATAATACACAAGTCCAGAAAAACACACTATAAAAAAAAGTGTGGGATAAAAACAGAAATAACCTGAAAGCTATCTGAAGCGTTTTTACAGAGTTTGGTGCAGGGTAATGTAAGAGTTAAACAAAAAGTAAAGAATAAAAAATATTATTCAATAATGATGGCTGATAATCCAAATATTTTCAATGAATTTTTTTTCAAATGCTGAAAACCTCAACAAATGTAAAATTTCATAAGATCATCTGGAACTCCAAAGAAAATTGTTAACTAAAAACTTTATAACAATATAAAATGTTTGAAAATTCCTTAAAGAGCCCTGAATTTGTTATGAAATATATTGTCCAAAAATGGATGATTGTAAAGCTACAGAAGATGACATGATTGAACAAGGACATGGAAATCTGCCAAGGTAACATGATTAAATAAAACTGGAACAAAAGATGAGGTTTATAACTACAGTCCCATCTCTTATCCTTTCTTGTCTTTCCATGAGGTTTATAACCACAGACAAATCTCTATCCTTTCTTGTCTTTCCATGAGGTTTATAACCACAGACAAATCTCTATCCTTTCTTGTCTTTCCATGAGGTTTATAACCACAGACCAATCTCTATCCTTTCTTGTCTTTCCATGAGGTTTATAACCACAGACAAATCTCTATCCTTTCTTGTCTTTCCATGAGGTTTATATCTACAGACCAATCTCTATCCTTCCTGGTCTTTCCATGAGGTTTATAACCACAGACCAATCTCTATCCTTCCTGGTCTTTCCATGAGGTTTATAACCACAGACCAATCTCTATCCTTCCTGGTCTTTCCATGAGGTTTATAACCACAGACCAATCTCTATCCTTCCTCGTCTTTCCATGAGGTAAATAACTACAGTCCCATCTCTATCCTTCCTTGTCTTTCCATGAGGTAAATAACTACAGACCAATCTCTATCCTTCCTTGTCTTTCCAAATTACTAGAAAAATATGCACATGATTCATATCTCAGCTATTCATGATAATCAGTCTGGTTTTCAAAAAAGCCATTTGGATGCAACTGCACTTTTAAGACTCTGAAAAAGGGTGTGCCATTTGATGGTAGATAATGGTATAGGCAATTTTTAGGATGTATGAAAATCAAAATGCTTACAATCCATAAAAGAATACTTCTTAGAGAGGTCAAATTTATGAAGTGTCCAGAAAAGCCATTCCTGTCTACCTAAGCATAATCTTTAACCAAATAGATGCTGATGGTACTCCAGATTTAAGGTCTGTTAGAAATAAAAATTACAATATACCAAGGCAAAATAAGGAATTGTTTAAAACAAGATTTTCGTATACTGGTCCACTGGTATGGAACAACATTCCCAGGGACAAAAGGCAGTATCCTACCACTTCTATCCATAATCGGTCTCAAATGGATATCTTAAACAACTGAACAGTTCTAGTGATATAAATACTGCCTGCTTTTCTGTACTTTTGCAAATTGCTCACAGTTAATTTTTTCAATACAGGATATTTTATATTTTATAAATGTTTATGTGTTCGCAGATGTCCGTGAATATGTTTCATGAAACTTTGATTTTTAGAATCATTTAATTCTTTAGTGTGAAGTCACTTTATGTTCATTTATACTGTATTTATTGTACATGACAGCTAGAAGGCTTCAAGGTAGATTACTTCTCTTAGTTACCATCTCTAAATAAAGTCATTATTATCATTATTACATGTACTATTATTATTATTATTAGTAGTAGTAGTAGCATTATTATCATCATCTATTGATGGTGCATTATCTGATAGGCAAGTCAGGGTTTATGTTTTATGCTGTTGGACTCGACCTTTGAGTGGATATATGTGGTACTTGTTGAGAATCTTAATTTATCTGATCTGATTGGTTGTTGTGGAGGAGGGCTTCTTCCTCCATTATGCCTTGCAAGAACATATCTCACAATAAGGTTTCCTGACTTCTAATATGAAAACTTGTAACAGTATGGTATTATAAATAGGGAATACAGTTTTGTCTCATTAATGCATTCCTGAATACACTGCCATCAGTGGAAGAAAGAAAACTTGACAAAATTTGAATAATTTAAATCTTTTTATCAAATAGAATAAAACCCTGTCGATATTGTCACTGAAAGGACCATTCAAATTTGCCCTTTATAGACATGTGTCCCTTTTACTGGATGAAATGTACAAATTAATTACTTTTTCATAATTACTGTCTTGTACATGTATACACAAGTGTGCATTATATATGTGTCTATTACTGGTTTCATTACAATGACTTTTTCTATAATGTTTATGACAAGGTTTTGCATTTTCCTGAAAAGAGTAGATTGTATATTTTATTACAGAGCAAAACAAGGTTTTACCAGCACAGGGATGTTAAGTTCCTGAATGATGTTTTCTATCTTGACCTTAACCTCTTCAGGTTTGACCTTCATCTTCTCAATGCCAGCTTGGTTTGTGAAGAAGACCACTCTGTAGCCATCCTTGTGCAGCTGCCGCAGTTTAGCTGGGACACACTCACTCCACCATTCCCAGTCTGAAGCACCTGCATTGATTTTTACAAAAAAAGAAAACAACAAATCTAACAACACTATTGATTACATTCGGAATTTAAAGGCATGCCTTAACTGATTCTAGTTGTTGTAGTAGGTGTAAGGTTCAATCCTTTTAAACATTATTTAAATTATTTGAAATGGGACGCAAAGTTCTTTGAATCAGATTGTTATGAATTTATGCCCGACTGAGGTATACATTTGTCTTCTACCCAAGACAGAGTCCATGACTTGCTGAAACAATGATCAAAAGTGATGTCATAATTTTTTTTTAAAAATGGATACAAATATCTAATGTTTCTCAAAATTCTGCCATGAATAAGACAGAGAAGCCACATTGGGCATAAAATCTGTAACTTTTAAAAGTTGACCATATCTCATTGATACCATACAGATTTGTCTTCTCTAGTTTACATGCATTTTTCAACATGTATATTTTTTATGGTTTGATTACTGTAATTTAACACATTTTATCACCATTTCAAAATTCATTATAACTGAAATGTCATTCAATATGAATCTGTACACTACATACCAAAATAAATTTTAAAAAATATACGGTATTTATAATGAACAAGTGTCAAATGAGTTTTATTAATAATGCTCTACAGTAATGATCCCTGAATAATAATGGATTCTAATATCAAGGAATACATACATATTTCACAAACATGTTCTGACAGTATTGATATCTGAAAATATAGGTTTTTAATATCAAAGAATATGTACATTATTCTAATATATAGGAATATGTACATTATTCTAATATCTACATACATACATTATATATACCGTAGTGTGTGTAGGCATACGTATTGCATATACCTGTAGCAAATTTTCTGCCACTGGCAGTCTTTATGACTGTAAAATCAATGTCAAAGCCAGCGACCTTTGACCTCCCTTCAAGAGTAGTTGATGTGAGTGTGATGAGCGGGCACATCCCTTTGATTAAATCCCCTACATCTGACCATCTTAAGTTATCACTCAAGTCCGTTTCTCCCCTAGCTCTCTTGGCCTTTCGCTCGGTAGCTTCAACCGCCTTGCGCTTTAAACCAGCTGTTCGAGTCATTTCACCGCTTACTGTCTCAGTGTCTGTACATAGTATCGCTTTGCTTTTCACTACGTTTATATAGGTCAACGAAATAACTTCCCGCGTCATGTGACTTTTCTTGTTTAGACTCGCTCTTCCATCCTGCTCAAGCTTGTAATCATGCATTCGGATTTGAACGGTCTTTGAGGTTATCTGCTAATACAGCAGAGATAATGGTTAGCGGCCCACATACAAAGCAATACATTTCAAATATTTTGCAGCGATTGCACAATGATTGTACACAGTGGCGTCACTAAGGGGGGAGGGAGTACTGACCACACCGGGTGACAAAAGAACTTTCTATTTTTTATTTTATTTAAAACATTGGGCAGGAAGGAGGTCAATGGGGAGACACCGTGAGTAACCGAAATGGGTGGCACCAACCCTACTGACGCCACTGGTTGTACTCATTCTGTGTGTGGGTGGCTTTGGGATTTTTAACGTAGCTTTAACAATTTTTCAGTCATATCGCTACGATGTCTGCAGTGTGGCAGTTTAAAGTGATGTCTAACATTTGCGGCATCATGCCACAGATGTCCCACCCAGTCACATTATCCTGACACCAAGGCGACCAGTCTTGACACTAACCTCTTAATGCTGAACGCCAAGTGATGTACCATTTTTTTAAGTCTTTGGTATGACTTGGCCGGGACTTGAACCAGCGACCTCCCGCTTCCGAAGAAGACGCTCTAACCACTAGGCCACCGGAGCGGTTTTATTCAGTGTGACATAGCAAACAAGCGAATCATAATAACTATCCATTTATTTTATTGTAATAAATAGTTTCATTTCGTGTCAAAAGGAAATCGTATATATAATATTGCATTGTCAGCTGTACTTTTATACTCTAGACAAATACACGGTCAGGGGAGGGGGCGGGGGCCTGAATTTGCATGTGCTGTAAAATTGTTGTAGCCTACATATAACAATTAACAAGACCGTAAAGTCCCCCCCCCCCCGCCGGCCCCGAAAAACATTTAAATGACGTCTCTGGCAAATCAAATAGTGTTTGTAACTTATAATTTCTATTTTTCTATTTTATAAACGTCGAGGAACACACACACACACACACACACACAATATGTCTAATATTTCCCTCGCATTTCGTTATCCTTGTCTTAAGGAAAGGAAAAGTGGCGTACTTTAAAAAATTATATCCTGAAGCAGACGCAAGAGCTAAACTAAACGCACATGTAAACAACAGAGACAACGAAAAGTAGGAAGTGACTGGTAAATAACAATTAAAGGGGAAAAATAGAGATTAAACGGAAGACCCGCAAACCATATTAGTTTAGCAATTGTGATAAATAACTTTTTTAATGTTTTTTTTTTGCAATTTAAAAAAGAGACCGACTACTTTAATTGCAAACAAGAACTTTAGATTGTTTATTAAGCTTTTGTTGTTCTCTTAACAGTATGATCAATTACAAACTCAAAAATGTGCCAGTTAAGCACGAGTTTATTTTCAAAGAACAGCTTTGTACACGAGTTTTCATAATGTACGTGTCACATGCGAGGCGGCGAGGGGTGTAGAAGTTTCCGGCCACCACCTTCGCGCTAACACACACACACACACACACACACACACACACACGTGTCACTTAGGATTTGACATACTTTTTAATGTTGTGCATACTTTGAGTAAATAGCCATCTAACTTTTGCTTTGGTGCCCTTTCAATGAAAGTCATGGTCCTTTAAAATTTAGCCCCTCTCCCCAACACTTGACCTGATCAGTGTCTGTGTCACATGGATTGAATTTTAAGAATCAATCAATTATCTATCGACATCGAACGGTTATTTACGGCAAACAACATATGTATTATCAAATCAAAGTATTGAGAAGATGCCAGATGACAGATCCAGAATATATGTACCACCTGTCTTCCGACAATTAACTTCATTTCCGTTCTTGAAGCTGATTGATTGAATTAAGAAGGTCGAGAGTTTTGGAGATCTGGTTTTAGTATTATCGTTGCTACTTTTCTAAATCGGCCGGAATACGAGTAGTTCAACGCGTCAGTTGTTAGTCACATACAGTGTGAAACAGACTGTGTCTGTAAATTGTAAACACTGGGAACGATTGTCAGTCGCCTGCCAATGTTGAGATGTTAGTGTTATGCGCTAGGTGTCTCACACCTGGTGAATCAGACACCCTGCGTAAGGGTGGCTTGATAGTCCATATTTCCCCCTATTTCCAAGGACCAAAATACAATAGTCGTTGTGAGCTGAAAGTTTTTTAAATGCGCAAATACTACAGTAAGTTTTCTTCAATCACCTAATGACGACACATCACTAAACTCATTTAACACGTTGTTTTTCTCTTGTTTTACAGTTGCATGATTTATTAGTAGGCTTTTTCGAGCCGAATATTAATACTTCACGCCATATAATACAAAATGCGACCGAAAAACCTGATACAAAATAATGATTACTATCTCAATTTATCAAACACGTATACCTAAATATCAAGAGAATTCCCTCTTTTAAGAATGAAGGGAGGATTCGTTTTTCGAAACTAATCCATGTTGTCCATGACTTAATTATTACTTCTGCTACTTGGCTAATTACTCGGGTTGAGAAATATCTTCCCACCACGAACTCTCCGTTATCACCGAATAATATTTTTTTTTAAAACCCAACAAAAAACAATTTAACAAAGATATAAACAGGGGATGTATCATATCTCTGGATGGCGACGGACGGTTGTTCCCATGTCATGGTCCATGATTTAAACACTGCGTTTAAACTTTACAGGATATATTATTGCTTTATGTGACTGAGTCAAAATTTTCTTACTCGCTTAGGTTTATCCAGAGGCGTAGCTAGAGTGTTTGGTGCCCGGGGACAATATTCATCCCCCCCCCCCACCTCAACTCTGAAACCCATTATTTTCATCAATAAAATCACCATTACCCGTTACAACCTATTTCAAAGCCCATTTTGGCGCCCCCCCCCCCCCCACTAGTATGGCGCCCGCGGACATATGTACTCCCCTGCCCCCCCCCCCCCCCCCAGCTATGCCTCTGGGTATATCGACTCTGTGCTATTCAAGTATTGTGCTATTCAAGTATTCTTTAAATCACACAAACACCGCAAGTGCACGGGTCTCCTCAGCTTTGATCCAGCCCTGACCGGAAACGACAATAATTTAAATGCAGTCTGATTAAATGCAGATCTCTATTCTCCTTCACGTAGGACAGCGCAGATCTGATTTTGATAAAATTGAATTTAAGTGTAAAGCTGTAGTGATTTAGTTGGAAAAATAAGATACAATTATATCAATTGAGTGGTTGCGAGCGCCGCTTGTGAATTTTTCATTAAAGAATTTTTAACAATAATTTATACCATATTTGTTACGTCAATTGACTAAAAATAATATAACCCAACTCAGAACTATATGCTCTTAACGATTAAAGGATAAAAAGTAGTCAAGAAAAAAAAAACACTATCATACGAAAATTTAATCAAACTAGCATATACAACGTCGACTGAAGGTACTATACTTCAATGTTCCGTACATCCCGCCACAAAGCATGTGTCACTCCCAAGATTCCCTCTGTAATTATGACATGCGCAGTGGATGTATTGCAAATGGCGGCACTTGTTATTGTTCCATGGAGTTGAAAAAACAAGGTCATTTCTAGGAAGGTTTTATCACCTCCACAGGTAAAGCAGACAGGCGACTCAATTTTATCCACATCTAGGGATGTATAACCTCCACTTCCATGAAAAATGCCACCTGCCTGCACGATTACAGACCGTGCAATAGGCACCCTCCGCGAGGGGTATCATGGCTGGTGAGGTGCAGAAAACTCGTCGTTTAATGTTACTTCCAGATTTTGTGTCGCTTTTTACAAGGCACTATAGGACAAAATCTGATGGAACATTTCAGATATGATACATATAGTGTAATGATTAATAATATATTAAAATCACATGTAACTGCGTGAATTCAGTAAAATTTATTAAATTATTATAATCCGTATCGCTTACAAATTTCTCCATGCTGCCCACCCAATTTCGCCAGGGTCGGGGGAAATCACAAGGCCAACCACGCCTTACACGCTAATACGACGATGCAGGTAAACCATCCTTAATATTGGCATTACCTGACATTCGTTTTAAAAATGACATCTATATACACAGAAACCACAAAGTTTTGATAGCCAACACAATGTAAAACGAGACCTGCTGATTGATGGATCATGGTTATAGACCAAGCTTTTTATGATTAGTCATGGGATGTATTCTGTAATTGCACAAAATACATTGTATTAACACTGTAGAATTAACTTACTAATAATTGACGATGTTTATCTTGTTGATCTTTGTCAAATTTTCCTGTGCTGCATAAGACATAAGAGTGACAAAAATATAGGTTAATTATCATTAGTTTTGAGTGAGTTTTCAGTTTTTATGTATGATGCTATGTATCACTTCAAAAAAATTGCCATCAAATTTACACACAAAAAATAGCTATACTTGCCAAAGGAAGGCAAAGATGGATGACATAACCACATAGTAATGTGCTTATATAGTATGTCACCATACATTACTTTTGGTTTACAAGCAACACATAAGGTTATGTTGTAATGGCTGTTTTTTTATTTTTTAAATTCTGTGTCAGTTATTCTCCCTGCATTTAATTATGTTAACTAATACAACAGTCACAAGTATAGCTCTGAGGAAAATATAATGATGCATAGGAGAATCAGGACTTGGTCTGACAGTAATTCATTGTGCAAAGCTGACCATTATGGAAACTCTATGAGGTTTATTCTTAAAGCTAGGACCCAAGCGATTGAGTGGTCTAATGCACTCTCCATTATGGATCACTGCCATCTCACCTCTGTCTGCGTGGGTTCGAGTTTCAGATTCAGTCAATGTGGGTATGTGAGAAAGCTTGCCATTAGCTTCTCGTGGATCGGTTGATCTGTGTGGGGTTTTCCCAGGTTCTTTCTCAACCATTAATACTGGCTGCCATGTATAGCCTATTGTGTTACTGAATTTAACACAGGCATCGATATATTTAGTGGTCTTCATAATCTGAAAGTAAACTAAATCCACTTCATATTGCTTGAAGTTGGTGAATTCATTGTGATCTTTTGCTTGCTGACATTCTTTCTCTTGTTCTCACTTATGGCATATATTTTCCTTCTTCTACAAGAAGTAGTGAATAATAAAACATAAGGAAATTTATGACCAAATATAATTTTCTTCCTGTTTGAATGATGCAATTGCCATTTGTCTTGTAACAAATATGGTTTTGGCCTTGGGTCATTAACAGTTCAGGCGAGTCAGGCGCATTTAATCTTCAGTGGAAAAGTTGATGCTTTTAATATTTTGAAAATAAAGTTGAAATTATAATGCTGCATAAATATCTGCTAATATCTTTCATATACTTTTACTAGAAAACAAATCTAATTTTTATTTGTTTAGGTGCTAGAGAGGGCTAAACTTTTGGGATGGACTATTTAGGTTTCCCCAAAATTATGTTTCATACACAAGCTCAAAGTTATTGGCTTTAATAAATTTACTTGATATGGCTTAACGTTCTGCCTGCTCACAGAATGTGAGTTCCCTTTTTTCCAGCAATAGTCAGGAACTAGTTTTGTTGTCAAACAAAGACTACTTTAGTAAAATTTTCAGATTAAAAGAACAAAAACAAGCTTGCAAAAAACTGCATGTCTTTCTTATTTATTAGCTCTTATGAATGTTTTAATTATATGTATTCCTTTGTAAGACTACGGATCATCCTATGACTGCTCTGGTGGTTATATAGTCTGCCGTGGGTTCGATCCCATGCCAAGTAATACCAAAGACTTACAAAAATGGTTATAACAGCTGCCTCAATTGATGCTCAGCATTAAGAGGTTAGTATTAGGACTGGTCGGCCTGGTGTCAGGATAATGTGACTGGGTGGGACATCATGCTGCATGTCTGTGGCATGATGCCACAATGCTAAACATCACTATAAAATGCCACACTGCAGACATCATAGTGATATGACTGAAACATTGTTAAAGCTACATTAAAAATCATAAGCATACAAACAAATCATCATTTGATCTTATTATCAAACTTGTTTTCAATGTGAAATTTTCTCAAATTCTCTAAATATGGTCTCGTTTATTGAGAGCAATTTGTATTTATTGGCCCACACTGATGAAATGTCACTTGGATCTCAGTGTATGCCTATTATATTAGGATTTGTTGTTGTTTTAGGGTTTAACAACATTTTTCAGCACAATATAGGCTATACACGGCGGCCAGTATTAATGGTGGAGGAAAAACCAGAGAGACCCCCACCCCCCTTCCTGGAAAGAACCTCAGACCCACGAGAAGCTACTGGCAAGCTTTCTCACATACCCATGCACATAGGAGTGAGATGGCAGTGATCCATAACAGAGAGCGTTTTAGGCCACTAGGGGCTCCCATATTATATCAGTAGTGCAGATAGTAAAGAGTAGGCTTCAGTTTCTCTGGACTTTTTTTAAAAAAAATTTTATCAATGAGCTTTGTAATGTTTCCAGTATTGGCTATAGGGTAAGTTTAATAATACCATGCTTTAAGACTACAAATCATCCTTTAACTGCTCTGATGGCCTTGTGGTTAGAGCATCTGCCACAGAAGCAGGAGGTCGTGGGTTCAATCCCAGGCCGAGTCATACCAAAGACTTACAAAAATGGTACTAACAGCTGCCTCTCTTGGTGCTCAGCATTTAGAGGTTAGTGTTAGGACTGGTTGACCTAGTGTCTGGATAATGTGACTGGGTGGGACATCATGCTGCGTCTATACAGCATTTACTTGTATATTTATTGGCTCACACTGATAAAATGTCATTTGGATCTCTGTGTCGTGCCTAGTATATCAGTAGTGCAGCTAGTAAAGAGTAGGTTTCAGTTTCAGGACTTTTGTTTTTATCAACAAGCTTTGTAAGGTTAACATGGTGCCTTTCCCAGTATTGTAAGCTTAAATAATACCATACTTTTAAATTATAATTTTTAGAACAATTAGCATACAGATACCAAATTCACCTACTGTAAGGTACTGTCTACTTAATTGGGGTGGTGGGCATTGGGGATGTGATTTTCTTTTGAGCTGAAATATTTTCTGTTTTAACGCAAAATAATTAATTGTTGTCAAGATAATGTCATGGCAACAAGATGGTGACATTTTGCTGTAAATCTGAATGATATATCTTTAACATCTAGTGACAGAAAGTAAATGAAGAGTCAGGCCTCTGCCCTGCCCCCCACCCCATTAAATTTTATTAAAGGTCACTGGCCACCTAAATTGTACAAAAGTTCAATATCATTATAGTCATAATATAAATGCACTTATCATATATGTACACCATCCAAATGTTTAAATAGACTAAAAATTCTGTTTTTTAAATGAAAAAAATTACTCTGCAATCTCCGTCCATATTCGGTAATTTCCGCGTGCCAAAGACGGATATGACATTTATCCCTTCAATTCAACCGAGCCATTCATGCACTTTATTGCTTATGGATGTAACCAAAAGGATAATATATGATAATTCTGAGATTTCGCCACATGGTTGTCAAGGCTGTATTTATTGTTATTTTTCTTCAACTTAGTAATTTATTAAATCTATAAAATTTGCAATTTGTTTTCAACTTTTCCATTTGATCAACTCCGATTCTTTACTTAACAAAAAATAAGTGTTATCTGTCCCTTTCGCTCTGCTCTTCAAATCATGAGTTGCGTTTTATTTGGAAAAATAAGAGAGGATGTAAGAATGATGGGATGTCAGCAGTTTTAGATATAAAATGGTTCGAACATAATAACCTAAGTCATACTGAGATGGTGTTATGACATTGACTTTTATAGCCCGAAATCCACTGAATTGGTGCTGACAGGTCGATAAGCCAAAGTGTTATGTTATTATCTCTCTAACTGAATAATTTAATCTGATTTTTCATTGAGATTTGCTATCATTAACAAATGATGCTTGAACTCAATATTTAAAAAAAAAACATTATTGATGCCTACTCACGAAATGTGGTTGCTATCGAATTAATCATCATGGCTAATGCGCAGAATTCGGACGGTTTCTGAAAGCTCAGTCATACTACATCATTTAGTTTATTTCTTTTTGTGTCAGTGTTCATAATAATAACACACTATTTCATTGTTTAAAAGAGAAGTTTAAAATTATTTCACTACTAAATTACCGATGTAAAATAAACAGGATTACATTATTTATTAATATATAATAACACCATGATCAGGAGTACTAGACCCAAATACACTAACGAGGCACAAATAATAATAATGAGGACTTTGTATAGCACCTAATCTTTGGAAGCTCTAAGCACTTTACACCAACTATAATGATATGACTACATTACAGAAAAACAAATGACAAAAACAATGACATTGGAAAACAAAAAAAACATGCTGAAAACATATAAGATACAAAACATGATTAGGTCTCTAAGTTTGTCCCAGCAGTTGAAACCGGACAAATCAATGGCGCTGACACGTTAACTCATTATATACTTTTCTATCCTTAATGCATACATTTTTGCTGTATCAATATACGTCTATCATTCCAAAAAGGTCATGCTACATAGGTAATACTATTTATGCACGTCATTTTTTCTTTTGTAAAACAAGGGGTTTTGTGAGTATAAAAGGTGCTCAAAATTGACTTGTACCTTTTATTATAAATAATACAACCAAATAAATGGTTATTGTTGATGCATATCATTTTTAATATGGGTAACACGTTACTTGGTCTTAATAATATGAAATCAAAATCATTGGATTTAATAAACCCTGCGAAAATGTAATCATGTTTCATATATGTCTGAAAATTATATCTTGATAAATCTATCAAGTAATATTTCGACTAATTTTAGCGTAAATAATGCTTAATAATGTGTATGTTACCGATACATAACATGACAAAGAGATACCACACTACAGAACACTTGATGATAGCCAACCAAGTTAGCATGGTGAAAGGTGTCATGCTGCCATATTTCAATTCTCAGTATAAAACAAAAACAAGTACAACCAGGACAAGCCGCGAAAGTTGTATTTTATTCTATGTACTTAAAGACCACATATATGTAAGCGATTTAAATTAAAAAGTATATACACTGTACCACTTAAGGTGTCCTTTGCAATGTCAATCATTTACAAAGTCGCATTTACCGGCTTAATTGTTGATTTATTTGAAGCGCTACAGCAGTGGACTGGCAATAACTGATCATGAATATACATTGTGCAGTTAACCAGAGTAAAATTGTTTTGAATAATGTGCCACTGGCAGAAATTTATCCCGGAGTGTGCATTTAAGCGAAGTGCAGTTATCCGAAGTTTGTTCCCATTGAAAAGCATTGGGGAAAAACTGGACCGGCATAACTACGTGTAGTTTTTTGGCTTGTGCAGTTAAGTGGAGTCAACTGTATTATATCATCTTTATGCTTCAAATTTATGTAAAAAAAAAAATTGTGTGAGTATGACTACTTTTATTCACGTAATGCAAATATGAAATATATGTATAAATGTCAGAGTATGGCCAGTGACCTTTAAATATGAATGGGGTACAACATGGTACTTTTCGCTATACATTCAGAAATACTGCTGTCCCATGGTAAAAAAATTTGTTGTGGTGCTTAATTCTCTTGTTCATGTTATAATCAAGTCAGGATCAGTTTATCTTTAGAAAACAATATCTCGTAGTTAAATTCTTGTCATAGTACATTTAACCTGTAACAGATGTACTTTCTCTGACGAGATACACATATTACATCCCTTTGTAAGAAGTCGGAGGTTGTTTTGGTTAATATGCATTGTACATTATGCAGTGTTGATTGAGATGTATAAGAAAAATGATGAATGCATACAATATACAATAATTTGCATTGATGCACATTGGATACAGGCTCACAGATTGCCTGACATGTATTTGGCTTATGTACCCTAAATTTGGACTATGTACATGCTTTAAAAATGCATACATATTTGTTACCACAAAGTTCATTCAGTCTTGATTATTGATAAAGCTGTTAAAAGTTTTAGAAAACTTATGGGTTCCTGCTAATCCTAACAATGTGTTGTCCACATTTTTTTAATTTCACAGTATCCCATATATATCACTATCTAGTGTCATCTGGTACAATGTACAAGAATTCATCATCGTTGTCAAAGTTCTGAAATCTAGATATTTGTTTGACCTAGTCATAAATATAGCCTAATTACCTTTATATTGCGTCATGGTCATATGCATTTGCTTATTTAGATTTAGATACTGAGCTTAACCATTGTAAGTACTGTGGGACCCGCTATAACACGGTATCTTGGATCCATAGAATCAAACAGTGTTATAAGCAACCATGTATACCAACACATTTTTGGATTTAATGGGGTGTGTGTACATAAAGACGGGTGCGAAAATGCATGGCACAATTACCATTTTTGATAAATATATATTAAATGAGAAAAACATTTGCTTTGGTAACAGAAATTGCAGATATAATATATTACTTTATTCAGAGAACCATGTCTAATTTCTATATACATGTATAATTTATTGCATGAAAAGAAGTATCAACACTGTGTACTCACCAGCGAATCTTGTAACATAATTGAATCCATAATACAAATATTTCCATCGAAAATATCCACACAGAGATGTAAAATATTCAATAATTTTGTTACAGATCATTATGTGACTGAATTCAATGAAAAGAAAATAACAAAACTTACCTAACGGGTGTACGTAATAAATGATGTCCGAAGATTAATGAACGGTGTCTGTATACATTTTATACCACTACATTTCTCATCTGTCAATAGTTATAGCTGCTTTCTGCTAATGTCACGTTTGCTCTTGGCAAAGTCAATTATAGTTCTCAGTTGCAGAATTCAAATTTACTAGTCAACAGATTGCATAAAACAACACCTCCATGCCACGCGCTCATGTTGGCGGCTTTTGTTTCTTTGATGCTGTATAAATCGTTGCCCCTGATTTGAACAAGTTAAGCAGGGCAGTTCACTTTGATGATAAACAATGTACTTAAATTAATTGATTTATACATTCTGGTGAGAATCTTTTATCAACTGCCGCATTGGCTGTTGCTTAGTTGTCTATAAAATTAAGAGAACATATATCAGAGATTATTAGAGCAACGATTGTATTCGGAATGCATTCAAGACAAACACAAAGTAGACACGATGGCTTCATTGCTCAGGGATCAGTAATAATAATATTGACACTTATGAGCTGTCATTTTTCAACAATAAACAAATATCAAAGTTCTCAGTAGGCCCAGCAATTGGTTCGTATTAACAATGTTTATTTTGGCACAAAACTAGAAGAAATTTGTTAATTTTTGAAATTTTAGGAGCCATACGATTGTTTTATATTCAAATTTGTGTGTGATTTCCTCCCCAAAATGAGAATACATTTTCTACACGTTCTTTTTCGCACTTTTTAGACGAGTATGAGAATGATAATGAAACTCTTGATGTATTTTATTTTTCATACTTAAAAGATTTTTTTTGGGGGGGGGTTGAGAAAAATACCTGTAATAAATTACCTGAAATTTCGGGAGCCATGCCACGATCGCGTTACATCCAAATTCGTGTTATAATGGGGCACGTTATAGCGGGGTCCCACTGTAGCTCTTTGATCGTGCAATTTCTGAAATCTATTCATGGTTGAAGTTGAACATGTTTCAGTTGTGCTGCAAGATCAAATAACCACTGTTATGTTGCTTGCCACTGTACCAGAGTTGTCATGGGTGAGTGAGTGGGGGACAAGCTATGAGATTATGGTCAGTTATTAACTGGATGGGGTCAGCCTATGTTTGGCATTGAAAAACTACATGTATTTGTGGCTCAATCGAAAGGATTATCAAATTTAAGCAAAATGAGTGCTGTCTTTATAAGTACTGGCAGAATCCTTGCATACAGTAAATGGGTATCCTATGGTTGATTTTATTAACTGAGTTATCATCAATGGGTGTGTACAGAATACCTGTTGGCATCATTAATTATTGAATGCTCTGCCCATTAACAGTCATCAAGAAATTATCACAACGTTATCAATATTGCTATGTGACAGTCAATCAGGATTATACTGGATCGCACCTGTGGGTAGAACTTTTAAAAAAAATGTCCATGTAGTTTAACATTGATTTTGCCATTGGTACTTCATGTCCAGTAAATCAGTGTTAAAAAATCTTATACCCAATACCTGGGGTCCCTCTAATTTCAGATCATGCCCCATCCTGTATTTCAAGTGAGGTGCCCATCATTCTTCTTGAAATAATCTAATGTACCTGAAAAGACTTTGATCGCATGTATACAAATGGAGAAATTTATTTTCAAGATGTTGACATGGCATGACATGCTAAAACATGGTTTTTAATTCTAAAAACTACATGACATCGATGTGTTTTAAAAAATTTGATTTACAGTAAACCTTAAATATAGAACAAAAAAAACATCCAGTATTTAAATAAATACCTGTCACACATAGCATGTGTAACAGTATACAGTCATAATTGGAGCTGACATAAGCTATCTTTTTTTGACAGTTTAAATACAGGTAATTAAAAGGCAAAGCAGTCAGGTATAACCACTATTTCATGTTTTACTTAAATTGCTCAAAATTTCTAGTGTGCTGTATTTGAATACTACAGTGGGTGAGCCAAGGTACTAATTTGCATAGGTAAACTGAAGTGGAACAACCTAATATAGACAAGTCAAACAGATGCAAGATGCATGTAGGCAAACCTATCACATATTGATTGCCTTGAAGATAATGATTAAGCCATTTGTATTAAAGATTATTGACAAGTTAGTGAACAGCAGCAATGCTTCTTTGAAGATTTTACCCCATATTTAAAACGGAAATGTGTAATTATTTCATTTGTCAGAATAGCGTTCAAGTGATATTCATTTTTTTAAAAAAGACAATTTAGGAAGCAAAGCAAGCAAAAATATTTCATAACTCCTGGTTAACAGAATTTTACTTAGTCAAGCTCACCGGCAAGAGGGGGGTGGGGGCATTTAATTCTTTGCATATATGGCAAACAGTATACAGCATACATCATTCCTGTGTTTAATAACATAGGAAAACTACCTATATGCAGGTTTCTCAATAAATTTCCAGACCAAAGAGTCAGTTGACCCTTGACCCAAAAATCTCAAGTCTAAACTAAAATCTCGGTCAATTATTTTGGACAGCCATGAGCCCATTGCTGTGATTGTTTATTATTGGTGGAAACAAATGATGCTTAAGATTTCTTGTCTTGTGCTGAATAATGAGAAATACTTGTACAGTATTGTGTACGAAATGTACTATCTCATTTTTGTTAAAGTGTCTTTCTAACTATATGTTACTGTGTATATTTTGTATATAAAAGAGACAGGATTATTTTACACTTTGTTACATTTTCAGCTTTTGAACATATTCTGTTATCAACTGCGCAAATTATTTTTTTTATAAAACATATACCCATACAACTATGAAGGTTATATATTATTCAGATATCAAGGATGCACATCACAGGATTGTCAGTTCACTTTCCCACTGTCCTTTAAAAAAAATTAAGAGGAGATTGATTCTTTCTTCTCATCAGAGATGAAATTCTCTTTCTGTTTCTTTGGTCTCTGTAAGAAAATTCATCTTTGGCAGGTCGTTTCCAAACAGACAGAAAAAGAAAACATACTTATTTGTGCCGTTGTGATTTTAAAGTTCAGGTTATGCCTGATCAATTATTTTTTTTCTGAATGATCCACTAATTAAAATATTAAAGGTTTTAACTGTTTTGCCGATTCAAGCATTTAACTAATCATCATTATAACACAATCATCCAATGGAAACTGGCATAGTGAGAAGCCATATATTCCTGTTTTGTCTAATTGATATTTTAAAGAGCAATCGAACAAATGCCAATGATTTTTCTGAAATGAATCTGGTGAAGTCATAAGTGATTCTGAACTTTTAAACATCCTGCTAATTCAATTGAATCTAAGCCTGAATTCAGTGAATTGTTTGCTCTGCCCAGTTCATATATATCTTCCATAGGTACAGTATTGTTGGCTGTCAAGGTCTAGACATGTAAAGCAGATGTCAGTCAGTGCCTCTTACAGTAAATTTCTTTCGGACAGAATACACTTATTAAAAAAACCAAGCTCGAATTGAATCAAAGGCAATTAAGATGTTTAAGCTCAAATCTATGTGCATCAAAAAGTAAAAGTTTCAGCACATCAAAAATGGTTTATTTTTAAATTCCATGTGTCAGAACCTTAGGGTACAAGTCTGTTGAAAACCCTGTTTATGTAATATATTTGATATGCAGAAATGACTATTCTTATTAATCTCTTGATTATAATTAGTTATCTTAATCTTTTTAAAGTAGTAACTATTAATTGACCTATGCTTTAGCCATGAAATAGACTGTTTGAAAGAAAATAATAAGCACACACTTGTGTTTGCACATTTGATTTGTATTGATAAAGTGCTGCCACCTGCACTGGCTCTGCTCCAGTGGTTGATTGGTTAGGAGCATCTGCCTTGGATGTGATAGGTCATAGTTCAAACCCTGGCAGAGTCATACCAATGACTTTGGTAAACTGGTACTGGCAGTTACCTCACTAGGCATTAAGTGGTTAGTGTTAGGACTGGTCGGGTCTGGTGTCTGGATAATGTGACTGGGTGGGACATAATGCTACATGACTGCTGCATGATGCCCAAGTGCTAGCCATTACTATAAACTGCCTCACTAGTCATCAAAGCAATATGACTGAACAATTGTTAAAGCTACATTAAAAATTAAAATTACACATGCACACACACTACCTGTCAATTAATTATTGACATTTATGGGTATGTATACTAAATTTCTATTTAAAAAAATGACCCCCATTACTGAAATTATTGATGTTGAACGCATACATGACCTGCAAGACCTTGTCATGATCCAACCATGACCATTTTGGGACTATTTTTGTAGATGTGTCTACTTGCAATAAATTTATTACTTTTTGTTTTATGTTCCATCAGTTATGCAGAAATTTGTCACAGATGTTCTTAATAAGATTATGTACATAATGGTTTAAAGTTTCTGCAACATGCAGAATAAAACTAAAGCATAAAGGTAAAAATAAATGATATAGTTACCAGTTTGTCATTTATAATCTATAAAATCCATTATGAATTCACAGTGAATTTTCACACATTCAACATATGAAATAATGTTATTTTATGCAGACAGAAATTCTACTCAAAATTCCACTCATGGCTCTTGCTGCCATTAATCACATGTGAAAACTACAAACAGACTGGCATATTTTTCTTGCCCTTTATCTACCTACCTTCTTAACGTTTAAAAATTAACAAAACACTTTGAACAAACTTGGAATTCTGAACACTCATGCTAACTATATTCATTTTTCAAGTGTGATTGAAAGAACGTTTGAATTTCTTGCGAGATGTTGTTTTGGAAATAGTCATCTTTTGCAGTATCTATGCACCTAAACATAGCTACTTAATGGGTTGTGTTCATCTTCAGTTAGGTACATGGTGTGTAAATCTCATGCCCATTGAACACCATTACTTTTTTGACACCATGTAATCTGATTGTCTATGATTTAAATTTCAATTTTTTAACATGCAGGCTAATCTGTCTAGACTACCACCTTTCGCCTGTGATCCCTTGGGTCCAGCACTTTGCATGGACCTATTTCACTACATCATCCCAACTGTCTTCATGACAGTCATTAGTAGTGTCCCAAAAGCTCAGAATAACTGAATGCACTCTCAGAGTCACAATTCATATATAATACTTTTGTCTTGGATCTTTTTGTACCAACACTCCTTGCAATACCTACTCATCGGATCAAACTAGCTAACCTTGTACCAATTATCCTTGATCTCAAATAAGCTCTGGTAACAATAACTAGACCTACTCATGAGATTGTTTCTTCTCAGCCAGTACCAGTTGTCCTTCATCCTTTAGGCTAGACTTCTTGCTTGGCCTATCACTTTTCTGGCCTCAGTAATACATTTTACCAAATTCATGCAAATAATATCTTGCCATTTTGATCATCAATATATTGCTTAATGCGAGAGATATTGGGGCTCCACATCACCTTCATGCAGCTCACCAAATTGCTCAACTTAAGCTGTTATTATTCATTTGATATATGTTGGGTCATTATATCAGCACTATTTCCTTTAAAAAAGAGTTGATCACAAATATGCAGGCTTTTGGTACTGAGGTTTCAAATGGACCAGAATTGTGAAATGCATAAACAGTCAAGTTAAAAGAATTCTCGCATAATTCATTAGCTGATCAAAGCACAAGGTAGCAAGTTACCTTCCCTACATCTCCGTATAATACATGCATATTCATCACATCTTCACAGCGTAATGTTACTAAAGACTATTATCTCGTTACAAAATACTTTATCTCATTACCAAAATACTACACTACTTGGAAGCATATTATTATCAGGGTTCAGTTAAGACGTGAAGAATTGTTACTCAATACCAAAGTTTCTTTTAAATGTTAAAGATTAAAATATTTCAAATCTTCTAGGCTAAGCATACAAATTTGCTTGTGGTTGCCTACTGGATTGAACCCTTGATAGGTTAGCCAGCAAATACATAATTTTTTTTTTTTTTTCAATTTAGACTTCATTTTTATATCTCAGGCTGCTAGCTGAAAACATGCAGAGGTCTCACTAGGATTGGTAAAAAATAGGAGTCCCACCAGCAAAAGTTGTCAGTCCAATCCCAAATTTTTTTAAACTTTGCAGATTAGAATAACTGTTGGTTGCCATTTGAGTTTAATTCCCCCATTCTTTATAACACTGACATGTACAACTGTATCATCTTATTCGGCATGTCTAGTAATTTTGCACAACAATACCTCATTTCTGTAAATATTTGATAATGTGCCTTTTTGGTAAAATTGTATTACTTGTTTTGGGGCTGAAATGCAGACAGAAAGATTCCAAAGTAATGTATTTCATTTCCATAGCCTGATGCATAAACATTACATCTTTTCAAAGCCATGCACAGAATAGTCCACTATATCATTTCTAGCAACTTAAGCACAGTTCTAAATCTCATTTAAATCTTCATAATTTTTACGTTTAACCCTACAAGACTTGTCCAGATTTGCAAATGGCATTCTGTTCAAGTCTCGATGTGTCTTGGTTTCAAGTTTGCATGCAATATTTATGTAGCTACAATCGGAAATGAAATCAATTACAGGATCACGGGGGCTTCGCCAATGTAACAAATTGCGATTCTGTTTTCCTTTTTGGTGACAAAATATACCATCTTGCAATATTTGTGGTGACACCAATTTTGGTTGATAAAAACTATATAAAGTCTTGCATTCCGAGTATAGGAAATCAAAGGCACCATGACAGGAAGCAGCGAACTTGGATATAACAGTGCACTGTTGTATCATAATCTGCTTATGCTGATATCTGGCCTTATTACTGTATGCTGTATTATAACCAAAATAACCATGCAACTGACTAGTTAAAATCCAACACTTCTGAAGACAGAAACATGAAACGTGTAGTCAACCAGATTATGCTAATTAAAACAAAAATACCAGGTGGAAGAAAAAAAAATGTTTTGCTGACACTTCAAAGAAAACTGATTACCTTTGAAGCACTGATATATACTAAACAAATAAAACAAATTTGTCTCAATGTTCTACAATTATCTGATGTTGCCGTAGCAATAACAAATGGGTATTTGTTAGGTCCTTCAACTGGAACCTTTAGCGGTGCCTTCAATAACAAATGCACCATCATCAAAGCAAGCTGACGACCTTTGCTCAAAGAAAGTCAGCAACAAGCTCAAATAAAAGCATTGCCTCATTTTACATAGTGATCAGAACATATTTATTGTGCCATGCAACTTTCCTGTTTGCAAAAGAAAAAGAAAAAAAAAGGCCCCCCATACCCCCCCCCAAAAAAAATGTGCGTATGGAGAACTCCTGCCAGGGTGATTTTCTGTGTCCCAGATTTTAAAAAAAATCGTCCAAATATGTGTAATTAAGCGTTTCCGAGATCTCTGACATGCCTATTTTCCCTACTGATATTAATCAAAATTAGATAAAAACCACCAGAAAGAATTTAATTTACAAAACTGTTAATTAAAACGGTACAATATTAGGTCCCACAAAATTTTCAGAGGTTTTTAGTGGGTAAGAAGGCAGCTGCAAATAAACAGTTATTTTTGGCCCGTTTTTTTTATAGATGTACACCTATTGACAATGACAACAAAAAATGCATCCCCCGTTATATCAATGATTACTAAAGGAGATATTTAGAATTGTGTGTCATTTCTGATTATTAAAAATGGCTTTATTCTCTATTACAGGTGATTGAGTACAGGAAAATGGGTCCCCAAGAGGACTACATTGAGACTGTTTTCACCTGTGAGGGCAACTTTGATGATCCCCATCTCCAGGCCCGACTAGATGACTTTCGGGCCTCCCTGAAAGATCTCCTGCTTACAGGTAATAATTATGGGGTTTTATAACCACACTTATAGAAGCATGTGGTTTATTGCATTATACTCCTGATCTGGATTGTATCACTAGTGCATGTACTGACACCAACTGGATGCAAAGGAAGCACTCCATATCCAGGCTTTTTTTTTATAACCCTTTCATCACTAAGTAACTTTGCAGGCATGAGCCCTGAACACTAACTAACTTTGGACTTTTAAAGCAGAATAACCAGTAGACTTTGAAAGAACATAACTTTGCCAACTTTAAAGATATCTGCCTGGATTTGGTAATAAAATGAAGGTTAAAAGTCAACTTGTATCTATTATAACTTGTAAAATACAGGTGCAAACAGGTAACACAACAGGTAAAATGCACAAGCAAAATTATTTATTTACCACATTACATGAATAATATTTTCAACCACTTCATCTAAATCAAAGATTTCAAAGTATTCGAAAGCTTTTCTTGAGCCATCTAACACTTCGGTTGGTCCAACTCTCTCAGAAAACTGAAATAAATCCCTTTGGTTCATCGAGAACAAAAACACGTGGAGTTAAAACTTTGGTTTAAAACCTTTAGAGTCCTCTTCATCGTCATCACTGTCGCGCATAATCACATTCAAATGCATCTCAAGATGTTTTCTCACATTTTCAATCAACTGTGTTAGGTCACAACAGCAAAATATTTTGATAAACCATAATCTGAAACTTTATTCTCGCCTTGTTTTGAACTCTGCCAATTTTAATAGAAATTCACCATTCGGAAAACACGCTTAGAATGTGCATGCATGCCTCGAGATTTCTAGTTGAATTCAAGCTTAACTCGTGAGATAATCCAAGCATAATATCTACATTACAATAAGGAAGTTCTTAGAGGTATCCCGAACTTTATGTAGTCTGGTACTATGGCTTTAAATAAACACACTGCCTCCAGACCGGTAAAGCGGTCTACAGGGTTACAGACTTACTTCCCGTGATCAGAAAACTGGTCTGTAGTGATGAAAGGGTTAAGAAAATGCTTAAAAATCTTAGCTGGACTCTGGTTTTAATATTTTTTCATGTATTGCCATCAAGGTTCCAATATCTGTGCATCTTGGCATAAAACTGTTCTGCAAACTAAATTATAATTAAAAATGGCCAACATAAGTGAGGATATCCTGTGAGCTAAGTCTCGCCAGTGGCTTTACTTCTACAGGGAAGAATAATTAACATATATATTTTGCATTCTGTGTAACCTGCACATTATGGACTGTTTTAACCCATTAGCTATGACTACCGCATCAAAATAGCTCCTGGACTCCACTGACACGTATATGCAGTGACAATAAGCCAAGTTTAGTACTGCAGTGTTGCATATGTGCGTCAAGTTCAGCAATACTCTAAACCCCAGTGTAGCTTAGGTGCAGACAATACCATTAAATGTTGATTGGTTGAAAGTACAGAAGTTTACATAATTTTGATTATCATAACCAATGAGGATTGTTTACTCTACATTTTGATACAAGTTTGAAAGCTGGGAGGTTAAATTTAGACACCATAAAGGATTATTCACGCGTTATGCAACACGTGTACTGAGATTAACAAAGATGGATTCCAATATGAGCAACTTTAAAGGATTCGGTGCAAGCGATATCAAAAAGTTTAATGGATCATTCTTTATAAAATAGATCATATATTGATGTTAGTCCCATTTCAAAACCAGATGCAAGTGATTTTTAAATCGGATGAGGTGCATATAGTCCCACTTGCATAATGGACTGATGACAGAAGAAAAAGTGGTTTCAGCACAATAACTCCGATACTCCATCATATGCAGTTACCAGACGATGGATAGCTTGCACTTGTGGTAAAGAAATATTACAACTCATTGGCCTTAAATAAGTAATAGAAAAGAGTGAGAAACAACAAGCATTTGAAAATTCAAACAAATAATTTATTTTCCCAGAATACAAAGTGAAAATGTATATATAAAAAAAAGAACTTAGAGTAATGTGAAATAAATCTCAAATATTTCTGTAACTAATAGCACAAGTTCCAATGAATAGCATTCTGATTAAACTTTAGTGGTATTCCAAATAATTTCCAATGCTGAAGGTGTTGATGTGCATGTAGTGGCCAGTAGTTTATAATGTGCTGATATACCAATGACCTAAATTGTAGTAATGTGCCAACAGTCCTTTGTTGAATCGTTGAGTAATATAATCCAAAATTTTCTTAATCGAGTTCACTTAAATTCCAACTTAATTGTCAATTTCCAAGGATATTATCGGGTGCTTTTCTTTCCCAGAAAATTAGAAATAATTCTAAATCTGTATATGCCCAGATGTTAATGCGTGAATAAATAATTTATCTGGTAAAAAAGATAATGAAGACATTTCCTTGGCCTAGATTAGCATTTAATTTTAAAAAAAAAAAAAGACTATTACATGAGGGGAAAATTCCTTTCTAGAATACTCTGATAAAAAATTATAATAATTTGTAATAATATAAAAAAAATGTTGATCAAAATGTCAAGAATAGTTGCCATATGAAGTGTTTATAGTATTTGTCACTGCAATTAAAAAAATATTTTGTCATATGAAATTTAATCTGTTAGCATAACTGATATACAAACTTCAGGTATTTGATAGCAGTTTTATTTTAAAAATTGGAACAATTATCATAAAAATATTCAGATGCAATGGTTTTCATCCAGAGAGAAGTTTATGATAGCAAAGTTCACAAAGTAGATAGTGCTGTCAGAATAATTTTGCAATGACATTATTAGGGAAGAAAGAAATTCTGTTCTTTGAGTCTTTTGAAAAAGACTTTGCAATGAATTCTGAGTGTGTGGTTTTATCAATTATGATGGCAAAGTGCTTGTATCTGCCAGAAAAAAACTAAAAGAACAACTTGAAAAATGGAACTTTAGTGGAGACATTTATTTTAGTGGGTAAAGAAATTGTAAATCAAACATGCTGTAGTCAGAATTAGCAATGACATACAGTGGAACCCCGCTATAGTGCGATAATTGGGGTCAAAAAATTTGGATCGCGTTAATAGGGTCATGTTAATGTGTTTTCAGCAAACACTGCATTGGCATATATACGTGTACTTGTGTCGAATGTAACAAATCAGAGTATTATCGGACAAATATTAAATGAAATGCAATTTATAAGACTTGTTCAAAATAATGGATGGATACAATATTTATAGGTTATTACTTTGCGTTAAATAGTTTTACTAATTTGTATTGGTTTTTCCCTGAAAATACACGTTGATCGATAATACCCCAATTGTTTATTGAAATTTTAGCATGTTTTATGTGGTTTACACTTTTTCTGCTTGCATTACGCTTTTTGACAACATGGATTACGCTTTTTCAATGTCATTGGTTGGCATGTATGAGTTCATGTGACATTAGGCACACTGCAGCTGTATGAATAAACACCTTTTGTTCTTAGCAGTTTCTGTTGCCATCACAATGCATGGAGAAACAGAAAATGAGCAATTTGTTCTATAAACACATTAGACAAAGTTTACATTGGGTTAAGGCCTTGAACATTAACTTATTTTATTCATTGGAATATTTAGATTTTTTAAAAAAAGCAAAGAGCTATATGACAAGCATACTGTTGATGCATTGGGTTTGTTTTTGGCAACTATTTTCTGAGGAATAAGACGGCTTTATGTTCAATAGCTAAAACCAAACTTGAGAAAAGCACACATTTCTCTGATTTTGCTATTAATTTGATTATTAATTATTTAATTAAGTTCATCGGTACTTAACTTGTTGATTTGTGCAATCTGCAATACATGACTTTGCAGCAAGCATGTGCAACCTACAGCCCACATGCTTGATCCGGCCAACAGCCCAGTTGTGTCAGCTTAAATACATCATAAGATATGTCTTTACAAGGTTAATGCTGTCTTTGAAAGTCTTTTACAGTTTGGGGAAATAAGGTAGCATTTCCAAATCCTTGAATGTTTGGTAAAATCTTGCAGATTACCCGAAGGTCTTTAAAAATCTTTGAAAATTGTAATTAACCTAAACATTTTAATTTATTTCCATAATCACAAACAAAATTTTCCAAGGATGTTAAATTCAGATATAGTCCAGTTTTCCTGGTTTCTTTTTTTTTGATGACTCGTGCAGTTTCATGTCTTCATTAAACAATATTTGTAAAATTTTTCATTCATTGTTTTCTCATATAACATAACCTTTATACAAAATGTTGGATTAATTAGATCTTGGAAATCTGTTTGTGGTCTTTGAAAATTTGGAAGAAGACTTTGAAAGTATCAATGAGAATTCTGTATAAACCATGTTTAGAAAGTTATTTATCAATACCGCATGCCAGAGGAATTTGCTCATGCCTTCTTATAGTTTTAAACAAGAGGCAAAGAATGGATTTGATGTACCTTGAACAAAGTTATATCTTTGTATACATTGTTTGAATTGGTCTGTATTTCCTATTTTTCAGAAAAGAACAAGCTGATTTTGAAAAAGGTTGAACCTTGGAATAGTGTAAGAGTGACCTTTAACATCCCTCGTGAGGCTGCAGGCAGGCTCAAACAGTTGGCTCAGCAAGGCAGTGCAAGGCTAAGGGAATTGGGTGTTCTTAGTGTGCAAATTCAAGGTGATCAGCATATATCTCTTACAATTGCTGGAAAAAATAATGAAAGAACTCACTTAGTGTTCAAGACATCAGATTCTTCAGTACCTGGTCCACCAAAACCTATGTTGGATTCAAAGATTCAAAAGTTAGATGAACTTGGTGCTCCTGGACCAGGACAGGAAAGCTTAGATGCATCAAAGAAGAACATTGCTGAATACCTTCGTCCGGGGTCATCTATATTTGACTCCATATTTGGTTCCACTGGCTCCTCAAGTGATATCTTCAAAACGCCAGATATTCTTGGGGCCACTTGTGATCAAGGCCCATTTCGAAGTAACAATGTCATGCCCAGCCCCTCAGTACAAGGTGGCAGTGCTTATCATGGAACACCTCCATTCGGATATCCACCTTGTTCTAGTCCTAATTTTAACCCCTTAAGTCCTAGTAGGAGTCCAGGACCAAAATTTCCTCCACAGACACCTGGAATTCCTCCAGGAATACAACAGAATTTCCCAGTGGGAAGAGGGAATTTAATTGTGCGTCTGCCCCCTCCCCCTCCCTATCCTCATGGCAGCTCAGTGATAAACAAGTTTAACTCTCTTAGGGCTGGGTCTTCTGCAACAAGTCCTTTGTTGGTAAACCTTCTTCAGACTGACCCCTCTTTAGTTGGGTTTAACAGTATACTGGCTGGGAAGATTGCAGGAATGGACCATAATGAAAAGCCAAAAAAGAAGAAGAAATCAAGGAAGCCAAAGGAAGGAAAAGCAAAATCAAAGTCGAAGTCTAATTCTGGAGAAGTACCAAATCAGAGCATGCCAAATCCAGCCCAGACATCTGCTAATCCCACAACAGGTACACTGTCACATTCACAGTCAGTCCCAGTTTTCATGCAGCCCTTGCCTTCATCTGCTCCTTCGGTATCTAATCAGGGTAGTTACAGTTCCCTGATGAATGATTCCAGTTTCACAGGACTTGGATTAGGGAATGGTGTGACATCTGTAGCACAAAGTTCAACACCCAGTCCAAAAATTCGAAAAGTGGAGCATGAGAGTCCTGAAAGTACAGCTGGTAAAATTGTTAATCCTTACACAGGTCTTCTGGAACCCATGGAGAATCTATCAGATTTAAGTCCAACTAAAAGTGAAAGTGGTGGGGAGACACCTCTGAAATCCGCTAGAAATACAAGCATGTCTAAATCAGCTTTTTCTTCAACTGTACCTATTAATAGTATTGATTCAATCATTCGACAAGTAAGGACAGATAGTGTTAAATTAATGGCTGAAAAGGAGCAAATGGAGAGAGATGCTACAAACACTCCCCAATCTCCACCACAGCTTACAATCTCTTACCAGACAGCAGTAAATACTGTGTTAAAAGATCATACAGTTGAGGATTTTATAAGAAATGATTTTGCAAGTAAATCTTTTGATACTGGTCATTTAGAGGTATTTCATTCAAGCGTACTTCAGCAACAAGAACAACAGCTATTACTGGAGAAAAAGTCAAGACCGCATGATTCATTGCCTGTGGGGTTGAGGACATTGCAGAAAGCTGGTATCAGTGATTCTGATGAACGTGTGCTTTCAATGAGTGATCCTGTCAGATATTCATTGGAACTGATTCGAGAGAGAAATAAAGTTGCTCCTGATGGTGGACTGGAGCGGAGACATACAATAGGGGTTCATACAGGACCTCACTTAGATTTGCAACACAGTTTAGGTCATTCTCAGGAGATGAATTCATTGTCAAATAAAACTATTCCTCCTTTACAATTGCTCAACAAACCTTTACTCCAGGTGAAACAAAACAATGTAGGCACCTTATTATCTGGCTCGCTAGATAACAAGGGGCATTCTGATGTGGACTCTGAAAACTCTAGCCACAGTATTACAGCTGTGGAGGGACATATCGTGTCTGAGCCTGTCACAGTTTCATCAGGAACTCATGTGGACACGAGTCTAAAATCATACAGTAATGACTCTGGAGTGGGTAGTTCATCAGAGCGGTCTGATGATACACCATCTGAACCTGGTGATAATGACTTCAAGTCTGGTCAGACTAATTTAGATGAATGTGCCAAATCCCATATTTTAAATTCCTTACCAAAGCAAATACCAACCACAAAGTTGGATTCTAAAGTTATGACTGTTGGATATGCATTGGCAGGGGAAGTTACTCATAGAAATATTGCAAATGAGACAGGTATGGCTTATCTCCATAAACATTTAAATATGAAGTCTGACCCTATGAGATCAAAACCTGATGTGAAGCATCTTGTCCCTGATCTCACAGGTAATGTTTTGCATTGGACAGCAAAAGATGAGCTTCGACCAATAGTTAATAACTCTGATATGAATGCTGTCATGACTAGAAATAAACCAGAGCAGAGGAAGAGTCCAAAATCCTCGAGTCCTCGGCCTGCAACTGGTTTTCCAGTTCAACATCCAGATCACCTCTCTTGTACTATGCAAGGTGGGTATATATTTGTAAAGTTTTTTTGTGTTTACATATGTTGCCTGGAACAAAGCTTGCAAAATTCTGATCCAAAACTATATTTTTTGTATGCACGGCAGTGTTTCCCTTTACCCTCATTTGCACTTCAGAGACCTCCAAATTTTTTATTTGACCCCCCAGTTTTGATACAACTGTTTTTTTTAATATGCTGTTTTGACACCAAGGAGACTTTTTGCTCTCAGTCTTGCACCCCTAGGGAATGCACTGATGTACAGCAAGATTTTCTTAACTACACTTCTTCTTCTGAGCCTAATTATGCTGGTGTAATTCTGGTTTGTACTTGTGTAATTGTCTTGTACTTAATTCATTGAGGCATGGTGAATGAAAGAAAAGTACACTTAACATCACAGATTAAAAGTTTGGTCTGCTATTTCTTGCCAAACTAATAAAAAGTTTGTTGTTGAATTGTATCTTTGTGAAGAAATTCATTGAGTTGCATTATTTATGCAATCCTGAAAATACAGTACACCACAAAATTACAGTGAGGACTTAATGCCCTCCACTTTCACTGTGATAACACTCCATGAAAGAGCAATAAAATACAAAAATCACGACTGTGCACATGGTTGGCATTATAGCCTGACAGTTCAACAGCCAATCAGTGAAGGCCATCCAATGCAAAGACTGAGCCATCATGAGTGATTAACAATGAAATACCATTTTGTTAATCCGTGATCTATATTTCAAGTATGAATATAGTCAATACAAATTAATTTTATAATTCTTGTATATTTCATACATTTAGAAAAATTAGTGCATTGACTTCAGAGGATCATCGAGCTTCTCTTGAACATAGTAAATTTGTGTTTCTGTTTAAACATGAAAAATAATCCTCTCAGGAATGGACAGTTAAATTCCAGTCTGCAGCAACAAAAAAGAAAACATTGAATTTACACATAAATATGAACCATGTGCTTAGTCCTTTGATTGAATATACATGTACACAGCTATCAACTAATTAATTTCTGAATGTGCATGTACTTGATGGGAGATTAGCCTACCAAATATACAGATTAAAGTTGAAAGTAAAATTTGAACATTTTCCACAATAAGTGCATTGTATGTTTCATTTCAAGTCAGAATAACAGCACCAATGGGCTTTATTTTGTTTTTTGAAATATTTATAGGGGTATGTACAATTGTTCTTCCTAAGAGCCTTGGGTGAGAATAGTTTATAATAACTGAGTTACCAAGGTCTTATGCATACACCCTTTAAGCATTGTACAGGCAACTTTCCTGCATTGAAGATGAGTTTTGCAGACATGATTTTTGTCAGTTTTAAAACGGAATTCCGCTTTTCTCTTGACTTTAATCCGATTTTTCTTGATACAGTCTGTTTTTGTTTTTTTTAAAATGTCCGATCCATTTTTTTTTTCTTCCAGTTTTTAACTGTTCTTTTCAGTCCCATTTTGCAACAACCCTTATAACGTATTCGCTCCATATATTAATTAGCCCACAACTCTCCTAAAGAGTATTCTGATTGGTCAAAAGTTTAAATTTGTCCAATGAATCTTCGTGTAAAGGAAACTGATGGCAATGGAAAGAAGGAGCCAGCTGTAGTTGTTGAGAGAGACGATGACACGAAAAGTTTAGATAAAGGGTTTTAAAAAAAACAGAAGTTAATGGCTGGAACTAATTGTCAACAGAAATTGAGTTGGTCAATTTATAAGAAAACTGAACGCTCGAGGACTGGCATTTTGTGCCCTGCAATATATACATTGCAGAAGTTGTGGTTGAAAGAGCCTGGAACTGCACCTAAAAATGAAGCTGCATACGGGGAAAAAAATGAAGCCTTCTGTCAGAATATGTGCACTGCATGTGTCCAATGCACACTGGAGCTTGAAAGGAAAAAGGCTCTAGTTGAGAATGAAAAGAAACGATTTTACATTGAGCCAGCAAAATCATTGATGACAAAACGGAAGAAATCTTTCTTAAAGCCACAAAAAGAGCTCAGGTGGCATATCAACAGGTTGTGTTCTGTGGACAAAATGACAAGTGAATATATGGGATTATTTGTATATAGATGATGTATTTGGGTGTTCATTTTACATGTTGATTATGAAAAGATAGAAGTTTAATATGTTGGCAGCAAAAAATGCCTAATTATTGACTTAATTACAATGTGAACACAAACATGCACATGAAATAACTTAAGTACCAATATTATTGGAGAACAAATTCATGTGACAATAAATATTGTAAAATTATTCAAATTTTTGGCAAGTTTGTTAGTTTTTCAAACGATTATTTTGTTACATATTATGGTCACAAGTTGCACCAGGAGCAGATTTTCATGCGTGTAAAATGCATTTTTAGTTGGGGGGTCTTTGACACTCAGAAACCCCTGATCAGGGGGCACTGCCCCTCAGGACCCCGTTGGGGGAGTTCCCCCAAACCCCCCTTTCACATTTTCAGTTTTTTTTTTTTTTTCAAAGGTCAAAACCATGTCTGGTTGGGGAGGTTTAACCCCATTATTACATGATAGGCAATCCATGACAGTACTTGGCAGTTAGTGTATTTGGTTAATGTCGAACCACAAAAACCTTCAGGAAGAACCATGTGTACATGCTAGCAATCTTTCTCACGTACACATTGGCTGAGCTGACACTTGAGCCTATTCAGAGATGAGGTGTCAATGGCCTGTAAAGGCAAGCCACTTTAAGCAACAAACCAGCCAGGAGTAAGATAAAATTGGTCTGTGGTGCAGTCAAAAATGAACACTATATGACATGTTCTATTCTCAATCTGTGACTCTGTTTGTGAAATGTGATTCAACATTTGCAGGTAATAGGTTTGCTCATATAAACTATTAACACATTAACAGGGTTCGTACGGTTTTTGAAGGTCTTTGAGAGTTTGGGGAAAAATGAGGTAGCATTTTCAAGGCCTTGAAAGTTTGGGAAAATCGAGCATATTACCCTGAGGTCTTTAAAAGTCTTTGAAAATTGAAATAAACACCAAAATGTTTAATTTCTTTCCAGAATCACAAATAAAATTATCTGAGGTTGTTCGATTCGGATGTAATCTTGTTATCCTGGTTTCTTTCTTTTGATGACCCGTTCAGTTTCATTGCTGCCGCAATAACAAAAGAGGCTTTGTTTGACCATGCACAGTTAGCTTCGGCGGCGACTTCAATAACACATGCACTCTTCATCAAAGCAAAACAGCTACACACTTCATCTACAATGAAGTCACAAATAAAATTGCCTAAGGTCGTTAGCTTCGGGTGTAGCTGGTTTTCCTGGCTTCTTTCTTTTGACGTGTTCAGTTTGATTGGACGAGTCCATCAGCTTTGGCCAATCAAAATGTTCATTACACTAATTCACTCTACGTAGAAAGTAACACGCTCGAGGATTCAAAATCAGTCGATTTACATCTTAAGTGTTTAAAAATGCCAGGTCTTTGCTCTTCCAACGATATCTGGTTTGAACAAGAGAAATACAAGGAATGGCTGCAAAAGGATAAATTATGTAAACGCAAGGTGTTTTGTACATTGTTTCAAATTAAGACGATCAACTTGGCGTCAATGGTAGAAGGAGCCCTTACAAGTCATGCCAAAGATAAGTTGCAAATTAGTAACTATATACTGTTCATTTAGTGGAACAAAGATGCAGAAGTATAAGCTATTGGTAGTTTTGGGAAAAATAATGGCAATTCATTATTGTTTAGTTTGATGATTTGGGAGATATGGCGATAGAGTGCCCGTTTAAATTTACTTATACCGTCGGTTTATTTAACACGTTTGAGGGACAAATATCATTTTTGAAAATTTTGTTCTTCATAATAATGTTCCTTGGTTTAATATAGAAACATCCATTGTAATAAATTCAATTCACGGATAAACAGTTTCAAAGTGCGCATGCGTACACTATAGTGGAGTTAAGCAAGAATTGTTCTTAAAATGCGAGTAAAAACAAATAGTAAAAAAAAAATGGCGTTAATGTGTGCTGTGAAGCTTTAACTGTAGGAAGCCAAGTCATTTGATAAGGCAAATAAAAAAAAAAAATTGAAAAATGTGTTTCCAGTTGACAGAATGTCCCCGTTTCTCATTGCCGACCCTCGACTTTTTCCCCAATGGTATAAAAAAAAATTTAAAAAAAAAAATCACATTGCAGAAATTGATTGTGTATCTCTGTTCTGACTATACATCCCAGTTTGTTTGTACCCCTAAGTTATCCAATCAATCATCCCTTGACATGCTTCAATAGAACAGATGACAGCCTTGATGAAGTGTTTCATTCTGTCTTTTCCAAAGGAAAGGAATATGTTGAACTTTGGAATGTTCTCCAGAAAATGTTGTTGTCACATGGGCAGGCAACAGTTGAGAGAGGATTTTCTGTCAACAAACAGGTATCTGTTGAGAACCTCTGCAGAGGAAGCCTCAGAGCTCAAAGGCTAATTATTGACACAATGAGAAAAGCAGGTGGACCTTTGGAAATCATCATTAGCAATGAAATATGCAAGACATAAGTACCATGCCTATCTGGATAAGAAGAAAACTGAGGAGAAGGATGAGAAGAGAAACCAAAAAGGAAGGAAACGGGAGTTAGCCGTGGATGAAGTGGAAGAACTTGAAGCCAAAAAGCTGTATCTTGAAGCTGACATTGCCAGCCTACATGCTTCCTCTGTACAGAAAGCAGAAGAGGCAGAGTTAAAAGGACTCATTGTGCTTGTCAAAGAGTCAAATGCTCTTAGGAGAAGAGCAGAGGAAATGATGACAGTGGTGGCATCTCTTTCCAAAGTGATTGAAGAGAAAAAAAAAGCAAATATAATAATGAATTTAAAGCAGTGCTGATGCCTGTTAGGAGAACAATTTATTTTGTATTAAATCTGACACGTATGTTACATATTTCTGAAAAAACAACAAATGTTAACCTATCTTCCAGATCATTATAATGCAGTTTTAGGAAAATAATTATAGTTTGACTTTAATCAGTAAACAATATTATAGGATTTCATTTTGGCATTCGTTGTTTTCTCATATAACCTGTATACACAATGTTAGCAAAAATAGGTCTTGGAAATCTCTGCTTGTGGTCTTTGAAAGTTTGGGAAAAGTCTTTGAATTTATCATTCATAGTTCAGTATGAACCATGATTAACTTGCTGCCTCAATAACTCGTCACACTTTACCTCTCTCATTTCCTGAGTGCCTCAATAATGGGGCTGAGTTTGCATAGCGTGTATTAGAGCGCAGAGTTTGAGGGGCAGTATTTGTCTATGCCTGTATCCTGAATGACAAGTTGAATCTGCACAAACCACTGGTTGATTTGAAGCCATTTCCTATGCAGGCAGTTTAACCAATAAAATGTTAGCTTATTAGATAGAGTGTACATTGCTGAAGAAAGGGAGGGGAAAAAAATGACTTCAATAGCAACAAAAATAGTGAAAATATTTAGATTAGAAAATGAAGAAAATTACGAGAATCTGCTGCTGGAGTAGACTTTTACTTGACAGACTGAAGAAGTATTCACACAAGGTTTAGTTTGCAGTAGAGATGACAAGTGGAATTTCTATCTACATAAAATGTAGTGAATTTCACGTATTAAATTCAGTATGAATTCATCATGGATTTTTATGGATTATTCATGGCAAGAGAAACAATTTGGTACGAAATTCATTTTATCTTTATGCATCAGTTTTATTTCTGCATATAGTTTGAAATTTTTATACCATTTTTGTATGTAATTTTATAGAGAACTGCTGTGCCAAAGTTTAGCTTAATTAAAGGAATGTAAATATAAAAGAAAACATTTATTACTCGTAGCTCTCTCTGAAAAAAAAAATCTGCAAGCCAAGTATTTCCAGCAAGTCTCAGGGATACAGGCACTGGTAAGGCTAACACTGCTCTAGGGGCGATACCTGCAAGTCTGCTGTTGGGGACTGCCTAGCTGTTTGGCTCAGGGGTTAATGTGTTAAAAGAACAAGAAATTGAAACTCAGATATGGTATTTGTAGTAATCACTTATTTTCTTATATAAATCAACTTCATGTCCCAGTTTCAGTATTTATAGAATCTAAATTGAAACATGTGGCTCTTTCTCTTAAAATGTGCTGCCTTTAACTGTGATATATCAGTATTGATGTGCATGATTAATGCACCCTGTGCAGCGACATCAATTTGTAAACAATTAAAGTTGTATTCTCTACCAAAACTAATTTCTAACTAATTTAAAAATTGCTTTCCTTGTAATTCATGACCCTTGTAATTCATGACAATGTAACATTATTGTTTTACTTTAACAGTCCACCTAAATCTTCCAGTTCAGCTTGTTCAGTTTTGGAAAATCTAGTATTGCAAAGTTGTTGTTGTAGGGTCACATGATAGGCTATAGAGGGGGACCAGTATTAATGGTGGAGGAAGAACCCGGGAAAACCCCCGGAAAGAACCACGACCTACGAGAAGCTGTTGGCAAGCTTTCTCACATATCCACATTGGACGAATCTGAGACTCGAACCCACACAGACAGGTGAGATAGCAATGATGCGTAATGGAGAGTGCTTTAGACCACTAGGCCACTCAAGGCCCCATATTGCAAAGTAAAATTATTGCTGATTATGCTCTAACATTAAGTTATATGCAATTAGACTTGCCTTTTTCATATGGTAAATGAACACTATGTTTAGATGATTGTCTTTTTTTCCTCTCGATTGGATATAACAGGAGAATTTTAAGGTAGGACAGGTTTTGAGTTGGACAACAATTTGTCTGATAGTATAGCTATTCTGTAATGAGCACTTCACTTCAGTGTGCTTTAGAGATGCATGTACATGTATGCCTTTACAGTGATCTTCTTGTGATTGTTTACATCATGTTCTGCATACCTGAAAGACAACAAACTGAGACTGCATCATTTATGAGTGTAAATACCTCCAGTGATTTAATTGCCAGTACATTGACATATTTGCAAAATCTGTAACTTAATGCACATGACTGCCAGTAATACAGAATTGTTTATATATTGCTACGGCCCTAATCTAAAAAAAAAGTTTACAAAATGAAGTGAAACGAACAATTTAAGTTTAATCAGTGGCAATTAATTAATATGCAATACAAACGTAAAATTTCAGGAAATCCCCTACATCCTAAGTGTCCAGTCACAAGTCCAAAAATATAGAATGTTCTGAATGAATTACAAGAATTGAATATCTTGATATAACAAATGATGTATTGTCTTTTAGTATTAAAATAAGTAGTGTATTAATTCAGAAGTCAGTTAGCACTTGAGTAATTCCAATGAATATTTTAAATAATTCCTCTCAATTATATCTGATGTGGACAGCACAACTGCAAACTCTTGATTATGGATTCTTGGAGGACAAACGCTAATTAAGCACTAAATTAATATACATAACAATATAACCTTAAATGAGGATCTAATTTAAGTATACGTATACATGTAGAAACAATTCATGTTATTGTAATAGGCACTTTTATGCTTGTTACAGGGTTGTGGAATAAACAAAATGTGTTGTTTGAGTTCTCCCCCAATAGCGCATGTATTATGAGCCAGCAGCATGTCCAGGCAGTATTTCTGCTTTCATTACTGATCTTTGCATCATGTGAATATATGGAGCAGTTCAAAATGTCATAATGATTTTAGGAATCATTCAACATGCATTTAACAAAAGTGGGTTATATCTTCCTGCCTTAAAAAAGAGGCTAAAGATGCACAGCATATGAAACTATAGCAGGTTGAACTATTTTAGACATGCACATACGCGTACTTATAAATACAACGTAATATACATCTAACTTGCAGGTCAGTGGGGAAGATTGGAGTTTGTAAATGTTTGATTATTGCTTCTTTTGAGTTATTGTATATTATTTACACATTAGAAATGTTAAATAAATATTACAGCATTGTTATGGAATAGAAATCACCCTGGCGCTTATATTTTTACTTGATTAATACTTCAGTATACCAACAAATTTGTTTCAGCACACTGGCGCGTAGTATTTTCTTTTTTGTACATTTCCAGTCACACAAACAACAGAAAAAATAACTTTCTCTGAATTAAGCAAGCTAACACCATATTATATCCATTACATTATTAAACAGAATTGATTATCTTGATGTAAAAGAAAAGAAAATATCTCTGCTAGAAAAAGAATAAGAAATCACAGCCCTTCCCATTTTGATTATCCCCCCCAACATAATTTCGCAGTCATTTTTAGTATATGAATTTCCTATCTGTTGTTATACAAGTTGTCATCTAAAAACTTTACCTAATGTGGGATGATTTAAGTTTGCATTATAGCAGAGACCCTGTAAAGGCAATGAGCTGACATTAACAAAGCTTGTTGATAAAAATAGAAAGTGTAGAGTGTCTACACTGAAGCCTACAATTACTGGCTATGGTATTGATATAAGATTAAGGGAAACTGAGTGTGTTGCCTGCCATCTCCCAGGTCATGGTGTTTATCAGAGAGCCAGTAAACAAAACACATTGACTCAACAAAGATGAAAATGATTAGTGGGCTAGAGAAATTACATAAAATACAGACAGAAGAAAACTACCCATCTGAACATCTCTTGCAAAGTAATACTTATATTGAAGAGATTAATATACGCTAGTACATAATGAAAACAAAGAACCATTTGATTTCTTTAAAAAAAAAGATATCTAAATATTTCCGAAAGGTGGATTGGATCTAAATATCTTTGATAAAATCCTATTTGACTGCCATGTTGGCATATTTGACACGTTCAGATATGCGATTAAAGGTTTATAATTTGTAATATTTAAAATTATTATGTGACAGATACAACTTTTGTTCAAATAATCTTATTAATTTTTGAATTTATTTTGTCACACACATCAAAAACATGTTGTTTTTTTTTTTTATATCATTAGATTCATAATAAGAGGACTTTGGAATTTGTGTTTTTTCATGTTTTGATGGAATCATCCAAAAAGTACATGGTGTGTACCACCAACAGAAATAAATACTGTGTTCCTTGAATACATGCTATTTTTACCATACTATTTTTACTCGGTGACCTTCACTTCTTCACATGATCCAGATGACTTTATACTGTTTTAGAAATAGATTATCTCGTAATTGACAGATCTCAAGTTTTGTTCACATGTCATTGGATTCTACATTCGTTTTCACAATTTGTTAAAGGGTATGCCATCTTTTGAAAATTTCTGCATAGTGATAACTGGCACATTGTTGGAAAAAAAAACCTCCCTTTTTTTTCTTTTTTTTTTCTTCTGGTTTAAGAAAATGTAGCTTGACTAATTCATCTGATTTTCATTCAGAGCATGTCTAACATTGCGGTTTGTGACTTCAATAAAGTAATCCCCTCCCACCTCATATCTGTTATTGTTAACATGAAGAAAACATTAGGGTAGTTATGCAGACTTTTTTTAAAAGTATGTCATTTTTGTATTAAAGAATTTTATATTATGTGCTAAAATTATTGATTTGACAATTATTTTAGAACTTATACTTAAAAGATTTTTTGTGTTCATAGGAAATCCTGATAATGCAATGCAAAAGAAAAAGAACAGTCCACGTAACAGTCCTAGAGGAAGTCCCAGAAACAGCCCCAGAAATAGTCCACGGATGTTGGATATGCATGGTGTGCAAGGAATGCCAGGAATCCCATATTCCAAGCAAACATTGTTGACTGCCCAGGAATATGCAGCTCATTTGCCGAACCGTAACATTGATCAAAACAGAAAGTCCCCTATTGTATCATTTCCCTCTCCTCTGTCATCTGTGTCCACTGATCCCTTTCCATCTTTGCCAAAGTCTAACACTGGTGAATCTGCAGTAGATGTCCTTTCAAGATTTTCCCCACAGTGCAGTATGGATGCACCATCCATCATGAAGACTTCAGAGGGACACCCACCATCCTTACATCAGCTGAGTCAGCTTGCATCACTAGATCCACAGATCCTACAGAAACTGGGCCCTTTTTTCTCACAGCTGCAGAATTTGCAATTTCCATCCCAGAATACTTCTGGGGAGATGAGGAGTAGATCTCCAAGGTCCCCATTAGGAGGACCTCCTAGACTTTCAGGGTCCTCAGCTGCAGGTTTCAGCCTGTCTGAACTTCATCAGCTTCTTGCAGAGACTCTTCAGAATAGCCAGATTCCAGGACTAGGACCCAGCAGCTCAGGGGAAAAAGAGAAGATTTCTGTTAATGGGCCTGGTACAAAAGGAGCTCATTTTGTGCCAAAAACATTGGTGTCTACATCAGTGACAACAAGTGCTACTGTTGATTCACCCAAAGGAACAAACATTACAAGTATTTATGGTCGTAAGTCATCACCTGCTGGTGCCATGTTGAACTCTCTTACTTATCACTCAGACTCCTCTTTGTTGCCTCTCCCAAAGAGATTAACAGAATCTGTGCAAAAAGTTGTGAAGCCACTTCCATCTATAGATAACTCTAACTCTCTACCTCATGTAAATCGTAGATCTCCAGGCATTAGTAATTCTTCTACTGGTACAGCCAGCAGCCGATCAGCAGGACAAGGGACCAGTTCTCCTCCACGCTCAGGTCCCAAACCAGGGGTAAATGGTAAACCATCTGCAATAACAACAGCACCTGCATATTTCATGGATTCTTTGGGACATCCACCATTCCCAGTAACATCCTCATTTCCACTTCATTCTGAGGCTGACTTTGCCCATCCACCACAGAGGAATGAGGAAAATTTGCTGTCCAACCCAGTTCATATAGATGAGGTGCATGCCCCAATTAGACTGCCAGTGATTTCTGAGAAATCTCTTACATCTGTCACATCAACAGTAACAAGGACTTGTGCATGTGTTGGTTTGTCCCAAACATATAGTCTTTCTAGTGTTAGTAACAGTGCATCTACTTCAGTTGTGCAAGCAGTGATAGGGACCATTTTATCACCAAAAACTTGCACCTTAAATGAAGTACATAGTGCTCATAATAGTGCTCATCTTTCATCTAGGACAAGTCAGGAAAAAAGCAGTAATATCGTCTCAAGATCATTGCCAACTCAAGTGTATAGTGCTTGTGCTGAAAGTCCAGTGTCATTACAGACATTCATACCAAACCTTATGTGCAATAAAGATACAAATGCAGCAGTGAATTGTGCTTCAGATTCTGATAAAGTTTCATTGAGTACATTTATAGGCAGCTCAGTTCAAGGAATTGCCCCCTCATTGGAGAGATCTCAAACAAGCTTTCCACCTTTGAATGCTAGACTGCACAATTCCAAAGGTCCTGAAAAACCTAAAAGCCCTTTCCAATCAATGGGACTGTCAGAGATGCTGCAGGAGACAGCCATTCTGCACTCCATATCCACACAGTCTCAGGCTGTGTTACCATCATCAACTCAGCTACAGACATCTGTGTTATGTCAGATGAGGCAACCAGTGGTTGCAAGTGGCATTGTGGATGAAGAGGTGAATTCTACAAATGGTAGTGGGGTAGCAATTACGCAAGGCGACAGACTTGGAGCAGCTCTACCCACTGGGGTGTCTGTATGTAATAGTTCTGGTTCTGATTCTCCCTGTGATAATGTGATCTTTGATTTAAACAGCAGTACAGCTGTAGACAGGACAAGTAGAAAAGACTCTGTAGATGGTAGTACCAGTCTTTATAACAATAATGCTGGCTCAACCACCGCTGTGAATGGTCATACAGGGAATGAACAGACAGCTAGGACTGAACACTTCAGTACCAATATTGCTTCACAATCATTAGGGCAAATAGGGCATGTATCTTTAAATTCCCAGCAAGATTCAGTTCTTGATTCACACAAACATGTAAGTGATCAGTTTAGTTCCTATACCATTGAAAATAATTCATTGTCATTAAATGAATCTGTTCTACCTACATCAGCAGCTGTAACTGTTCAGTGTTGTTCAGTTAAAGAATCTTTCTGTGTTAATGAGATGCCTAGTCAACCATCATTAAATGAGGTACAAGACTCTACATCCCTGCAACCTGGCCCCCCTGATCTCAAATCTTACACTGCAGACTTGGAGTCCTCTGCCAGTGCTGACAACAGTAACTCCTCAGGGCCCCCCAACATCTGTAAGGAGGACAGTCCAGTTCCCACAGTTGAGCCTACAACAGCATTGTGCAATGATGCAACTTCTCAGCAAAATTCGTCAGAACATCTTGTGATGTCTGAGTACTCTGAGGTTGTCCATGCAATGCATGATGAGGATAGGGAACCACCAGTGTTAACAGAAATTGAGGGCCTTTGTACTCACACGGGTGATGAGGATAGTCAGCATTATTTGCGACCTCTAAAAACAGGGAAAAAGCCAAGGAGTTCAAATGAGGAGGGTTTTGAGGATACTTCAGGCATAAAAGCTGCACTTCTAGGAGAGACTGATGCTGCCCCCATGCAGCTTAGGAGCAGAAAAAGGACAAATACTGGGGATGGTGATAATTCTAACTCATCAGATGATCATCAACCTAAGAAATTAAAAGTGGACAACAGTGATTCTAATGTGAAGGTAGAGTTAAAGGATTCTAAAGGAGTGAGGCACTTGGTTAATGCAAATGTAGTCAATATGAGCCCTGATTTTGAGTTGGCAAACAGTTTAAGTACACCAACTTTGATAGATACTGTAAAAAGTGGCTTAAGGGCTCGGTCAAACACACGGAATGTTCAATCTGATGAAAAGGCAAAAGCAGTACAGAGGGATGGTAGAAAAGACATAAAGACTGCTGTAGCTAAAGTTCCAGTGTTAGACAAGAAGGATTCCACTAAAGCTGTCGAGGATTCAAAGAAGAACATGCAGCTTAATCGGAGAAACAGGCAGTCACCTTCCGCTACACCAGATAATAAAGTTGTCAATCATGGTAAGTTTTTTTTTAGTAACTTTTTTATTTTGTTTTTAATATGTTATCAGGGCCAGCTGAGAACAAATTGGGGTAGGTTCTACAGATATTACATACTTAGAGACAATGACAGGTATATGGTGAAGGTGATTGAAATTGCAACATGTACAATGGAATATTGGCATACCTGTTAGGCTATATACTATTGTCATTTTTTGTGACTGACATTTCTTCATTGGAAATTGTACACAATTTAAGCATGCATTTGACCAAAATCGTTTATCCCATGTGCTTGAAAAATCAACCAGAATTTATCCCAAGTTCAAAAACTTAAGCAATTATCAAAATGGGAAAATTAATTTTCCATGAGTAGGCAATACAAGCTTCAAATAGTGCAATAAATGAATGACAAAAAGTGAAATCAAAAGTTGTGCTTTTTTCTTCCAATTTACTTTCGAAGTACAGGAAATGGAAATAACCAAGTGGAGCTAGGGGTTGTTTTATGTTTGAGCACATCTAAAATAAGACCAAGTTGTATACTTGAAAATCCAAATTACACCCATAGTCATAAGAGCTGGATATAGTAGCTCAAGTTTTTTTCCTTACAATAACTTATGATCTTACAGTTTTTATAAACTGCAAACAAATATACTTGAATGTTTGCAAATATATATATAGAAGTAAAGCAATAAAACATAATTTAATTTTGGATGTTGGTCAGCTCGTTACTTAATTTTATTACCTACAACCAACAGAAGGGCTAATGTTACATCATGTCAGTCGTTTGGTTTGGGGGGCAAACTTGCCCCACCTGGAGTATACACGTGCGTGCATACACACACACACATGCACACAAAATACAGATAAAATAATTGCTCTATGTCCCATCATTCATCCTATAAAATAAAATAAAAAATCCTCTTGTTTCTGATCAGTGAGCAATGTAAAATGTGAACTCCTGTGGCTTAGTGGTTAGAGCATCTGCTTTGGATGTGTTAGGTTGCATTTTTGAACCCTGGCCAAGTCATGCCGAAGATTAATACAAATCATACTAGTAGCTGCACCGCTAGGTAGGGCTGTCAACGGGTACTCGGGTAAAAACACTTAACTTCAAATTTCATAATTATAGTTTTTTTTTCATAATCCTGTGGATGTCACAGTTACAAACAAGACTGTCCATGTCAATAGAATCAAAAGCTACCATCTCTTTTAATTAAATAGAATAAAATATAATGGATTGATGTGTTCATTTAGGAAGTAAATATTATATTGGATGCCTTAGTTCAGCTTAATCGTCAAACAATCACTTAGGTACTGCTCCTTTAATCATTATATGATTGACTGACAGCTCATTTGTTAACTAGTGCTGTAATTTTAGGTAACAAATGGAATAGAGAAAATTGAAATACATAGTACTATTCCCCATTCCTCTCACATGCATTACTTTGTTCAAAAAAAATTTATAATTTTTAATAGAATGAGATACATAATGTAGAGGGACCTACATATGTTGCTCCATCATGGAATTGAATATTACTTATTAATAAGTGTATTTTATAAACTTCAAACTTTAAATTCTGCATTTCAATGGCAGGTAAAAGGTTTCTTTAAGAAAAATTACATAGTTCATTGGACAGTTGAATTATTTTAGTTCTGAGTGCTTATATATGTTCTGTCAAATGTGTTAAAAGTTTGAGATACAGTCGACTCCGGTTAACTGCACTCCATCAGGCCCATCACGAGACCGTGCAGTTAACCGGATTATGGTACAGTACATTTTTAAGCATTGGGAAAAATCGGGACCGGCATGAGTACGTGCAGTTATCCGGAGTGTGCAGTTAACCGATGTGCAGTTAAGTGGAGTCGACTGTATCTGTTAAGAAATAAGGAAAAGAAGAAAAGACTTCAGCATATAAAATTAGATTATGTTTTATCTCACTGGACTGTAAAGTATAGTTAGCTTCAGGTATAGTCCTTTGCCCATTGAAAAAAATCTAGAAGCTTTTTAACTACTTCCTCTAAAAGAACTGAAACATAATTTGACCAAATTTTGTGGAAAGTATCTTTGCAATTTATTCAAATTATGGTAATAGGCCATTAAATATGGTCATTGTTAATAAAAGTTAACAATACAAGCCTATAAACTTCAATAAGAAAGCGTTGAGAAGAATTAGACCAAATTTGACAGAAAACATAATTAAGATGTTTCCAGTCTGTTAAAATTATACCATTTCCTTACAAATATGGTCACCATGACTAAAAATAGAAAAACTTGTAATGACTTCACTATAAAGGTTATTAAGAATTTGACACAATGAATACAGCTGTGATGACCTATTTACATCACTTCTGAGAAGCCATGTCCCAAATCAAACTACACTGGCTTAGGTTTATCTTTCATCTGTCATCCATAATCCATCCATTCCATAGGACAAGTTTGTCATTGCTTGAGCTGATAGTTCAGCCCTAGCACTGTTGTCAGCATTATTGCTGCTATTCTCCAGCAACACTAAGCTGGGTCTAGCTGCTTGTGCCCCATATAGCTTTACCTGTTTAGACAATTTTGTAAATACTGTATCATGCACATGCATTCACTCATACCTTAATTTCTCTTCTTATATCCAATAAAAATCCATAACTTTTTCACCAATTATTCCAAATGAATTTGTCTACAGTAGTCCCCCTCTTGAACGGCCCCCCCTGAGCAGCGGCCACCCACTTCTTACGGCCAGAATCCCTTGGCACCGACGAGTTTGTATTCAAAAGTACCCCTCAAGAGCAACCACCCCTCTAACGCGACCAGCGGCCAGCATTTTAGTACAAAAAATGAAAAATGTCCCCCTCATGAACAGCCACTTTTGTTCAAATGTATCCAGAACCAATAATTAATTCAAATCTTGATGTAAGGTCAGCAATTTTGATTATCTCTATTGTAGATACACGTCTCCGAGTGTCAAGTCGCCGTTAAATGTGTCGACTAAAGATTTATATTATATCATTATTTATAAAAGTCAGTGTTTACAGGAAATGGGCTCAATAATGTTATGCTAGTGTTTGGGGTTTAACACCTATGTCTAGTTCTTCTCTTTGATGATTATAACCAGATGTAATTGTTATAATCATAACAGGGTCAGCATAGGCTAAAAATATATTTTGTACATTGGCACACACAGAGAACCTTAAAAAAAACAACAGGGTACCAGACAAAGAGCAGAAAAATCACGTGACCACACATTATGGCTTCCTTTGCAAAGACTGTATTTCGTACACTCAACACAAGTTTTGTCTGCAGAATTAAATCACATACAGTCAGCAATAACTGAATAAATCATTACCAAACATTAAAATGTCATCACGTTAATGGGTAAATTTTTTTAGAAGAAAGTCTGTTATTCTACTCAACGACATCGGGGGGGGGGGGGGAATGTCGAACAAATTTATGTAGAAAAGACTCGAAGACACAAGTTTATGTTGAAATAATTTGAATAAACAAAGTCATAACCGATAAGAAGGTTATTCAGCAGCAGTGGGAAAATGGAGCAAATGGAAACATAATTATGTATGTACCAAGATGTAAATTACATTTTTGAATCCATTTGCAATGTGCATGACAACAATACCCGCTGGCATATCACACTTACAGCCAAGAAAGAAAAAATAGTAACGTATATTCAGTTGAAATGAATTTGTTATTATAACAAAAAGAACCTTTTAATGAATAATGTTTCATTTAGACGAAGATATTACATGTTTTGAAGTATGTAGCTTTCTTACTACGTACATTACATATACATGTACTTCTCATAATAAATTTAACCCCACTCTGGAACGGCCACCCGTCTTATAAGGCCACTTTCCCGGTGCAGCAGGGGTGGCCGTGTAAGAGGGGGACTACTGTATATGGTAATTTTTCCCCTTTTATTTGTACAAGTTTTTCACAACTTATTTATACACTTCGAAATTAACACGTTCACTACAATCTACTAGATCTGCAAGAACTCTTTTCATCATAGCTATAAGCATCCTCTTCTGATGACGATTCAGCCTCAGAGATTTCTATGTCCGAAAATAAATCTCGCAAAATATCCAACTGCTGAACATATTTTTCTTTTGCTTGCTCAATATTTTCAAGATTAAACCCACGAAACTCTTCATTTTTGCTCTCACCATCATCAAGTGTTATGTCTGCCATCATTTATGATTTTTCATGAACAGAACATGTGTAGTGAAATTGCCCTCAATTAGTAACCCTTAGTTCCTGAACAATTCAAATTTGCATAAAGAAAAAAAAAAAATTTCTGATTGATTAATATTGGATTGATTCCTCGGAGAAAAAAAAAATATTAGTAACCAATCATCAGAGTATCAGACAGATTCATTCAAAGCGACAAAAGATGGGATTGGACTTTGAATGCAGTTAACAAACTTTGACTACTGGCAGGATCATCCATTGAATGCAGAAACTGGATCATGCGTATTGACATGATAGCGGTAGAATGAGTTAAACTACTTAGAGGATTGTGATGAAACACCCTTTCATCTCATAGTCTGTTGGTCCTAAATGAAAATGGTGTTGCTCACACAATGGATGGATGGTCATTTCACAAAAAAACTTCTGATGATGGCTACTTGGTCCTAAATAAAAATGATGCAGAACTGGAGACCAATTAGGTTGCTGAAATCTTGTTATTGCATTCTTCCAAATGGAAAATCATTTTTAAGTGGGGTTTTCACCAAGCTTTCTTCCAGTGTCTGCTGGGACTAAATTGAACATGGTGCTGAACTAGCTCAAGATCTTGTCGATCTTGTCATAATTGCTCCTCCTACATTGATAGTCATTATGTTTTTTAGTTGGTCAGAATATAAAAATGGTGCTGATTTGATGTCCATTGTGACCACCATAGCAACTATCTTGAAAATCTTGTGATTGCAATTCCTCCTAACAGAAAGCCATATATTTTACCAGAATTTTGTCAATAGTCATAATACTTTGTTGGTCATAAATGAAAATGGTGTCAGTTGTACATCAGGAATCGCTGTCTTGAGAATGTTGTTGTGACTACTCCCAGTGAATGGATGATCATTATGCCCTGGAGATTTTATCAGAAGACTTCTAATAATATGCACTTTGAGATGAAAATGGTGCCCGATCTGACGTCCGGTATATCCACCACTGCAGCTAACTTGAAAATTATGTTATTGCTTTATATTAGAGATGGCTTCAACACTCATTGGGGTGCCAGGAGGCCAATTGATCTTTAATGCTCACCTTTTACAGAACACTCATCTCACCTCACTCCATGCATATAGTTTTGGGCTTGGCGAATATGGGTGTGTGAGAAATCTTTTCACTAGTTTCCAATGGGTCATTGGTTCTTCCAGAGTTTACCTTCCACTAGAAATACTGGCTGCCATGTCTAGCCTATCATATGCTGAATAATATAAACCCCAAACTTGAAACAACACTTGGCAGTTAAAAGAGATATGGTTTTATATCTAATTCTTGGCAAATTTATTTGCCCTTACAGAGTCCATTCCATTAAGGGACTCTTGTTAAATTTGTTTACCCAACCATCATTACCACCATGCATCATCAAAGGCTCCCCATTAACTACATTATTTTTATTCAAATCACAATTTTTTTACCTTTACATTTAAGGGGATTTTTTAAATATAGTATCCATGTTATTTTCTTTAACTGAATTATATTCATAAAGAAATCTTTTTTAAAAGTATACAGATACAAATATTTTATGCTCAAGGGACAGTTTGTAGTTGCATAGTCCATGTATGTATGTATGTATGTGTGTGTGTGTGTGTGTATATATATATATATATATATATATACTAGTCTTTCAATTTTGACTGATTTTGCAATTTTCTTTTATTTGAATGGTTTGTTTAAATTCTCATAATATTTGTTTTACTTTATGATATGAAATTTGCACAAGCAGACCTTGGAGCAGTTTGAGAACTGTCATTAGTAATTATAGGAATAGCTTCATTTCTTGCCATACTGAGGATAAATTAAATGAAGCATGTGCAGTGGAAGTTGTATTTGTTTTCAGTTTTTGAAGTATAATTAAAGAAATTTTAAATCAGTTTTGTATCAGTTTAAAAACATTTGTTTTCCAGCCATAAGAGAGAAATCTCCACTGAGGGTCAGTCGAACAAGGGGACGTAACTCACCTACAGTTGAACATCAGGAAGAAACTCAAGAAAACAAAAGAACAACTCGCTCTGCAAGGTCAAAGGGTAGATTGCATTTTTTGTCTGCCTGCAAAACATTGTGAACACTGGGTATCACATTTTCAAAAACATTGTCATTCACAAAGGCATACCTGTGTTACATTGGCATTTAGCACCATGTCATACATGGTCATTGGTTATAATTCAGGCACTCTTTTACCTAATAATTAACCTTATTTCAAATATTAACATTATGAAAGTATTTCCAACATTTATTACAAATATAAATTAGATTTGAGTTTTTGTATGACATTTGTCATATAATTTAGATCATTAACTGACGTCACAGATGAAGCCTCAGAATATTCTTTTCTGTATACAGCTTCTGTAAATATGATTCTCAATAGCTCCATCACATCAGTTGTACATCTTATCAAAAGATGCATATAGTTATTGTATGGTGTTAAATAAGTTGTTGCATCCAGACAAAATGTTTGTTAGTTGCCCCTTGTCTGAATTTGTGCACATGCCAGTCTTGGTACTTTATTATTGTCTTGTAGATTATTTTATTGTGGTTAGTGGCATTTGTGTACATCTTGATTTTAGCATATCATATACTACATAACAGATAGGTGAATCTTATTACAATCACATCTTAATTAATGAGATAATTTTGTTTGAAACTTTTTTTTATTTTGTCCCAAGCAGATCCTATGGAGATGACATATACATGTAGTGTTGCCAATGTCCGTTAGTCCATACATCTTTCCTAAACTGTAAGTCATAAATTTTATTTTTTATGGCCTCTAATGCTTGCAACTGGGGTATCTAGATTTGGTCATGTCCATATGTTTCTAGAGAAACTTTTTGGCAAGATTACATAAAATCCATTTGGCATAGACAGATGAAATTTTGCTACAATATTCTTATCAGTAAATAGGTAACTTAATTTGCTTTCCAAGCCAATACAGCAATTTTTCATTTTTTTTTTTTTTTGTCTCTAATGGAATGTACTTGGATTGGTTGTTAGGCTGTCCATCCATTCGGTCAAGTTATCACTAACCCTTCTGATGTCCATCTTGAAAATCTTGCCATGGCTGCTTAAACTGAACAAAACATATTGACATAAGGTTGTTTCCAGAAGATTATTATGATGGCGCAGATGTGACATCCAGTATTGCCTCCATGACAATCTTGTTATTTCTGTCTTCATTGGAACGTTATGTCATCATGACTTTCCACATGAAGACTACTTAGGATGTATAATTGATTCAAAATTAAAATGGTGCCAATCTAACAGCCAAAGTACTGCCTTTGTGGTCATTTTAAAAATTATTGCTGCTACACCACCAAGCTGTGTGTATCAACATGAAATTTTTTTAATACAAGAAAGTCCTTGTAGTGGTTACTTGGTCCAGCATGAAATGGTGCTGATCTAACATTCAAGAAGGCCTCCATGGCAGTCATCTTGAAAATCTTGTGGTTACTCCGAAATGAAATGTTTTACCAAAAGACTGGTTCTGAATGGAAGTGGTACCAGTCTTAAATCCAGTATGCTGCCAGTGTTCACTTCGAACATTCTGTTGCTCAGAAATCTCAGATGGTTTAAATACTTTGGAGTTTAAAAAATTCCAATAATTTTTGTTTGTCCAGTAGAACATCAGTACCATTGAGGGACTAGTTTTTTTGTTTTGTTGTTCCAGGAGAGCTTGTGGGATTGCCCATTGTCTGTCATCTGTTTTCCAAGTTCCATTTATCCATTTAACAACCATTGCTTCAACTAAACTACTGGGATGATTGCCATCAAATATAACAAACACATCCCAAAGTCTAGTTGGTCCTTAATGAAAATGAAATGATGCAGATTTATAACAGTATGACCAGCAACCACTATGATTGCTGTTCCTTCTAAATGGAATGTGATATCAACATGGGGTTTTTCACCAGAAGTCTTCTTACAATGTTAAGAGAGTCCTAAATGAAAATGGTTCAACTTGGACATTAAAAATAACTGGTCGTTTTAAAATGGAAGTTTACCAAAATGCTTCTTGCAAATTAAAAATGTTACCAAATATTGCTGGCATGGCAGCCATATTGAAAATTGTATTTTGTTATTCTTGTGATATCTGGTTGGTTCTAAAAAAAAAAAATTTAAATGGTACCAGTCTCACAGTCATTTGGCTAGTACAACATCTATCTTGAAAATAATGGTATTGCTACTCCACTAAACTGAGAAGCATATGCAGAAGAGGGCACACTTCATTGCTAACCCATTTGTCTTCATCAAATAGCTGTTAGGATACAAGACGTCAGGGAGACTTGAATGTCCAAAGGAGGAGGTAGAAAAAAACTTTGGAAAAACGAATGGTGCTTAAAACAGACAGAAAGACTTTGGAAGTCAGCCCCAACTTATAGAGCCAGGAGAATCAGCATTTCCAGTTGACAGTTTAGAACCAAGAGTGCAATAAGTGAAAGACATTATGAAAGATAGAAAGGCAGCATCACCTTCGTGACCAGAGAGTGTTCCTTGAAAGGTTTCAAAATTCTGTCCAGGACTAATCTGAAGACTTTTGAGGCAAATATAGGTCATATAGAGAAGAGAAGTTTACAGAGTTAACTGCATGCATAATACTGGTTTATTCCAAATTAAGAAAATTCATCAGGAATTAATCAGTTCACGACAATATCCATTCTAAACATGAAAGGGAAGATATGCCTTGAGAGTAAACATGCATCAAGACTTTAGTTCAGAATAGTGGAGTTCCAAGAATATCTGGTTATCTTGAGTACACAAGTGTCTTAACTAAGATCATCCAAGGAGCCAAGGAAAACAAATTCGATCTGAGAGTTTTAATATAAGTAGCATCTGAATCACTGCTACTGCATAGCTATTTACTTTCTGGGTGGAAAATGCCAGACCAAACAACGGAAATTGCATTCTTCCATTAGAGCAATCCAGAAAATACCAGAACACTGTATAAACCCCTGCGTTAGAACCCCAATCTTTGGGCATTCATTAAGGATCCTCTCGTATATTTTTAAGTTGCCATGCTGCAGGGTTCTTCCATCTTGACATCTAAGGGGATTAGTGCTTTTCACCATAGAATGACAAGCGATTAACATTTAGGATTATATTGGTTTTTTTTTGTTTTTTTTTAGATAAAGACATATAATTCATCTCTTAAAAATTATTATTCTGTACATATGGTGTACATTGGTCTATTGTGTCTCCCTTTGTGTAAAGGGATATTAGTAATTATTTCTTGATTTTGTTTTAATTCAGCATATTATTTCTAAAGTAAGGGTAGGTAATTAGAAGATTATATTATTTTCCCTGTCTATCTTTTGTCTTGCCCTCTGACTTTCCTATCTTTTTACCAAAAAACTAAAAAGAAAGGCAGGTCACACACCTTGCTTAGAGCATTTTTTTTACAATTCTATTTTTAAAGACCCTACTGGGTTTTTTTTTTTACCAGTCCTAGAGAGGCCTGATTGTTTCTTTATCTAGCTTTTGTCCTAGCTTCAGCCTACTTAGCAATATATAAATAAGGTGGGTTTCTTCACTTAATATTTGTTAATATATTATTTTTTATCGTATATATTGGGACACAATGAAATCATAATTTATTTTCCTTTCCCAAAACTTATGCTGACACTTTTTTCACCTAGGTCATATGACCCAAGACTTAGAAAACAAAATAAATTTGTATTGAAAAGAAAGAAACTAACCTTGTATTGTTATTTATTTCTTTTTTTTCATCATGAGCAATAAAGAATAAAATATATCCATGAACTTTGTATATGTAGCGTAGAATTTCATTCTGTAGTATGTATCACTTATGTCCAATAACACATGACACATTCATTGACATGAACACTGAGAAACAAATTGTGCTATGTTTTGCTCAAAGATTTGAATATGTTATCTGATTGAAATCTGGATCCAACAAAACCACAAAGAGAGAAATAACTGATATTTTGACAACAGCTGTGATTCACAAATGACACAGTGATGTGTGCAGAATAACCAAGATTGAATTATAACCAGATCAGCTATATGACAGTATCGCTAATAAAAATTATTTGACAACACATTTACCTGAGTGCAAGTGACAATCTTTTCGCTAGCACAGGTTACAAAAGTATCATTAAAACAGGTAGCTCTGTATAATATTTACCTGCAGACATCAAGGTCCATTTGAAGTATAACAAACATGCCAAACACATAGAAGACCAGGTGGTGAATAACAACTGGCAGCAAGCTCATTTATTGAACTTGCTGTCAGAAATCAAAGATCAAGGTTAATTTTACTACAAAGTAAGCTGACCTCTGAAGTTGAATTAGTCCGGTTGAAGCCAGTTTTTCTGTTTTTAAAGGATATCAATACAAATGTTAATTTATTGTACAGCAAGCCAACCTTGAAATTTTTTTTTAGTGTCTTGATTTTTTTCCATTAATGGCTGTCCATCATTTGTTGGAAGCAGTGTCAAAGTCGCCCATGGCTTTGTCAATAGAGCTATACCTCCATATGGATCTGGCTTTGGACACATTCAAGATCTTAGTTAGAAGTTTAAAGTTAAAGTTAAACCTCTCCCTTGATAACTGACAAGTTACAGAGGGACCTCAAAAAGTTGAAAAAAATTTGCTTTGGTGTCGAGAAAGCCATGGGGAGGGGGCATTAGAGAACTGACTTGTTTAATGACTGAATTCTCATTTTACAATCACATTGATAATAACACTTTTTCTAATGAAGTTGTTCATTAATCTATTTAAATAACATTTATTTCAAAATGTCCAGCATGTGAAAGATCATCCCAACTGTTTTCAGCAACTATTACATGTATGTGACAAATCTGTGTATTATGTCACTGCTTTTAGTTTTCTTGATGAGTCAGGTTCCCATAGTAGTGTTTAATAGTATCCTGCAAAATTGGGAGTCCACAGAGCAGGGAACTAGACTTAACTGTTGTTACACCACCAAACAAGATTCATTTTTTCTTCCTAAAAAACTTGCGACATTTATTTCATGAGACAAATGTCTACGTAAAAACTCACTTTTATTATTATTACAATACTGATATCATGATTTCATTGGAAGTAATAATGAATTTCTTATTATCTTTGAGGATATCTCTAACTGCCAATTCAAGAATTCTCTGAAACTCACTTGCCCACCATGGTCTGTATCTGTGAAAACAAGCTCTTTATTTTATGAAGTATTCATTTCTCTTGGCTGCCATGCTTTGTTCACAGTTATGAAAGAGTCGATTAATTTAAGGTAGTTTATGTTACATACAAAATAATATTTATAACAGTGTTTGATCGAGTTCTGTGACTGGGGCCACTAAATTTTATTAAGTTTGTATGATATTCGTGCCGTTTAAGTTTTCTTTTATTCCATTTTCTTTATTTGATTCAAAAGACATAATTAACATGATAATACAAAGGAGGCCAGCTTTTAATCCAGTGCAACAAGACAACAAATATTTATGCAATTCAGTTATCAAAACACGGTCGGCACTTCATTAGGTTCTCAGAAAAACATTTGCAGACATAGCTGTTATGGTAGATTGACTGATTATGTTTAATTACATGGGGAAGGCTTCACTTGTTTCCTTGGAAACCTCACAAGGACCCCCTTGATACTCAATTTCTCTGAGTCTGGTGGTTGATTGGCAAAATTGCAACTGGCTTCTCCCCATTCACACGTATACTCTCCCCTCCCAAACCGATACTTACCTGTGCACAGATGCATCAAATTAAGTTATCTGTTATGAAAATTAGAGCCCATGAGGTTTATGCCATTGCTACTTTATATGGTCCTGTTTAACTAATTCCTGCTTCGAAGTTTTGCTGAGATGTGTTTTGGCACTCTCACACTACTTTTTCATCCTTCTAAAATATATATCAAAAGGCATGTCCATTATCCCCCTTGAGCAGTAGTGGGATGATAGAAACTTACATTTTAAACCCTCTTTCTTTTCCATCACATAAAACGCTCCGGTGGCCTAGTGGTTAGAGCATCTGCCGCAGAAACGGGAGGTCTTTGGTTCAATCCCCAGCTGAGTCATACCAAAGATAGTGTTAGGACAGGTTGGCCTGGTCTCAGGATAATGTGACAGAGTGGGACATCATGCTACATGTCTGTGGAATGATACCCCAGTGCTACACATCACTATAAACTACCTCGCTGCAGACATCGTAGCGATATGACTGAAAAATTGTTAAAGCTACGTTAAAAATCCTAATCAAACAAACAAACCTCTCCTTCACTTTGGATTGAATCCTTGAATGATAAGATTGAAGCCAGGAAGATGATTCTCTTTCAATTACGGTTGACTTGACTGAGTTTACAGAGAAACCTTCTTCATCCCACCTTTGACTCATTCGGTTCTGATCTCATCTATAATAAAGTTTAAAGGTGGGAAGCTTGAACTCGTGATTGATATTTCTACCTGGAGTAAATTTTTGGGAGAAAATTAGACTACCATCTTGATAAAACCCAACGATTTGGGCAGTCTTGTTACATTTTCAAAAATAACCCCTGTTTAGTCCATGCCATTTTCAGTTTCTTCCTTTCAACCTTGCCTCACCCTATTAGCCTTTACTTGTGTTATGGAGGTAATAGTGCCTCACTTGAGGTTTTATGGGGTCCCCATCTTCCAGTGTATCAGTGGCTGATTATCAACATCTTCAAGATTATGTACCTCTTTTGGTTGACTTGTGTTTTCAAATCCCCAACCTTGATCTTGTCCCCTCGTAAGACTTGTTGTATATGGAGATGACTTTCCTAACCTGTCATGTGATAGCTCATATTTCCAAAGACAGGACTGCCAAGATTCTGACCATCATACAATGTCTTTTCTCCAAATCTTTATTGTTTGCTCTCCTTTACCTATCTCTGTTGGAAAATAGGTACACAGCTGCAGAATTAGTTCCCATAAGGACATTATTTATACCCTTTCTTGTTCCTGATCCTAGCAAACCAAAGACCTCTCAGGGACTTTGCTCAGATATACTTATGGAATATTGTTTTCATCACCACTTGAGTTAGTGGCTAGATCTGGACCGGATTAGACTGCAGCCTGAATTCCACAAATTTCTGTACACATGTACATTAAGTTCAGGATGCCGCTAGTTCTTTATAGATTGTGGTCTTAGGAAGAATCAACCTGTAATATCAACAATCTTGAAATGCAGGCCAAGACCTGCATTTCAAGACCTATGATGGTATGTCAACTTCGCAAGGCATTGCCAAATTATGATCGCCTGAGACATTTGTAACATACCTTGGGTATCAATGAGGTACACATGCTTCATTCATCACTGTGCATGGAAGTATGGTACTTCCTCAGATGGGCAGAATTCTTGGAGATCATGTCCGAGTCCACCACAATTTAGGTAGGAAAAATGTCTTTGCAGACAGGCTGTGCAGATGGGGCTGTGATCTTTACAGAATGGACTCTATACCAGTCAGAAACAGACACTTTCTCAAGTGATAACGGAGACCAATAGCGGTCATGTTTCCAGAGCCTTAGCAACAAGCTCCATCTTTTTGTTTCCCCAGGCTAGATTAGAGGGCCTTGGCAGTGGACACATTCAGTCTGAATTTGGCCATCTGTACACTTGTGCTTTTCCACTTTTCAAAATAATCACTCAGGTTTGTCACCAAACCAGGACATTATTTCTTGGCTCCTCCTGAGAACTCCAAGGTGGCCAAGTGCTCTAAATTGCTCACCGTTTGGGATCATTGCCATCTCACCTGTCTATGGGTTTGAGTCTAAGGTTTGACCAATGTGAGTACGTGAGAAAGCCTTGCCAGTAGCATCTTGTGGGTTGATGATACTTTCCGGGATTTTCCCAGGTTCTTACTCCACCATTGATACTGGCCACCATGTAAAGCATGTATTGTGCTGAAAAATGTTAAACTATACAACAACAACAGGGTGCGGCGAGTTGTCTAAAGCGCTCTCCATTACAGATCATTGCCATCTCACATGTCTGTGTGGGTTCAAGTCTCAAATTTGGCCAATGTTCATACATGAGAAAGCTTGCCACTAGCTTCTAGTGGGTCAGTGGTTCTTTCCAGGGTTTTCCCAGATTCTTCCTCCACCATTAATACTGGCCACCATGTATAGCCTTTCTTGTGCTGAGAAATGGTGTTAAACCCTATTACAACAACAGCAACAATTATTAAAATTTACAACATGGTTTCTTGGTGGTAAAACTATTTTTGACTATGAAATCCTTGTCTACTACTGCTGTAAGATTCACTCATTTTCTTAAAGCTTTTGATTTGTAGACCATGAAATTTTGCCAGAAAAACTAAAAATCTATCAATGCTGGGAAAACTCCTTAAACTAGTTTACTTCTTAAATAAACGCAAAAATTATCTTTAATTGATCAACTTTCTCAAAGTAAAAATATTAACTGTGGAATACCACAGGGTTCTATCCTTGGACTTCTTTTTCATTCTGTTTATCAGTGACTTGCCTCGTAAGATTGGAACTGCAATTTCTTCCACTAACCTCTATGCAGATGAATCACTGCACTGTCTGAGAGGGGTAAAACCAAAACAGTGCTTGAAATAAACAGACTTATAGTATGGTGCAAAGAAAACATTGTGATCATAAATACAGAAGAAAAAAAAAAAGCCCTACTAGTTACAATGCAAATGAAACAAGCAAGGCTAGATAGCAACAAACTCCAGGTTCTATTTGACAATGTGAACCTAAATATCACTTCTCATGATAAAATTATTGATATATTCATAGATAACAATCTTGCTTGGTCTATTCACATTAAACATGTTTCAGAAACGGTTAATTCTTATCTTTGGCTATTGACAAAAATCAAAACATACATTCCTCTTTAGTATAGGGATTGGTCATCTTTTATAAAAGTTATATTCAGCCATATCTGGACTATTTTAATGTAATTTAGTGTAATACCTCTAATTCAAGCCTAACAACACTTTTAGGACTTCAAAAGAGGGCTTGTCTTTTAATTCTAGATTAGTGTCCAGGATACAATTAATAATATAAAGATTTTAACAATACATGAAAGAATATTTCTTAGAAAGGCCAAATTGATGTATAAAGTATCAAGAAAAACCATTCCTGTCTGTCTAAGCAATATTTTTCACCAAAGAGATGCTGATGTTACTCCAAATTTAAGGTCCATAAGAAGTAAAAACTACATTATACCAAGTTCAACGAAGGAACTGTATAAAAGGTTTTCAGTATACTGGTCCACTCGTATGGAACAACATTTCCAGTGACATAAGGCAGGCTCCTAGCATTTCTTTTCATAGTGTCTCAAATGGATGAAATTTTTAGACAATTGAACAGTTCTGGTACAGTAAATACTGCCTGCTTTTCTGCAATTTTGCATCATTTCCACAGTTGAATTTTTCAAATGTAGGATGATATTTTATATGTTTATGTGTTCACAGATGCCTGTGCATATGTTCCAGCCTTGATACTTTGATTTTTTTAAAGTCACTTAATTATGTTGTGTCAAGCCAGATTCTTCACATCATGTTATATATTCTGTATATATTATACATAACAGATAAAAGGCCTCAAGGTAGATGAGTTCAGTAATTAATTGAGTTACCTTCTCTGAATAAAGTCTTTATTATTATTATTATTATTATTATTATTATTATTATTATTATTATTATTATTATTATTACCCACCTTGCTATGATGTGCCATATTATTTTTAAAAGAGGAAAATATTCCCATATGGGGGATATGACCAAAACATCAGACTGGCATTGTGTCCTATTCTTTTCTGAATGGTGTTACTGATTGGAGGATGAAATATTTAGCTTGGACTGGGGTTAAATCATCCAAAGGGAAGTTAGCAATGCAATAGTCACAAATCTGTATTTCATACTTTGATTTATTGCTGTCTTTCCCCATAATTAGATTTTTGGAATCGTCCTAATTTATGAATTTTGTTTAAAAACATTTTAACTTTTGAGCAAGGGGTTAGGTTGGGTTGAGCCCATTTTGTTGTGAAAGTGAGACATGGAAATTACTTTAATGCTGTCAGCAGTTCATCAAGTTTGTTGTTCAAGTTTTTCATTTCCATATATTTCTTAAACCACTCATTGTACAACATATTTACTCCCTCTTTTATGTTGGGATCATGGTTTAAGTAATGAAAATTTGTGTTCAGGATCTTGGCATGGATGTTTTGTACTCTTTGCATTTATATGGCATTTTCTTTTACCAAATAATAGGTTGTATTACTAATAATAACCCAGTTGGAAGTATTTTTGTTCCATTGCTGTTTGCTATAATAAATTTGTGAAAGTTTGCCTTTGCATTTTGAACCAATGGAACATCCATTTCCAAAGAACATATTTCAGGTTTTATGTTAGAGGATTGATTTCATCATTAAAATATTCTTAAAATTAGATGAGTTGTACATCAAAATACCACTAATGATGCAAATTTTCTTTTGGTAGATAATATTACACCAGAGCAAGGACCACATCAAAAGCGCCGTAGACCTTCACGTGACCACAGGTAGTGGCTCTGGAACAAGCATAACTGTATTATCATGTTCAGGAAGCAGCAAACAGTTCACTTTGGAGCAAAGATCAATGGACCATTTGTCAGTAAAAGACCAGTACATGTTGAGACCTACATTGACAACAGTTGTTGCTTGTGGGGCTTTCATCTCAAGTTGCGATCTTTTATGTTATTAGTTGAGAAAAAAAAACGTCAATGAATTTCTTGTATTTATCTTCTTTTTTTTCTCTGAGACTGCTAAAGTTGTCAGATTATTACATTTTTAGGAAACTGTATGCATTGTTCGTATTTTCTTTTGCATAAATGCAACCTGGCCTGTATTTCAGCAACAGAACTTTGGTATTGTCTTGGACACAAGTCTGAAATCCATTGATCTGCTGTCTGATATGGACCAACAAATGTATTTAGTCACAACTTTTACTTTGATACTTATATTGGCTGATATGGACCAAATAAATTTATTTAGTTGCAGCTTGTACTTTGAGATTTGTGTTGGTGAAATGGGACAAATTCCTAAATTGCAAATTTATAATCTTGTACCTTAAATAACAGTATATTTAACAAAAATACATCTGATCCAATTAATCATATTTATTTAACTGTCCACCTTGTGCAATGTATGTTGTGATGAAATTGCAGTTTCAGCAATTTCAAAAAGCAACAAGTGTTTTGATAATCATTTCCTTGGTTGAAAAATTGGTTTAAAACCAAGTAATTTTCTGGAAAAAGGGATTTTTAGGTGTCATTAAATAGTATAAATTAATTATTGCAAGCTAATTACTTTTGCACCTTGGTTGAGCTCTCCTGTTTTTTTTTTAGTTTTAAAAAGAAAATTTGAATAATCATTCTATTAATTTATTATATCTCTCACCAAGTTTGTTTCTAGACAGTAACGCAAGTAGTCCACCAGCTACAGTTGCCAGATTTTTTGGATTGCTTGCACATAGGATAAGGATGAAACTTGCAGATTTCAGGATCAGAAGCTCCCAGTTCAAGGTCACTGACTGTGAAGAACAATTGTCTGTGCAATAACTTAGTTTTCCACCACTTACAATGACCACATTTTGTGATTAGCTTGCACTTGGGATAAGAAAGAACCCCATCCTTTTTAGGCAGAAAATGTTGAAAATCAGTGTAACTGTGACATGAACAATAGAAATGTTTCCAAACAGTAACATGATATAAGGAAGAAAATTTACTTTTTTGGGGTCAATAAACATAGTGTCCTAGTGGCTGAAAGAAGAAGAAAGTCAATTTTTCATAAAAATTTCAGCTTGCTACATAGATGACCTTTCACTGCAGGGTGGATGTGTAATGTTTCATTTACAACAGTTATGTGTGCCATTGTTTTAGAAATTCACAAAATATCAAGGAATGAAATATCTGTAGCATGTAGAGAGCAATATGTCATGTATTTAGTGTAATTTGATAATTGGTTAACATTTTCATTTTCAGATAAATCCCTTCCTTTGTGGATTTAGATTTTGTCAAAATTTTAATTGGCACAGAATTTTTTTTATAGGATTAAAGATGAAACTTATGTTGCAAATATATTTTTGAACAGGTATTTGATATAGTATTTATAAGTATCATGAAAAAATTTATTTTGTTAATGTGTGGAAATAAAGTATTATGAAATGTCAATTGCAGTAAAGTAGTCAAACCTGCAAAAGCAACTTCTTGTGAAATCGGTATATGTAATAAAATGTTTAAACGTTAAGATTAATAAGTGTCATTAATGCATAAACTATGCAAATAACATGTATCGAGAGGACAAGTTTTAACCAGTCACTTGAAAGGAGAGGACCTGTTTTAATGGTCACTTGAAAGGAGAGGACCTGTTTTAATCAGTCACTTGAAAGGAGAGGACTTGTTTTTACTGGTCACTTTAATGGAGATGACCTGTTTTCACTGGTCACATGAATGGTTGCATTACGCACATTTGACCCAATTTTGAATTATTTTTTTTTAAATTAATGCATTTAGACAAGAACTTCATTAAGTGATACAAACTTTATAAGTTTACATGTCTGTTTAAATGAGACGACAGTGCAAACAAAGTTATTCTTTTAAAAAAACAAAGAGTTGAAAGCAGAAAGTAGTGACTTCAAAGTTTGCATTGATTAGATATAACTATTTGTGCCTTCTGGAGTTACATACCATTAGTATGTAAATTTAGTCTGGATCAGCATTTTTTTGCCCTGGCTCAGTAACAGCAAACTCAGCCCAAGCTCATATATCCCACCCCACCTCAGTCAGAAACTGAATTTTGAATACATCCATTATAAATTCATTTACTTCCATGGGTATCAATTTTTGTATGCCTTCCATTAGCAGTATCATTCTTGTATGATGCATCTGTCTATTACCAGTTTACATTTTTGCATAAGTTTTCCACCATCTTTAGTTACCAAACTTTGTAGAGATTTTGTACTTTGAAGAAGGAAAATGTCTATTGCTTTTGGGGTCAAAATGTCGAAAGCCAAGGCTGCGGACTAACTGAAGAAGAATGGTTTTACAACCATAATAGTTGACATATCTGTCTTACACCAAGTTTTGTAAATGGGCATGTACCTGAGGTAAGGAAATCGACAAGGATCACTGACTGAAATAAGAAAGAAGAAAAAATGGTTTCTGTAGCATTAGTTCAACATCCCAAACCTGGATCCAACTTTGAATATGACTTGCACTTGAGATAAAAAAAGAAACCTGTCATTGTTATGGTCAAAAGGTCAAGGTCACTGACTGAAAGAAGAAAGATGAATTTATGCACAACACTATCAGTTTCTGCAAAACATACCAGGACCAAACTTTGTGAATGGCTCATACTTGTAAGCCAGGCTACAATTTCTATTTTTAATTTTGCATAACTTTTGTTTTTGACCACATATCATGACCCAAGTGTGTAGAGGGCATGCACTTAATATCTGGAAGAGGCCTATTGATTTGGGGGAGCATAAGATCAAGGTCAATTTGGCTCAAAGAAAATAAGAGTTTTACTGAGTCAGTTTTGTACTGGAGTAATTCCTTGACCAAATTTTTTTTACTGACTTGCACTTACGGTAATAAAGAAACCAATAGAATCTGGGGTCTTACGATCATGGTAAACCGTGAAGCAAATAATGTTTCTGTATTGTAAGTTTACTTTAGGACAACATACAGTTAAGTATCTTGTCATTTTTGTTAAGTTGTGAAAGTGATCCTGTTGTTTTCATAGCTATTGTTTATTAGGTCTTTTAATACATGAGTTGTAGAAATCACAGAATCCTAAGAAATTTGTACCTCAAAAAAAATAGTGAATACACACCCTGTAAGTGAAATTTGGAATGCTTGTATGGAAAATAAAATATAATAAGTTACATGTCTCTAAATTTTCATAAAACTTTTAATGTGCCAGATTTTCTAACTTAGAGTTTAAACTCTATTCTGTGCTTTAAAAAATTGTATATCTGACCAATCAGATTTAAATTATATTTTTCAAATCAAAACACATTATAAAATTGGTAATTGAGCAAAATGAACTTAAAGCTGGAGTTTGGACTTGTAAAAAATATTTGACCAATGGTTATTGATAAGGGAGATTACATAAAGGTCAATTCTCAGATGGCATATTAATTATAAAGTGTTGTTAAGGTTTTAGTTGATGGTATTTCTTTTTTTCTGCCTATAATTCATTAACCCATTTAGGGATTCTCTTCCTGCATGTTATGTCTCCTTAAGCCCCTTCAGGGACTCTGTTTATGCTTGGGATGTCTTCTGAACCTCTTCATGGTCTTGGTTTATGCATTCGATGTCTGCTTAACCCGTTGAGTTTATGCATTCGATGTCCTCTTAACCTCTTCAGGGACTCCCTGTTCAATCATGGGATGTCTTGTTATGCAGCCAAACTTTTCATTATGTGACTACTCGTATACTTGCTGTTATGACCTTGAGATCAGAGTTCTTTAGTCGGTGCTTTGACTGAGCTGACCTTGATGTCCGAGCTCTGTGGCTATTGAGTGCTTGACTGGACTGAACATTTGTTTTTTTCATAGTACACAAACACATTTTAGAAAGCTTTTATGCATTTTGTTTGGTTGTACTGAGAACAAAACATCAGTTTTGTAAAGTAAATTTGCAGTTTCATTTATGTCACATGAATTTGTTTGACTGTAAAGGTTTGAATATAAATACACAGTTTTTTCTAAGACAAGTCCTATAGTGATAGATAAAGAGTAGATATAGATCTTTATCTTTTTTCCCATCTTTTTATGGGCAAGGACTGATCTGTGAGATGTGTATTGAACCATGGGCCAGGATTTCACCATGAAGCACACTTTGTTGTAGTGTTTATGTACTTTAGTATCATAAACATACCATTGTAAAACTTTTAACCAAAATGAGAATAGAATTGAACTTACTCTTTTAGATTCCATTTTAGGTTTTTGGGTCTTGTTCTATTTTAGCAGTCTGACCTTTGACACTATATTTAATGTTTTATTAATACTGTAAACTTTGGATGGTTAGTGCAAACATTAAAATAATTGTATATGGAAACCTTGGATGTAACATTTTCTGCACCAAATATAAACATATATGTAAGCAAAGAAAATTCTGAGACATTACAAATGTACTACTTGGATGATTGTTCTATTTCTTATTTGGTAATGAGCATGAATATTGCTCTACTTTTGAAACCGTTTGCAGGTACTTCTCATTACCACTTTTTTTATGAATCTACTTTATGTTATATGTTGTTTAATGTGGTTACCAAATATATATAAATATATATATATATATATAAAATTTACAGATAGTTCAGTCCTGATGATCTCGATAAATGCATATAAGAAAATAGGCATTAGCATATACAGCCTTTAATAAATGCTAACATGAGCATAAATGTTTATTGTCCCGATTCCACAGTGCTTAAATATGTATTTCTGTTAGATTCTCGTTATATATTTATTAGCACAAAAGGTCATCCTATCTTCAAAATGAATTTATTTTTATTCATTGTTACACTTAGTTCAGTCTATAAATGTTTTTCTGGTTGCTTGGACGTTAGGTAATCATTTTCAAGTGAAATATTTCATTTTAGACAAGTTCTGTATAAAATCATGTCCAATAAACTTTCATGCATAAAAATAGAAATAAAGTCAAGAAGTGTATCATCATTTCAGTTCATCATATTAAATAGAAAATACTAATTAATATATGACTGTTTTTGAAAGAAAATCACTTAAAAAAATACCCACACTGCTTTCGCAACAGACAGGTGTGTGACACAAAATGTTGACTGGAACTTGTTTGATGAACTGATTTGCTGCTTTCTTGCTTAAACTGTACTGTGCAATAAATTATTAAGCCAGGCAGTTATATTAGCTTGACTTCTAGGGCAACAGTAGAGTTCTAGAGTTGTTCATTCATATTTTTTTGTCATGAATAATGTTGAGTATGGAACAAAATTGTGTTTTGAGTAATGGAATATATTGCTTGTCCTCACAGTTTGCTATCATTACTGTTTTTCCTTGTGGAATGTGAAAACATAATATTCATATTGAAATTATAATTACTGGTTACCATGAACTCATCAGCCTGTTGATGCTAACCTCACTAATATCTTGTGTGATCAGGAAATTTGTATATATGTAGATGAACTATTAGTTTGAAGTGATGTAGATTTTCTTGTACATATAGATCATGTAAATATATATGTATAATACCAATATTTAAGTAACACAGAGACCTGTATAGTTTCTTTTTTATCACCATTGTGATTTTTTTGTTGACAAATGAAATGTTTTAGGATATAACTTGTCGTAGTGAAGTGAATTGTTGAGAATTCATAGGTTTATTGTAAATGGGAATTAGGTGCACTATAACATTATTTAAGAAATGCTTGTATTGAGTCTCTGAATCAAAACTATCAACATTGTATATAATGTTCAGTGGCAAACTGTTGTACTTTGTAGACCAGTGTCCATTATGGTGTAAGTTTGTTGTGAGCATACAGATCTTATCAGTGTGATTGTTTACACTTATATATAATTATGCCTCGGGAAAAAAAAAAGAGCTCTTTGCTATAGGTAAGATTTGTTAAAATCTTTAAGCATTACAGTGTCTACATTTTCCATAGGACATTTCTTATATCAGTTAGTTTGAACTAGTTCTTTTTGTATAAATGTCAGATACCATATTTGCCTGTGTATGACCAGCCAAGAGCGGTGCTGACCCACTTAAGACACGAACATGATGTGTCTCAATAATCCTTCTAACTTATTGAACAGTTGGCACAGTTTTGAGGTTATTCCATTGCTGACGTAATTATCAACATCCAGTTAACCTGATCAATTGTTCCTTGTTAAAATTTTGGTTTTATCTTTAACTAGCAATAAGTCTTGCATTCTAATTGACACTTCGACTAATATATGAAAACCATGTCCAGGCTGAATGATAAAAATGTTTGCTTGGCCTTTCTTTATTTGTGGACCTAATGAAAAGTGAATTTATGCTATATTGGAGTATATTTATGCTGGACCAATCAATGCAAGGTATACCATTGTGCCATAAGTTTCACATATTGATGGGCAGATGTATTTGCTGTTTGTTACAATAGGGAGAATCCATTTCTAAAGACTGCTTCATTACAAATAAACTTGTCTGGCTTTTTCTTAAGGTTTGAATGCTGTTCAACACCAATGGAGTGCATTTAAATATTGAACAAAATACTTGACTGTATGAACAGTATTGGTTGCTGCAAGGCTGATCAACATTTATACATAGTCAGTTGTTGCTAACAGTGTGATCATTCCGCTGTTCAAAACCTCAACACTGAAACAAAATTGTTGATGTTTTATTATCTAATCGCACCAAACTGTTCATATTATCAAGTAGGACAAAGCTTTGCAAACAAATTTTGATCAAAAGTTTACATTGTGGCTACACAAATGCCAACTGCCAGAATTTTTTTGTTGAAAACTATCACTTTTTGTTGCATATGTTGTTTATTTCTTTGTTCTCTTATTTTTTCACCTTGTAGCAAAACATATTTTATTGTCTTAGAGTGAAAATCATACCAGATATTTCATGAAAAGAAGGCAGCATCTTTGAAAATGACTGGTTATATCACTTGTGCATATCTTTGTGGTAAATAAAAAGTAGTGTGGATTTCACTTTTAAAAATTTAAAACTTTGGGATGTAACCTGGTCAGGTTTTAAGACATGTATTAAAAAATGTTTTATTCAAGCCGTTGTGAATGAATTTCTTTAAACTGTTTTTCAATTTGAATGTAGAAAGGCTCTCATTGCACATCAGTAAACAAAACACTTACAAAATTCAGTTTCTTGAGCCCTTGTTACCAGGATAAAATTGTTGCAGTTTGAAGTGGATGCTTTATCTGATATCACTGGACATCAGTACACTATAGAGTTTAAAAAATTTAATTGGACATGAAGCCAATTTTTTGTGTTATCTAATCACAATTCCGATAATGTTATAGGAAATTTATCGAAATTGATTGATACTGTCAATCACTAGCTTGCTGAAGGATTTACTGAAATTGTTAATGAAGCCGTGATATTAATGTGTTATGGACATTTTAACCAAGCTAGTTGCTTGAAATGTTAGCTTTAGTACCAACACGTATATTTGCCATGAAGAAAATAAGTTCATTAGGATTAAGTTTAGTGGAGATGTTTCTCTGGTTTGAATGGGCACAGTTTGCTACTGGGTTACACTATTGTTGGCAGCATGTAGGTTTACATTCAGTTACAACATGTACATGAACAGCCTTTTATCTCTTTTCCATCCATTTGAAAATACTGAATTCCCATGACATTTATTATTTGTAGAAATTATTCTCTTGGCTATTTATCAGATCACGGTATCATCTGTGTTAAGTACCATATATAATAGATCCTTATTGATGGCCTTCATCTGTACATACACTCGTGTTGTATTACTTTTCATCTATCACATTTAATGATTTTCATCCATTACATTTAATGGGTATGGAGCTAATCTGTTTTTGTAAAATACAACATAATCACTGTCTCCTTGTGTTCTACTTTTTCATCAATTTCTAAATGCTTTCATTCTCTGCATCTTTATTAAAAATTTCAAGTTTTCATTAGCAAAATGTATTGTACATAATAGACAGCCATGTATGGTTCACACAGTCTTGAAAAACTTCAATTTAAGAATGATTTCACAAAAGTTCATGTTAACTTCATAAAGTCATTAAATTTTTATTTAAATAAAGGACCTTAAATTCCCCCTCTCCCCCCCACCTCGATTCTTTCAATTTATCTGAGTGAAGGCAAAACAATTAATTAATAAAAGATTTATCTCCTGTTTGTTTTTTTAATTCAGAAAAATTGAATGGGATTAATTTGGGCAGATTCATTGAAGTACAAAACCATATGGAGTTACACCCCTTTGCAGTAGATGTGGATATTGCTACACTGGTGCATCACAATATTTATCTTAAATACAATATGTATCTCAATTGTATTTCATTATTAAATTACAATATATGTGGGGGTCCATTTTTTTAAAGCATTACATAAATGTACTGTATGATAGGCTCAATTCTCACAACAAATCAAAACATTTATTTTGTGCATCTTTTAAAATTTCCAAAACATTAGACTAAAATTATCTTTAAAATTAACTTGTATCTTGCCAAACACCAACCCCTTTAATTAAAACAAGTGTTAAGAGTACCTAGATAAATTGCTCCATGATTGAACTCTTAGGTGCTTTTCAGCTCTCTCTTAAAATGATCCATTCATGATGAAAATATAAACATCACTATGGCTTAAGGTACTAAACTAAGAATGCACTGTCATTTTCTGGCCATAAAGATACATGTGTATCGAGTAGAACTGAAGAAACAAGTGGCATGGTACCAGCAAGATCATGTTTTTTTTAAAAGCATGGATATAATAAAATTTAACAGTTACAGGATGCAAATAGTGCTGTTTCGATTTTGAATTTCTTTATTGTATATGTTAGTCAAAGGCTGGCCAATGCTTTTATTTTTTAAAGTAGTGGGAGATGTGTTGCATCGTGGTTTATTTGGGGAAGTACACAAATTAAATTCTGATTTAGTAATGGCAAGTTTGCAAACTATGGAAGAAAATAAATGTTTACCAGAACAAATAAAAATGGGCAATTAAATGGATACCATATTTTGGAATAATGCTTTCTAACACTTATTGGTACCGGGTGATTGTGCAATTTTTACATTGGGCTGTAGCGTATATAATATCTAATACGTAGATAGTAGGTGCAAGAAAACGGTTTTTATACAGGTTTGGGGCAGTTGTATTTCATTTAGAGGCATGACAAATTCCCCAAATAATTTAATTTGGACAATTTATATTATTTCGTTTCATTCTATTGTCTTATTTTGATAGATCAAGTCATTAGTGTGATGCACTATTGCCAGATAGTGATTTATCAATGCTATTGAATCATCTCAAAGTGGCATGCTAATACCATTTGTGAATGCATTTGAAACCTGCTTATGTTTCCAATGAGAAACTAATATGCTCCCAGAATTTTTTTGTCCTTAAAGCTCTTAAGAAATTATATTCTAGGCTATACAAACCATGTAGTTTAATTGCAGAAAATTCATCTATGACATGTTTATATTATAGTGAAGGTTTGTCATAATTATATTAGGGTTGTCCAGATACTAAGAAATTGTAATAACCAGGTCAAGGTGACATTTTTTGTTGTGCATAATACATGAATTATGTTTCATCAACTACATTTTAATTATGGTACATTTTTATGGCATCAGCATTTGTTGAGATGTGTTTGAATTTCATCAGTTTAATTTGTCTGATTGCATAATAAAAGAAAGCACAAAGAACTTGTGTCATTCATTTATGATGTGCAAGTATTTATGGCATTAACTTTGTGTAAAAACAAAGTCATAATGCAACCTTTTTAGAATCCCTTGTTTATTTTCTTAGTAAAAAGAAGAGAAAAAAATCTCAAGTTATTTCATTCAGGAGATGACTTAGTATATTGAAGGCTGTCAGAAGTTTGCATTTATTATTAATCAATAATTATTAAGACCATGTTTACCTAGATTTACCATAACCACAGCAGATAAGGCTGTACACTTTGCTTTCGCTCTTAAGTAGAATAAAAAATATTTATTCTGATCTAAAGAAAAAACCATTTAATAGCAGATCTGGGTCTATGTTGTCACACTTGGCTGCGTATTGTACACCAGCAAAATAACACTTGTCATACATTGCTGAATGTAGTTCTGTGTTGGATACTGGGTGGGGGGGGATCATTAGAGTTTAGAATATACTTAATTTGGGGATCAGATTAAAAAATTTATTGTCTTGTTTTTTGTGTTATTACTGTTTGTTTTGTTGTTGTTGTTTTTTTGTTGTTGTGGGGGGGGGGGTTTACTTGTATTAAGAGCCAGAAATAACACTTAAACCAGGAACCTGATGACTTTCTTTGCTTTTTCATTCAAAAAATAATGAGTATGAATTTGTATAAATATAGAGATGTAGGTTTTAGTGTTAATTTATTCTTGAGCTATACTTTCTTCACTATTTGCTCTGGTTTTCTTTTTCAGCTGTGTTTTGCCTTTAGATTCTATTCGAGTGTATTTTTTCTCATTAACTTCATTGATGTCCAATTCTGTATGTACATTTTTATTTTTATATCCAGTAATTGTGAATAAATATAGCTCACACTTGGAAATTTTTGTTGTATTCTTCATGAATGAAATAGATGAGCCACAAACCAGAACATGTATTTCTTTACCAGGTTACAGTAATTGAGTATAAAATTTTTAATTTCTTTCAAACTGATATTCTTCATTCACTTGTAAAGCCATGTTATGATTGTTGCCAATGAACCACCAAACTAGTAGATTAGTACTTCTAATTCTGTCTCCAACTTTATTTGTATCACTGAGCATATGCTATGTGAGAGGAAAAAAAATGTATTGTTTTTACAAATTTTATTCTAAAACTAACAGATTTCTACTAAAAGAAGGATTACAAGAAAAATAAATTTAAAAAAATACAGATATATACGTGTAATCATATTCTTTCATGTCCGAGTACTTCATATCACCTTTCAATATGTGGAATACAGAATGCCACTTTAGCTTCTAAGAACACATCAGTGAGAACATATTATGGTTGAAAGGTATAATCTTGGACATACATTCCCTCTTTCCAGTTGGAGTAGACGCATAGTCCAATTGAGCTTTGCAATAAATGTACTTGAGAACAGAGAGCTCAAGTTCCTGTTATTTTGGAACATTGTCATTGTGTTAGTGTACAAGTTGGAAAAAAATAATAGAAACCCTCCTGAGTGGATACCATTCAAACCTGAAGTCCTTAAGCCAAACATTTCTTTTGCCACCATCTTTGATGTCTTTGAGTAGGGGGATAATGACTTGTATCCTTGTGGTAAAAAAAAGTCTACCAAAATGTGTGCAAGTGCCTATACATGTAAGTTGAAAAGTCACCATCTATTCAGAAATGCATCATTCATGCCCTGTAACAAGCTATGAAGCACTGTTTCAGCCAGGCTTAACAAAAATGTGGAGACTGGTACCCTTTGTTTGATAAAGTTGGTCAATATTCTTACAATAATGGCCCATCCACATAACCAAATGAAATGTCACAGAGTATTTTACATGCTATTGGCATTAATTAATGTACCCAAATAAACAACCACTGATCAAATGCTAGTTCTATCCTTGAGCTCTCAACCAAGAAATATGGAGTATAATAAGGTTACAACTTTTTTCTGGACAATCCCATGCTTTGCCATATATGGGATTAGGAGAAAGGGGGATAATTGATATTCCAATCACGGTGACCAGTATAACAAAAAAAATTAACTTGGTTGATTTGCATAAAAACAAGGGTTGAACAATTGGGAAATTTATTGGTTAGTTTTTGCATCTGATATACATCTAAGGTAAAACAATACAGTCATTTTTTTGTGTCATTAAACTTCTTTTGCAGGATCTGGTGTCTATTTTGTGGAAATCCCACAATGGTGCATCTGGCTGAAACAGTTATCAAACAGATGAAGATGGGAAGTTTTATTTTAAAGATATTTAACTTGTCATACAGTGTTAAGCAAATGTACTGTTAAAAGCTGTCAGTATATTTATTGTATGATCTGCCTAGATTGCAAGAACATTCATTAGTTCCCATGGACAAGGGCCAGTAATAGTTTCTTGTAGTCCCCACCAGTGTCCCCTTCAATGGCATCAGCCAGAGGTTGTCCATACAGATCTTCATAGGCCTTCTTGATGTTCCCAAGGTCAATCTGAAATCGGGAGTTTTAAGGCAAAATTGATTAAGTTTCATGGCATGCTTTTGGAACATTATTTTAAATAAAGTTTGTAAGACATACTGTGATTAGAGTTCAGTTCTAAATGATATGCAAGAAATGCTAATCTAAAAGAAGTATTTATGCAGTTACACAAATAAGAACTGCTTCAACTGTGGAATAATCCAATCAAAGGAATATATTGTATCCTTGAGACCTTCAATAGCACTTATTCCTCAAATCAAACTGCTAAGATCTATTTAGCAATGTATCCCAACAGCAATATCAGACTAATGTGTTCCTCAAATCAAACTAACAACCATACCAAACTGGCATTTTTATCCCTCAATATTATATACTAATGACCTGATAAAATTAGCACATATTCTTCAAATCAAACTTGTAACAGTTTGTATCAATCAGTAATATATCTAATAACCTAATATGTCATGCATAAATTTCGAATCAAAATTGACTGTTTCTATCAATAATGTGTCTTAATGAAGTGATGAAGTTCTCTCATTATTCTTAACATCAAAATTTGTGTTAAATTTTTTTAAAAATCAAATAATGTATCAGACTTAGATATGAAAAGACAACACACTGAAACTAATGTTGATCTGATCAGCCCAATATAGTGTTCCTTTGTTTTGACTTAACCTTAATATTGTGCATTCCTAGTTATTAAGAACTTCACCATTTTACCATCTGGCATTATTGAAAAGTGGTGTGACGGATTTGTAAAACACAGTTCTGGAATATGTGAGCTTCAAAAGGCACCCTAACTTTAAGAATATCAACCAAATCCAAATGATATGGTGGTGAACTTTTAGTTATGCAATGAGAAAGTACAAGATAAACACCTAAAATGCTCCAACATTAAAACTAAAGGACTGCTTTAAGACCAAACCAGCAGTACCAACTGAATTATGCAATGACTTCAAGAGGACATAACCCTACGTTTTTCTTATTCTAGGATCAAAGTCAACAACAGCCTTTCTTTCCATCACTTGATCAGCTATAACATTATATAATGACCATTCTTTCTGTGGTCTCTCTGCAACCATGCAGGATACAATTAGCACAAATTGAGTGGCAATCTCGTATAGTTCATATTAAAAAGACATTTTAACTTCAATTATTGCAACATGAGCAGTTTTACTGGTAATTGTAAATGATACAACCATAGGCTCTAGCAATAATGTTGCATTAGTTGGAACTAGTCTATAACAATGCATTAAGGTGGTTATACAGAATAAATGCTCTTGATTTTGGTACAACCCAGAGGTGAAAACATGACCACCATCATAAACCCATTCGCCTTGGATTATGGATTCATTTTATGATGGTAGTCAATCACTCCCTTAGAAGTTTCTAACATCACAAAACGGTCAGCATATACAGAAGGGTTAAAATCTGATGAGCAAACTAGATGCAAATAAAGACTACATAGAAAAGAAAAAAGTGACCACATCCTAAAATTAAATCGCGAAGTGCAGGGTAGTGCCAACATACCCATGGTAGAAACATCGCTAATAACAAGTGATATCAGATCTTGTGTGTTTGAGTAGATTAAAAATGTTTCCATTTTTCACTTCCATTAGTGCAGAAGACCCAAAATATGATGAGTTTTCTAGAAATATATCCAGGGCCTCAAATTTCTTTTTTAATAGTCGTCAGTTCACTAGTGTATCAAGGTCACACTGAAATAAATTGGTTTGCACCACTGGCTTGAAAATGCTCAAGGTGTATATTGGCAAACATAATGTATTAAAAAAATATGTACAAGTCATTAGATGCTGAAACAAGAATAACAGGAATGATATTATTATTATCATTGCAGCATATAATAATAGTACATGTAATATGAAATAAATCATTATTAGTTTGTTTATAAAACTGGTCTCATTAAAATGTGACAGGACTTTAATATGATGTATTGTGATGAATTGATATCAACTTGTGCATCGACTTCCATATGTTGTGTGCTGCTTGGATTTAAATTTCCCACAGATAAGTACCAGATTCCATTCAAAACCATTGAGGAGAATTTTACCGGTTTTAACAAAGCATCCAGACATGGAGAATTTCAAGTTTCTACAAATAATGCCAATCCACCATCAAATATGGTTTCTGTTGCTAAAAATAGTAAAACCATAAACAACTTCTTCACAAAACTGTACAACAGAATTTGACTAAATTTCAACAAAAGCAAAATTGAATAGTTTTGTATAAATGCATATAGGTACAGAATTTCTTTAAATTGATCAGATTGGATGGACCTTGCTCTCAACCCACAAGTTGATGCAATGTTAGGTAATTTTTTGACTGGATGTGATAAACTAAGCATTTTTTTTTCAAATTCTAGGAGTAAGATTTAATGTTTACTATTTCATATGCAAAGTGTATTGTCTGATATAACAAACTTCAATAAATAAAACAAAATGAAATGGGTTAAACTGTGTATTCACAAATTATGCCTTTTCAAAGTTTCTTTGTTAACTTACTTCACTTCTTGAAACAATTATGCGGATGAGATCATTGTCATCTGTTCCTGCACCTGCTATGGCTTGATTAAGACGCTCTGCAAAATACTTGTAGCGGTTCTTGAGAACTTTGACTGAAAAACAAAATTAAGTACACAGTCAACAGTTATCATGGCTCCACCTTTATCCTACACCAATATATATTTTTAGATAAATAAAATAAAGAATGATGGCACACTAAGTTGGTACAAATTTATCTGAATGTTATTTCATAAAACAAGTAGGAGAGCCTTTCAGGATCATGACACCACAAAAACAAGTAGTATAATCCCAACGTGGATTGTCTGAGCCTTATTCTTAAAGTGAATAGTTGTTGCCAAATGGATTCCATCACAAGGATTAAGTGCAACTTTGCTCTTTTTAATTATGTCAAATGTTAAAGTTTAAACCAGACTCAAGTAAAGATAACCTGCATATAAATCACATTCATGGTAGTACACCATGATGACAATTAAAATCAAGTAAAAAAACCTGAAGCTCAATAAGGTCAGACACTGAATATTCTATTGTACCACCAACTTGTCAGATGTTAAGGACCTAATTTATGCACATCAAGTTGTGAAACGATTTCTTATAAAAGCTCAGAAGATCCAATACAAGTTTATAAAACCAGTTCATCTGTCTTGGGATAGTTAGTTCAAAATTGTTATGTTACATTTACATGTCAATGCCAAAATCCATAAAGTAAAATATCGGATCAGGTATGAAGTTAGTCTTGACACACTCTTACATTGATATCAGTATACATACCAACTGTTATGCTTTTGACATAATCATTATGCTTTTGATGTAATCATTACACTTTCGATGTAATCATTACACTTTTGACTTAATTATTATGCTTTTGATGTAATCATTACGCTTTTGACTTAAGTATTATACTTTTGATGTAATCATTACGCTTTTGACTTAATTATTATGCTTTTGATGTAATCATTAAGCATTTGATCTAATCATTAAACTTTTCACCTAATCATTAAACTTTTGATGTAATCATTACGCTTTTGACTTAATTATTATGCTTTTGATGTAATCATTAAGCTTTTGACTTAATTATTATGCTTTTGATGTAATCATTACGCTTTTGACTTAATTATCATGCTTTTGATGTAATCATTATGCTTTTGATCTAATCATTAAGCTTTTCACCTAATCATCAAACTTTTGATGTAATCATTACACTTTTTGTCACAAATTTCATTTTAAGCTTGCCTGTATATGGATTAGACTTTTTTGTACATTAAATAATAAAATTACAATAAAGCAATAAAAAATTGTTTCTGACAGTTTTATTATCATCTCTTTAATTCTGCTTATATAAATTTGGAAATGTTCTTTAAAAGAAGACTGCAAAATAAGAATAGCATAAGAGTACTTTTTTGCTATTTATAGCAACTGTATGTGACCCATTTCTAAGAAAATGTACAGTTTGCTTCAAATATGAACACTGCCTCATTATGTTCATAAGCTAGTTTGATAGCAGACCAGTCTATATTTTTAAACAGAATGGTGCCAGATGTTATGTCAAATGCATTACAGGATGAGTTGTGGATTATTATATAACAAAAAAAAGTGTTATTCAGCACTTGGATAAAATGATCATGCCATGCAGGATTCAAATTTATGATCATTCAGCATTCAGCAACACATGTAGATTAATTACAGTGAGTGCTGAACATAAATAATTTTTTGTGTATATTCTGGTGCATTGTGCAATTTGTGACAAGAATTTTGGCCAACAGTGAAACAAAGTTAGTAGCAAAATGAAATGCATCTTTATCACATGTGCTGTAGTTCTGGTATGCATATAGAACACTTTTAATACCCAAATTATACTTTTTTTGCCACTTATAATAGTAATAATTATGCTTTTTTGCCACTTATAATTGCAATAATTATGCTTTTTTGCCACTTATAATAGGAAAAATTATGCTTTTTTGCCACTTATAATAGCAATAATTATGCTTTTCCTTCTCAGGGTTGGCATCTATGCATCAGGTATAATGTTAGCCATCTTGACAGCATGCATTTCCAATCTTACATTAATATCAGGTATAAAGTTAGAACTTTTGACAGTGCACATTTCCAATCTTACATTCATATCAGGTATAAAGTAATAAATCTTGACAGCGTGCATTTCCAGTCGTATATCGATATCAGGTATAAAGTTAGAACTTTTGACAGTGCACATATCCAAGTTTACACTGATATCAGGTTTAAAGTTAGAATCCTTTCAGTGTGCATTTCCATTCTTTACACTGATCTAAGGTATTGAGTTAGAAATTTTGACAGTGTGCATTTCCAATCTTATGCTGATATTAGGTTAGAAATGTTGACAGGGCACATTTCCAAGCTTACACTGATATCAGGTATAAAGTTAGAAATCTTGACAGTGTGCATTTCCAGTTTTACATTGATACCAGACTTACTGATACCGCCTACTGATACCCTTACCTATTGAGAGGTAGCCTTCCTTAAGTGTGCCACTTGTTTCTGACTCGATGGCCTCCTCAATGGTAGTGCCACGTATACCTTCATACTGCTTGAAAGTGGCCTGCAGTTGTATGAAGCTATTCCTGCACAAAACCCGGTTAAACTCTGTTTCATCTGTTCCCCAGGCCCCCTCTCCAGCCTGAAGAAAGAACATTTCCAAATAGAGACTGAGCTGTTATTAAAGTATAGTTTGAAAACCTGTCCACTAGTTTGCTTTCCAGCCCAGTCACAATGGAGACATGGTATTATGGAGAAGGTAAGAAAGTGTTATGGTAAGAAACAAAGGGAAACACAAAGTATTACATTCAAAAATAGTATCATACAGTTGTTTTATTTCAGGCTTTTCCATAATAGCCATGGCTGAATTTTCATCAGTAACAATCAGTTAATTTCTGGCTTATCCATAAGGGCCATTGTTGAATTTTGATCTTTCGTAGTCATTTTATTTTAGGATTTTTCCATAAGGGCCATGGCTGAAATTTGACCTTTCATACACTCTTATTTTCGATTTTTCCATAAAGGCCATAGCTGAAATTTGACCTTTTATACATTCAGTTTATTTCAGGTTTTTCAGTTCATTAGGTCCAATCAATATTATATGTCTATACAATCATTTCATTAGGTCCAATCAATATTATATGTCTATACAATCATTTCATTAGGTCCAATCAATATTATATGTCTATACAATCATTTCATTAGGTCCAATCAATATTATATGTCTATACAATCATTTCATTAGGTCCAATCAATATTATATGTCTATACAATCATTTCATTAGGTCCAATCAGATATATGGCTGTACAATAAGTTTATGACATTCCTAAAAAGTTGGAGACATTTAAATTATGATAAATTATAGAATCCCAGCAAATACATACATAATTTAATCAAATTAAAAAAAAAACAACAGAATATGTCATTGTCAAAGAAATAGAATTAAATCTTAAGACATTGAGAAAACAACTAGAAAAATAGTTCTCAGATTCAGAGAGAAAATGGTAAAAATGTATGAAAGTTTCACAGGTATCCATAATAATTTCAAATGACCTATTTTTTCTTTTAAGGTAATGTTGCTTTTACCTCTCATTTAAAATTGCAATATCTCTGTTTTCAACTAATCAGAATCAACAAGATAGTGATTAGTATAGCAAAGATATTAGTAACAGATGTCATTTGATAATCATTTGCTATCAATAGTTTATACTCAGATTTTCTTCATAAGTGATATTTGTTACCTGTTGCTATGCCAAATTGTCAACTGATTGTCCAGTTATTTGGTTTAACACCAAAAAAATCTTAAGAAGCCTCAATATAATTGGAATTTAGCAAATATATACATAGAGGTTGAGCTATAATAATCCTACATATGTCTGGCTTCCAATATTTCTATCAGTAAACTATTATAGTTTTGTTCTCTTTAATTTTCATTTTTATCTGAGATATTATATATATATATATATATATATATATATATATATATATATATATATATATATATATATATATATTGCTCATAGCAAATCATTCTACTTTATATTCTGACATCATCCTATTGCTCAAAGTAAACCTTAACATTGTAAAGATGATAATACCTCATGGAGAGCAGTAGCATCATCATTGGCTCTTTTAAGGTCAACTGCTTTGCCCTCCTCGCGACTTCCAGTGCTAAGCGAAACCATCATGCGGCAGAAGTTACCTGAGGTATCTCCCTCTAGATCTTCCTCAAGACTACCAAACTCTGCAACACAAAACCCAGCTTAATCACATATGTCACAATTACAATGGCTTTAATTAGACAATCTACAGTAAATATGAACACAAAGTTCAAATGTGAATGCAATATTCCTGAGAGAATCTAATCTATGCAGTTAAAATTCCTGCATCTGCCCTTGTCACCACAAAAATTTGAACTCTGACCATGAAGTCATCTACTGGAAATCTCTGGCATCCCCAGCTAAAGGAGCTGCAATGGTTTAATGATTAGGCATTGAACTTTTGACTAGAATGTTAAAGGTTCAATTGACACCATCCAATCAGCCTAATAAACTACCAAATTTCTCAGGAGTTTAGAAATGGTCATGGGACATTTTGCTCTTAGCAGTTAAATTTGGAAGTGCTTCTGGAGGAAATCATATTGTGCCATCTTTAAAAAATTAAAAGCAATACAAAATATACTTTTAAAATAATTTGTGAGTTAGGACAATGACTATATGATATACGCAATATTCTAGAAAACTTTTAAATGACAAACATTTCAGGAACTTTTAAATTGGCACTAATAACCATCAAACTTAATTCAAGCAAATATATCAAACTTACTTCAAAATATACAAAAATTCAAAGTTTTAAAACTACTTCTCAACAAATAAATTTATAAACATGGATATGGTTTTATGTAAAATGATATTCTTCAAGCAAAATCTTGCACATAATTAAAACAAAGAAATTCTCACACTTAGATATATTTACTAGTGTGCCTAAGAATTTTTTTTAGTTCTTTAGCACAAAAGGTTACATTGTATTATTAGCATATTTTAACAAAGATTATTTCCTTAGTAAAACAATGTTCATCCTCAAGATTTTCATAATTATTTTATAAACCAGCCTTTATATCTCCTGAAAATATTATCAACTGAGAATGTTACTTGTTATTTTATACTTTCTTTAGTCTTATTTACAAATTCATTCATTATAATCCCAAATTTTTATTATTTTTTTTATCTGCTCCAATTTGTTCTATTGAAATTTATTTATCTTGTATTCCAAAATATTTTTGTGGGGTTTAAATTTTTTTTTTGCATGGGGAACAACTATGCATAACCCCAAATATGTGATTCTCAATAATACTTATAACAGGTTGCACAAGTTAGTTCCCTTACTTTCTAATAAAAACAGGCAAGTTATATATGGTTTTAATATCAAATTACTATAACAAAATTTCTTGACAATCAACAAGTGTTATAAACAATAATCTGGTTTATTAAATTTAATACACTTCTCATTAGAAATAAGGTCGCAAGAGTGGTAATAGTCTTAGCCAATAAGACAAAAGATCAGTTAAAAATATCGCTGACACTTGAACTACCTTGATGATATAAGGTTCCTTAGGAAGTCAGATCAAAATATGTTTAGAAATATGGCCTTGGCAGTGCTTACATGTTGAATCAATCACATGTAATATCATTGCATTAATATGCATGGATATTATTCAATGTTTGAACATGTCTGAAAGGCTCAAGATCCATTCAGAAATATGGTTTCTGGGGGTGTTCACAAGCTTACATAGCAAGTAGGTTCAACATCAAATCAGAAACATGGACTCTGGCAAGCTCAGTCAATCAGATGCAAGACCACATTGTAGAGATTTGTGGATGTGAGCATGAAACTGAATTCATCTGTGATCTTCATTACGTAAACTAGAGTGTCCACAAACGTGTGTGTTTGTGTGTGTGTGTGTGTGTGTGTGTGTTTTATTCGCAAGATAAAACCTTCTAAATAAAATGTCAAATGAAATGCACAAATATTAAATATAAAATACAAAGATGCTGAATTTCAGTAAAATGTATATAAAATAAAGACATATAAAATCTCTAAAACATGCAGTCCAATTTTTTTTTAATAAAAACCACATTCTCTCAAAAGTTTAAGATTTTTTTGGATGTTACATGACCATACAGTTAACATCAATTACAAGTACATGTGCTTCCATCTTACAGGGTGTTAGTCAATACTATGTATTTGGTGGATATTCCCATGGTATGCACTTTGGCTGAGGTTTACCCTTCAGAAGGCATGCACAAGTCTGGTATGTGTGTCCAGTATGTGATTGACACAATATGATCTCATCTCTGCTATTTTTGTTCTATACAAGGGATGTCATGCTCCAGTGATGAGTTGATGTTCTCTAGTTTGATAATTGAGTTTTCCTTTCACCTATATTGTTCTGCATGACAAACATGCTGATTTATACAATATCTGAAGTCAGTAAAAGAAATCGTACATTTTTGAAGCAGGTGATTGCAGCGATGCAATTAGATGATTTTAAATGAAACCTCTGCATTTATTATGTCACAAATATCAGAAAGACCTCCATTGCAAGAACAAGACCACCACCATGAAGCCACTCTTCTTAACTTCTTAAAAATGCAGGTTTATCCTGTATTTTAAAATTCCATATATGCATGCAGAGAAATTCAAACACATTTGAATTTTTACCTAATACAGTACTTTGACTTTATATTTGGTAACTGGTAATTCCTTAACTCTGTCTGTGTGTGTGTGTGTGCATGTTTGTGGATTTGTAACAGATTTTTGTAAAAACTCAGTCATATCTCTATGATGTCTGCAGTGTGGCAGTTTATAGTTATGTCTAGTACTGGGTCATCATGACACAGATATGTTGCATGATGTCCCATCCAGCTACTGACACAAGGAAGACCAGTCACAATACTAACATCTGAATGATGAGTGCTTAACGAGGCAGCTGTTAGTACTATTTTATAAGTCTTTGGTATGACTCAGTCGGGATTTGAACCTGCAAACGCCTTCTCAAACCATTAGGCCACCAGAGCACTCCTCATTTATTTTATAGTTGGTAAATGGTAATTCCTTAACTTTATATTTGGTGAATGGAGTATGATGAAATTGTGTATATTTGACATCTGCTACTGATGATGGCTGACATATTTCTATCTGATTACATCTGTTTAATTATTACCACTGAAAAGGATTTCATCCAGGCCAATCCCTTTATTTAGTAGTCTTACCTTTAGCATATTCAGCCTTGATCTGTGCAATCTCTGCATTACTTCTGGAGCACAAAATCTCAATTAAAGTGGACTCATCAGTTCCAGCTCCCTGTGAAGGAAAGAGGAAAGACATAAAACAATAATCTAACAAGCCAGATATACAACCAGGCAAGAAAGATATAAAACATTAGTCTGACAAACCAGATATTCAACCAGGCAAGAAAAAACTAAAACATTAGTCTGACACAATCAGCCAAGAAAACAAAACATTAGTCTGACAAACCAGATATACAACCAGGTAAGAAAGACTTACATATAAGTCTGACAAGCTCGATGAGTTTTATACAACCAAACTTTCACAAAAATTGACTGATTCAAGCGTTCTATCTCTAACTGCTGTAGAATGATGCGAGTTTTATTCAAATAAGAGTCAGAAGAAAAAAAACATCAAGACACATCAAATAAGACACTCACTAAAGTAAAATTCAAATAGGTCATGTAGACATTAAGCCCCCATTATTTCAGTAATGAGGGTGACCCGACAAAAGAGCGCACAACAAAAAAGCACCAACAAAAGAGTGCAACACAAAGAGCTCAAGACAAAAAGAGCGCCGACAAAAGAGCACCGATTAAAATTATACTAACAAGTAGAGTTGAGATCAAATAGTCATATTGGGAAGTTTTCAAATGGTAGAAGTTTTAATTAAAAAATAAAGAAAACATTATTGAGCAAAAGAAAGATGTTTACAACTATACTATCAAGTATAAGAGACCAAATAGCTATATAGAGAAGTTTTCAAACGATGGAAGCTTTGATCTATATATGTTGGTACAGACTAGCGATCAAAGAATCTGTTGGACATGTATATATAGTTAAAAATTCCTATATAAGTTCACCGTGTTCTGCAGTTTTACAAAATGTACAAAATTACAGTATAATAGTTGTACAAAAAATTTACATAGAAAAAATCAAGTCACAGAAGGGGAAGATAGTGCTATTGGTCTCCGGCTACAGATATTGAAAAGATAAAGAAAACTGCTTTGATGTACTATCTGTGAGGAATTGCTCATAATCTTGAACTATAACTGTCATTTTAATTAATTCCTTTTAAGTCATTTTAAGTAATGATTATATTTTAGTTAAACGTTTACCTAATTTATGCAGAAGTGATTTCTAATTTAAATTTTAATACACTTCATTTTAAGCATTTAAGACTTTCAATTACTGATATTATTTGCGCTAATTTGTCTTACACTATTTCATTGGCGCTCTTTTTGTGTTAAGCTCTTTTGTTTTGCACTCATTTGTCAGCGCTCTTTTGTCGGGGTGCCCAGTATTGGGTGTCATTTTTTCAGAGTTTGATTTTACATACCTTTATATGGCAAATATTCACTCTATATGGATAATCATACATCTACTTTACTTTGGAAGATCAGTATTTACATGCCTTAAGACTAAAGTATGTCAACATTTTTTAACGAGATCAGAGGTGTGATCTAGTTGTTCTTGTTGTCGTAGGGTTTAATGCCATTTTTCAGCACATGATAGGCTATACATGACAGCCAGTATTACTGGTGGAGGAAGAACCTGAGAAAAACCATGGAAAGAACCACAGACCCATGAGAAGCTACTGGCAAGCTTTCTCACATAACTACATTAACATAATCTTACACTTGAACCCATGCAGACAAACGTGAGATGGCAGTGGTCCGCAATGGAGAGTGCTTTAGACCACTCTGCCACTCTGAGCCCCTTTGTGTGATCCAGTACAAGCCGCATGTAATGTCAAACAATGAAAGCTATGCATGTTGACAACCAGATTTGTACTACTCAATATTGTGATGATTAGACTCACTGTGCTGGGTTTTTAACCCAGTTTAGTACCTGGCCAACACTGAATTGATCAAAATGTTTTTCTGGAAGTTTCTTGATGACAGTTTATGTGCAGAGCATTAAATAATCAGGAAGGAATAGACTTTGGCTACAAAAACTTAGTATTAATTTTAAAACAACATTTTATGTTTAATTTAAGATCTGTAAATGCACATTCATGACCAGCATACGTTTTACTATAAAGTCAAACACAATATTATAAACAGTTATCTCAAGACCTTGTCAGTAAGTGTCAACTTTCCACATAGTTTACTATATATAGTCAGTGGGTTGACCATATGGTAGCAAGGCTGGCAGTGTGGCAGTGAAATTGGCAGTATGGTAACAAGGTTGGCAGTGTAGCTGGTAGTGTGGCAGACTAGCTAGCAAAAATGGCAATGTGAATGGCAGTAGAGCCTCACAGATGACAACAGGACATCATTGTTGGAACACCAACATAGCTGACAATAGGGTGACATAATTGGTAACATTGTTTGCAAACAAGCAACATATTTAAAAGCAAAGTACTTGACAACAGAGCAACACAGTGGTGTCACCAGAAAGGAGGTAGAGGGTCAAAGTTCATTGAAAGGATGTGAGTTTTGAACTACATAATTTGACCTTGAACTGTGAATTCTGATTGTCATGGTTACATGAACCACACATTTTTATAATTTCATGTTTGCAGTATGGTGAATATAAAATTCATTAGTTGTGGGTGATAATGCTGATATTGGTTTATAACTATTTTGTTTGTATTTTTAAGGGTACAGTTTCAATGAGTATATTTTTGTTATTAGGACCATATTATTTCCATTTTATTTTTGCAGTAATATTAATGGTCAGTTCTGAGACTAGCTCTTCATAATTATAATTTTCTTCATTTGCATACACTGTGTGACGTTTTCACATGATCATAATTTTTTCAATTGCATACACTATGCTTGGTGTTTTCACATAATCCTAATATTTTTCATTTGGATATACTGTGTTTGTTTTTTTCACACAATCAAATTTTTTAAAATTTACATACACTGTGTTAGGTGTTCTCAAATAATCAAATATTTTTCCATTTACATACACAGTTTGGTGTTTTTAAATAATCGTAATATTTTTCCATTTACATACACTGTTTGGTGTTTTCAAATAATCATAATATTTTTCCATTTTCATACACTGTGTTTGGTGTTTTCACTAAATCTATATCCATTTAGTTTCTATCCTGTTACCATGGGGGTCTGTACAGGACCTGCATGACACTCTTGCATGCCAGTATGAAGATAAATACACTTTAGGTGCAAATTAAGCAGATGGATGGATGGATGGATGTTTTACTACCTTCATAGCTCCTTTCAGCTGGCGGGCATCATATATTCGTGGTAGTGTAATCATAGCAATCACCAAATCCTCAAAATTTCCACCAAGTTCTGAACGGAGATCATCAGCAAGACTCTGGAAAATATAATATTCAGGTAAAGAATATTAATATTCTTATTCTGTATATGATTTACAGCATTCGCTATATTTTACCTGTAGATCATTGACAACACTGAATATTTTTGTTTTCTAGATCACTGACAACATTGAATATTTTTGCTCTGTAAGTCATTGACAACATTGAATATATCTGTTCTCTACATCACTAACAACACTGAACATTTTTGTTCTCTAGATCACTGACAGCAGTGAATATTTTTGTTCTCTACATCATTGACAACACTGAACATTTTTATTCTCTAGACAGCAGTAAATATTTTTGTTCTATAGATCATTGATACTAAACGCACTGGACCTACAATATTGCTATAGTATTAGAATCTGAATAAAATCACAAGTACCATTCACACACATCAAAACAGCATTCATTTATACTCCAATGATCTTTTATGATCAGTGTAATCATGATGGCATAAAATTATTTTAAAGACGGCATGTTTAGCTTGTCATATTTTAGTGCCAAAATAAGAGAATTTTCCTGACAGCAAATATACAAATATTTTTCATTGTGATAAAAAATTTGTCACACTGTAGTCAATCCAAATCCCAGGGACCTATTTTTAGGTTCGACATACTGCCATCAGCAGCATCCAATCTTTAACATTTTTATTACATGTGCAGCTAATTAAAATCATGATTGTAACTTAACAAAAACAGAGACAGAAGAAAAGTATTGATGATGTTTGTATGAGTGTATATGGAATCTAAAATAATATTAATGAGCTGGTTGATACACAAGCAAGAATTGTAACAATTTACCAACAGCTGGTTGATGCATGCAAAAAGAATTGTTGTTGTTGTTATAGAGTTTAATGCCATTTTTCAGCACAAGAAAGGCTATAGATGGTGGCCAGTATTAATGGTGAAGGAAAAACCTGGGAAAACCCAGGACAGAACCACCAACCCATGAGAAGCTAACCACAGGCGAGATGGCAGTGATCTATAACAGTGAGCACTTTGGACCACACTGCCACTTGGGGTTCCAACAAGAATTGTAACAATTTGCTTACAGTTGGTTGATACATCAACAAGAATTGTAACAATCTGCCAACAGCTCGTTGATACATGATCAGGAATTGCAGCAATTTGCCAACAGCTGGTTGATACATGACCAAGAAATTTAACAATTTGCCAACAGCTGGTTGATACATGAACAAGAATTGTAACGATTTGCCAACAGCTGGTTGATACATGAATAAAGAATTGCAACAATTTGCCAACATTTTATGAAAAAGAACTTAATAAGCTTCTAAGGTAAGGTACACCAAAATGATCCAGTTATATCTTGTGGTAGGCAGACTCACAAAGGATGTCAATTAAGTATGGTATAGAAACAAGAAATCTATTACTTTACTACTGTGTTATAATACAGAAATCTTGCATAGACTCTACAGCATTAAAGGCTTGTCCCTCTAACCATACATAAAAGGCTGGCAAAAGGTTGGTCATTGTGACATACATTTACCCATGGTGAGTAGTACCCTTTAAGTTTCAGGACTACACTAAACTACTGGTGACCAACATTCTACCATGGCGAGTAGTAACCTCCACAATATATATACCCACCATATTTCACAAACAAGTCAAAGAATGTGTGCTAAATGTACTGGGTAATTAATGGAGAGGAAAAAGTAGATTGCTGGGACTGATTTATGTCCATTGAAATATTACCACTGAACATGTTTAAGTTCTTTCATTCTCATGACAGTGTTAAGGTTCCAAAGGCTTCATTCATGATTTATTACCCTGCCATAGCTCTGCTTGAAGGCATCACTAATCTTCTGCCGTTGCTCACATGAATACCGGATGAGGCAGCTGATTATTTTGTCCTCATCCGTTCCTGGAAATAAATTAAAAAAATGAAGATTTAGTAGTATTTGATGAAAGTAGCATCAATTAGAGCACCAGTTATACTATCTGATAATCTGATATTGCCTTGCAGATTTGATCAGTTGAATACTCAAAAATTATATAAATGGATACAAACTGATAATCATGCAGTGTGTGAAACCTGCATGGTTGCTTTGTGAATCTACTCATTCCTTTCCTTGAGTACAAATCTACATTAGACAATAACACAAACAGGACAAGACAAATATAAAGTATAATTACCTTGCAGAAGCTGGGCAATGTTTATTTGTGAGAAAAAAAATTCACAAATAAGAAATAAAAGGAATAGGTTTGCACAGTACATCCTCTTAAGATGCAACTTAAGTAAGCATTCCCAAAACAAAATGTAGTTGGTTAGAGTATAGGAATCCAATCAGTGACAAAATCAAGTATGAAATTACCCACCATTATGGATCTTAAATTCTGTCCAATGAAAATGTATCCAGGATATAGGATTTTGTTTTAAATTAAGATCAGTAAATGTTTTGTTCTAAAGAACTATTAAAAACTTTTCTTGTGAATAATTAAGTTGCACTAGTGGTTGCAGGATTTAAAGTTCCATCTGCAAAACACAGCCAATATTGTGCCAATTAAAATTAAAAGTTTTACAGATGTCCATTTAGAAAAATAACAGAGCTAGGATAAAGCCTTCTGCACAAAAATACAAGCCAAAGATGATGTATTAAGCAGTACAAGTTTAAAATAAAATTATATCCATCATTTACATTTGAAGAAACTTCAAATCATGGTTTTGAGAAAGTGAAATTCATGGCATTGAACTTGGGTAACATTTGCAGGAAGTTTCTTGTTATCTATGATTAGGAATTAATGTGGCCTGATTCTTTTCAATTTAAGCTACTTTGGAATTCCTATTTGTTGCGCTCCATTTGTGAGTTTTGGAGGAACCAGTCATGATATCATTGAAAGAGTGGCTGGGAAAGATGATTTTATGAAGAAAAAAATGTAAATTTTCATATGCAGAATTGAATGGCATGCATGTCCCTCTTTATGTCTTTGCTTCAGCAAACAAATTTAGGATACTGGACAAAACTGTGACAGTTACTGACAGGTGAAATCTGGTTCATGGTGCACAGTGATATAGTTAGCCTCACTTTCCAAGCGCACAAGTAACTTATTTGCACAGCAGGAGTGTTATTTGTAACATCAGGATTTGTTTCTAAGAAAACAAGTAGCCTAAAAGCAATATATTTGTACTCAATGGATTCTCATAGTTTCTGTTTTTGCTGTTGCATATTTTGCTAATTAGTTGATGTATACTAAAAAGCTGCTGGATATTTTAAAATAATATATCAGTCTAATTTTCAAACAAAATGTTTAATGCTCCAAAATAGGGCATGCCATTTAATTACAGATCATGGTACAGACCATTTCTAGGATGCATGACAAATATTATAAATTTATCAATAAATGGAAAAATATTTCTTAGAAAGGCCAAATTTATGAATAGAGTGTCCAGAAAAGACATTCCTGTCTACCTAAGTAGTATCTTCCACCAAAGTGATGCTGATGGTACGCAAAGTCTAAGGTCTGTTAGACATAAAAGTTACACAATGCCAGAGCCAAAGAAGTAATTGTTTAAAACACAAGTTATTTATTGTCTTGGACCACTGGTAAGGAACAACATTCCCAGTATGTAGGATCCTAGCACTTCCTTTTATCATAATCGATGTCTCAAATGGATGAAATATTGAGATAATTGAACAGTTCTAGAAAGGAACAACATTCCCAGTCACATAAGGTAGGGTCCTAGCACTTCCTTTTATCATAATTGATGTCTCAAATGGATGAAATATTGAGATAATTGAACAGTTCTAGAAAGGAACAACATTCCCAGTCACATAAGGTAGGGTCCTAGCACTTCCTTCTATCATAATTGATGTCTCAAATGGTTGAAATCTTGAGACAATTGAACAGTTCTAGTAATATAAATACTGCCTGCTTTTCTGTACTCTTGCATTGTTTTCATCATTGGATTTTCAATGCAGATTGATATTTTATATTCTATATTATGTATGTTAGATGTTCACAGATGCCTGTCATTTTTAGCATCACTTAATTCTTTAGAGTCTAGCCAAATTTATCATATTGTGTTGTATATATTGTACATAACAGCTAGAAGGCAACGAGGTAAATTAGTTATGTAACTGAGTTATCTTCTCTAACTATTTTTTATAATAATAGAAATAATAATTATAATAATATAATAATAATCATAATAATAATAATAATTATTATTATTATTTCAGTTGGTTTTCTGTGATCAAAACTAGTAATCATCACACACACACACACACACACACACACACACACACACACTAATAAAAGTAGTATGACACCATGATGAGCTGATGTAGATTTGTTTATAATGTCAAACTCACCAAGTCCCTTCATTGCCTGTCTTAGCTCTGCTGCTGCTGCAGCTGCCACCCCAGCATCAAAATGTGCAGCAGGCTTGATTGTTGGTTTATCCTTTTGAAAAAAGAAGAATTTAAATTTTTGGCAACCATTCATCATCCTTGGGGAAACAAACTCAAACTCTCATTTCTGATCATTTTGAATTCACAGTAATAGGAAGATGTGGTAATGGATGGATGTATTGTTGTTGTAGGGTTTACTGCCATTTTTCAGCACAAGATAGGCTACACATGGCGGCCAGTATTAATGGTGGAGAAAGAACATAGGAAAACCTCTGGAAATAACCACCGACCCACGAGGAGCTACTGGCAAGCTTTCTCATATACCCACATTGGCCGAATCTGAGACTCAGACCCACGCAGACAGAGGTGAGATGGTAATGATCCGTAATTGAGAGCGCATTAGACCACTCTACCACTCTGGGCTCCCCGCTGATGGATGGCATATTTAGAATATCAGGTGTAGTCTTTTAAATAATATACCATAAGCTTATTGAGTTCTAAAGGACAACTGGGAGTTGTCAATATGTAACAGGTGCAATTCATGGCTTAGTTTCAAAGCATACTATGTTACAAACAAGAAGTACATTTTAATTTACCAAAGCATATAAGTCTTAGATGAAAGTGAGGATTTATGTGTAGACTGGTCAAGTATATTTAACTTTCTCCACTTGTTAAGAGGACACTATGGTTGTATGATAAGATTATATTTTTATGTCTTTGCCCCCAAAATAAATATCCATTATGTAATTCACCCCAAAAAATGCTAGGACCAAACATGAAAATAAGGGAGGTGGATGCACTTATCATTTCAGCACTTGTATGTAGATGAAGAGTACAAACTATGTCTTGACAGCTTCCATTACATAGTGTTATAGATGATACACCTCATGATGTATATTATATGTAGTCATTTTGTCCTTACTGATTGGATTATATTTCTAAACTACTGATAAAAAACAGAAATAATTTGGAGGTCAGAATTGATATGTGCATAAATTATTCTGCCGACTGTTGACACAAGACAGAAGTAGTATTACATGATGTATGTTAGGTCTGCTATTAAAGGGAATGGAAGAATAACAAGGGAAAAAAGAATGATCAGAATGGAGAAATAATGTTTGGTTTGGTCTGGTACGTACAATATAGTCATAGTGAAGAAAATAAAGTAATCCAATAATTGTGAATCTTTTTGTATTAACAACTGTTTGAATTGGATTTTTCAACCCGCTGACTCACAGTCCGTGCAGCCATAGCTTGAATGACATCAGTAGGTTTTGTTTTACCCGTGAACCATGTTATTTCACCATTGATGGTTGCCACAAAGGTAAGCAGACGACACATCCACTGTTGGCTGACTATGGTTCAGACTGAAAACACAATCTTCTGGGCTTACGGGTGCTCAAACAGTCACTCGACTAATGGGCCGATGAACCTCTCCATAATGAACTGCGCATGGTCACCGGATTCAGCCCACCTTTCATGCACGCCTGTGTTTGCGAAGACTTTCGAAACGTGCTCAAAAATTCCATGCTAGGATCAACTTGCAGCAGACTGGGATTAGGGGTTAAGCCTCTTTGTAATGACTAGCGATGTCAACCGCGATCTTTGACGTCGATCATGCCCTTGCAGTGACGTCTCGGGCTGTGCTTCATTCCTGGGAGTTAGTATCCATCATGTTTTTATTCCGTCAGCTACTGGTATGCAAACGATTATCGTTGCAAGCCACCGGCAATAATTGTGTACCCTACTTTTATCTCTCGTGGTTGCGTTGCTCATATATTTTTGTTTGTTATGGTTATTCGTAAATTTAAGTATGTCATAAACAACACATTCTAAAAATCTTCTACACATAAATGAAAGGCCCATTTAATGAATCGACCAGTGACTTAGACCAGCTAACTTGGTCTCTAAGCCTTTTTTTTATTTTGACTTGAAGCCGTCAAGTCAAAATAAAAAAAAAAGGCTTAGAGACCAAGTTAGCTATTCTACCAGCGACTGTGCCTAAAAGTGAAACTTTTGCACATTAAAATAGTATCAATTGTAATGTTGGTTCACAACAGCGAAAAGTATTTACTTTTGCTCGCAGTAACTAGTTAAGCAGGTTTATACATATTCTTAAATACGAGGAAATCTTCGCACAGGCAGCCACGTGTTATAAAGGAGCACTGCTGATCACGCATGTGTCTTGTGACGATGGCAATCAAGCTGCCAGTACTCAGCTATAGGGTAAATTCCACGCCCAATTTGCATTTTGGGTCTCAATAACGGTACAAATACCTGGACTTGTCAACTAGATATATTCATCGACCACATTGCCGACGGCGGAGAGACCCCTTTTAATAGAAATCCACTCATACCTTTACTGCGTAAGTGAGGACATGTAAAAGTCTGAAAGCTGACAATATGTGGGCCGTCCTGTTTTTCCCCTAGTCACAGTATTATGAAACATGCAAACCCTTCGACATCGTGTTAAGATTGTTCGGCCCACTGTTCATCTTTCTTTCATTCACTATGGTAATCGAGACGCTGGTTGCTTTTGCGTTCGTATTCAGCAGGCATAGCTTGGAGGTACTCCAATCATTTCAAGGCGACATAGTTTCTCGTCAAATCATTTTACTTATCTGATCTGAAAGAACAGGTAGCATGCATGGCTGAATATAAGGCTTTAGTAAGTGCCCTACCAAATATTACTGCGGAAAAGGTCATTTTGCAGCCATGAAGATATTAACAGGAAGGATGCCCTTTTTAATTAGCATTTCCTGTGTTTGGGCTGGTAACGACCTTTGCTGCGTCTTTAAGTACAGGCGCCCAAGGTCTGATGATTTTATTTTAACAAACATTTGGCAATAATTGAAAAACCCAACTTCAACGTCGCCGAGTACCAGAGGCGTAGCTGGGGGGGGGGGGGCAGGGGGGTACATATGTCCCCTGGCGCCAAGGTACAGGGGCGCCAAAATGAGGCTTGCAACGTTACATTATAATAAGTAAACAAGGGTAATAAATTGGTGACAAGATCGCTGGGGCGCCAATTTTATAGTTCGTCCCCGGGCGCAAAATATCATCGCTACGCCTCTGCCGAGTACTGATCTTAGGTGGTGAATGTTTCCAAGGTCACTGATTTACTGTGATGCATATATCTCGCTGACTACTATTCCATATCATAAGGGGCAAGCACGTGTCTAATAGCGATTACTGATGCATATAATGTTTTGTTGTTTCTACGGGCATATTTTGTGGTATCGATTACCTGGCACGCTACCGCATTGTCGCTTGAATGACTGCATCAGTGAGACGCGGCATAGGACATGCGTGAGGCCATCCGTATACTATATGCTAGGCCGAAGTAGATAATATAAAATGGCATGATGATGACTACTTCACCGGAGTTGTCTCAGTCTGGACTGTGTACAGCGGTTATGAATTTCTGCCAACAGAAAACCTCGATCACCTCCTGAGGGATTTAATAGATTTGCTTATACATACCTCAATGATGAGCATCAGGGATATTATCTACTAAGGTATAGCCCCGCACTAGCACCAATTGCAGATGGAACTGTCCTCGGTGACAAAGTGATGCTGTTCCCTGTACTATTTCAGAAAGTAATATATTTTCCCAGTGCTTGCTGCTATGTGGAAACAACGCTGGGTTGAGACAAATGCAAACAATCGCGTCGCTCAGGCAAGCACATCGCGCATGGAAGATGTCCGGATCATGATCCCCAATTCAGCCTCATAGATGGCAAAAGTCTTTGTTACCGTTTTGCAAATGTAAAAGGTCGGCCTATGTATTTTTCCGCGTTCCAGAAGTCACTAACTCAGACAGTCGGTCACATTGATATACTATAGTTTTACCTGCAGTTATGTGGGCCATCGTTGTATCAATCGGTTTGATTGCCAATGCATCTAGTGGCACCTCAGTATCACAATCACAACTTCTCTCGCGGCTTTTATGAAGTTTTGGATATGGTCCACTGATCATCTGACACTTAATAGTACTTAGTCTAGGTCACAAGTATTTGGGTCTGGCTGGCGATAAATACAATGAATGGCGACCAAATTACACAACACAGTGCTCTCAAGATGGAGAAAACGAACTGGTATGTTGCTGATCATTTTGTGCACAGATGGAACTAGCTGAACATTCCTCTTAAATAAAGTCATGGTCCGCTCAACACGAATTGTGAATGATGTCATTTTCTCTACGCGTGACCCTACACTGGCCTCGTCTTTGCACTAAATAAACTCTATCCTTGATGTCTGCTTGCAGAAATCACGTGCAAGTGTGTTGTACTTTGTCTTAAAAATCCATATGCTGATGCTGGCATGTTGATCGACATACGCAAGGTTATTGAGGGTTGTTTCCTTATGATGGACGCCAGAAAGAAAGCAGAGTGATGGTTTACTCCACATTTTAGAGAGCGAAAAAGGCAAGGCATCCAGTCCATGGTCCTCAGGGTTGACTAGAGCTACTCTTGTCTTTCTTTCTTCTTGTCCAAGGCATATCGCACGCCTTCTTGCTGCGTACCGTATATCAGATGATAACGATCCCATCAAAATCGTAAATTGTCAGTTGTTAATTGTATCATGTAAGCCACTAAAGGTACAGCTAGGGGGTGTGGTACGTGGCTGACACAAACTGCACATTTTGTAAATTAAGGTGCACGTCTATTATGATGTATATGCTCATACTGCCATCTGGGACTTTTTTCGATTTTCAGCGTTACGTATTCAATCACGTTTTAGATACGCCTTAATGACCCATGAAGCGTGGGGTCTTACTTTGATTTAAATTTCGATGACAAAGCAAACCTGTTTGGTAGCATGCACCAATATTCAGCAGCTCCGCTCCCTTGATAGACTCTTTCGCCATTATTTATATGGCATCTTACCATTGCTTGTATAGAGCCTATCCATACAATGTATCTGGTTTGGGGTTATCTACACTTTGTTGATCAATGTGTGATCGGTGTGTGTGTGTGTGTGTGTAAGACACACCTAAAGTATTGCACACCTGAGGTACACAGTGAAAGGTTTGAGAGTATGTATGTATGTGTGTGGTTTATATTATATTAGCATAATCATGGCAATATACTACCGACGGATCTGAGGATAGAATAGAGGTGTTGATCAGAATTTTCGTCTTCGAAACAAGTACCTCAAAAGCATTATTGTTGCTGTGCTTTGAAGTTCATATTTCATGACAATCATTGTCTTGCAAGCATGGAGCGTAATTGCCATCGTGAATAGTCTCTAGTCTGGCAAGTATGGAACGTCATGACCATGATGTATCATCCCTAGTCTGACAAGTATGGAGCGTCAGACCATGATGTATCATCCCTAGTCTGACAAGTATGGAGCGTCAGACCATGATGTATCATCCCTAGTCTGACAAGTATGGAACGTCATGACCATGATGTATCATCCCTAGTCTGGCAAGTATGGAGCGTCAGACCATGATGTATCATCCCTAGTCTGGCAAGTATGAAACATCATGACCATTATCTCTGTTCTGGCAAGTACGGAACGTCGAGGCCATGACAAATCATCTCTAGTCTGGCAAGTATGGAACGTCATGATCATGATGGATTATCTCTAGCCTGGCAAGTATGGAACGTCATGACCACGATGTATCATCCTTAGTCTGGCAAGTAGGGAACGTCATGACCATGATGGATTATCTCTAGCCTGGCAAGTATGGAACGTCATGACCATGATGTATCATCCCTAGTCTGGCAAGTATGGAACGTCATGACCATGATGTATTATCCCTAGTCTGACAAGTATGGAGCGTCAGACCATGATGTATCATCCCTAGTCTGGCAAGTATGAAACATCATGACCATTATCTCTGTTCTGGCAAGTACGGAACGTCGAGGCCATGACAAATCATCTCTAGTCTGGCAAGTATGGAACGTCATGACCATGATGGATTATCTCTAGCCTGGCAAGTATGGAACGTCATGACCACGATGTATCATCCTTAGTCTGGCAAGTAGGGAACGTCATGACCATGATGGATTATCTCTAGCCTGGCAAGTATGGAACGTCATGACCATGATGTATCATCCCTAGTCTGGCAAGTATGGAACGTCATGACCATGATGTATCATCCCTAGTCTGACAAGTATGGAGCGTCAGACCATGATGTGTCATCCCTAGCCTGCAATTATGGAACGTCGAGGCCATGAAAAATCATCTCTAGTCTCGCAAGTATGGAACGTCATGACCATGATGGATTATCTCTAGCCTGGCAAGTATGGAACGTCATGACCACGATGTATCATCCTTAGTCTGGCAAGTAGGGAACGTCATGACCATGATGGATTATCTCTAGCCCGGCAAGTATGGAACGTCATGACCATGATGTATCATCCCTAGTCTGGCAAGTATGGAACATCATGCCCATGATCGCCTTTTTCTAGTCTGGCAAGTATGGAACGTCATGGCCATGATGGTTTATCTCTAGTCTGGCAACTATGGCTCGTCGAGGCCATGATGAATTAATGCCATGACGTTCTTTCATCCATATATTGCCACGCTATAGATGATGCATCATGGCCACGACGTTCAATACTTGCCAGACTAGAGATGATTCACCATGGCCATGACGTTCCTTTCTACCCAGACTAGAAACAGATGAATTATCTTCAGTCTGGCAAATATCGAACGTCTAGGCCATAATGGATAATCTATAGCATGGCAATATATGGATGAACGAACGTCAATGCGATGATGCATCACCCGAAGCCTGGCAAGTATGGGTGAATTAAAGAACAGTATCGCCAGGATTTACCACTCCACAGTCTGGAAAATATGAATCAAAGTACGTCATGTCCATGATGGCTCGTACCCTAGTCTGATAAGGATGGATCGGCTAACTTCGTGGCAAATTGCAATGGAGCATCACTCCATGCCTGCCAAGCACGGGCTTTAATGACGTATTCTCCGTATTCAATAAACTTGTTCTAAATGTTCCGATTTACTGAAAATTATTGTTACCAATACGTATTTATATAATATACTTCTTAGTAATTTTGCTGAGATTATTATGTATAGTTTTATATCGGACTATGTGTAAGACTGGAAATGGACGACGGTATTATGTATAGCTTGATGTCGGACTACGTATAAGATTGGAAATGGACTATTATGTATAGTTTTACATCGGACTATGGGTAAGACTGGAAATGGACTATTATGTATAGTTTTACATCGGACTATGGGTAAGACTGGAATTGGACTATTATGTGTAGTTTTATATTGGACTATGTGTAAGATTAGAAATTGATTATTGTGTATAGTTTTATATCGGACTATGTGTAAGATTGGAATTTGACTATTATGTATAGTTTTATATTGGACTATGTGTGAGATTGGAAATGGACTAATATGTGATCCTGTATTTAATTTGACGACGATGACAAGTAAACGAATTTACGAAAAAGAATATGGGCAAATGCCTCTCTCACGTACAAATACAACTCGTTGCTAGATAACACAGGCGCCTGAATCTATATCCTTCCTAATTTGCATTTTTTGTGTCACTTTTAATTTTATATTTATTTAATATGCTAATAGATTATTCGTGGACGTATAGATTATTCGTGGACGTCAGCGTTTCCGTATATCGACTACTTTAGTGAATTGTGCAAGAAAGTATTTTATCTAGAAGTTCAAATAAATATCCTTACATCACCTGAATGATTTCTTCAAATCGAGAAATATGCACAAGGAGTTTACAAATGCAAAACCGTTCTGTATCCAGCTGTCGTGAAATCAATACATTTCGGTATATTGAATAAATGACATTTAATCCGATTTTTAAATCAAGGCACTTGAATAAATAAAGCACATGGTGAATATCGATTAGGCTTTTGAAGAGGAGGAAGAAAAACTGGCCATAATGTGATGATGATAATGTAGCGACGACAACGACGAGTCCTTAATCTATTAAATTCATTCTTGTTCTAAAAATTGTATTATTGAATTTTGGATTATTCTATATTGTTATACGACGGATATTATAACGATAACACCCATTGACATCAGAGATTTTTGTCAATTATTATATTCACACGCAAACTGATCAGTAATCAGTTAAGATCTGAGAAAATTAATTCAACAACGTAAATGATGATATTATCGATGGTAATAATGAGACGACAAATGAGCCATGTTAAATTAATGAACTCACGTTAAATATGCTATGTATCACTCTTCACTGTCATAAGGTTTAAGCGGTTTAGTAACGTGACTGTGTATCATAAAGTATTCACCGTGAGTTGTTGCTTTGCAAGTCACACATGAATGACATTAAGTTCATTTATATGTAGCGTTTGTAGTAGGTCATGGACGAGGAACAACAAAAACATTTTGTAGCGTTGGAGTCCGGTATAACATATCATACTAAATACTTTGTGCCAACTTGATTCTGAGCCAACATAGATTAGCAGACATGGCACGTTGTGCTTTATTTATTTCTGATATTTATTTAAAATTCTGCTTTTGTACATCTCGCCCACGTTGCAGTCTGAAAAAAGCTAACACAACAGTCATTTCACTACAAAACATGTATGCATCTTGCCCACACAGCAATCTTATTCAAGGTAACACAACCAATTTACTGCAGAAAAAAAAAACACATTACAAGGGTACCGCAAGCGGTATATTACAAAACCGCTGCAGGTTTAAAACCCCTCCAGGTTAACTATTAAAATATGCACAAAAACCATATCTTCTTCCGGTCAAAGTATTCTTGGCCTTTGACCCCATAATCAATATGCTATTTCGTTGCCTTATGTGCAAGCCATCAACAAAGTCTGCGCCAAGTCTGAAACATTTAACTAATTTTACCGTGCGAAAACGATTTTTCATGTTTCAATCAGTGACCTTGCCATTTGGACCCTTAAGTTAATAACCTTTTTCTCTGCCCCAAGTGCAAGCCATCAACAACGTTTTGTTAATGTATTTAAAGTGGAACGAATGTCATCGTGTGGATACAGTTTTTCGTCTTTCGGACATAGCGACCTTGACATTTTACTTCTAAAGTAAAAAGGGTTCATACTTGCACCAAATGCCAATGTTTGGTAATTGTACATTTTGAAGAAATGCTTTGTTGTGTGGAAATCCTATTTCCTTACTCAAATTGATTATTATCCCTTCCGAGCATGAAAATCGGTCGAGATTTTCAATTTACCAAGTGCAACCTATCCAAATAGTTTGGAAAATTAAGTCCGCTGATAACTCAAGTTATTGTGTGTGGGGGACTCTTTTTATTTTGGGTCTGTTTCTAGAAATTCTTATTCCCGCGTGGTTCTGCGCCTAGGTCGTGGACCACACTAAGTAGCCACGGTTTTAGACAAAGTGAGGGGGAGACGGCGACTAATCTTAACCAGTCCAGCAGTAATTTGCGGACACTCACCATATTCAGATCGAAAAATTATCGGGGACATTAATGGCTATATGCATTTCACTTCCGATTGATTACAAGACATGATTAATATAAACAACAACAATTTTCTCCTCTCCCATTGCCTTCCGTCTTATCGTGTTTTATTTGAAATCATATCAGTATGTTGCGAAAGTAGCACTAACTTCTTGAACAAGCGTAAGCATGTGGTGTGCATCAAACACACTGTTAAGTGATATGATGATAAAAGCAGAATCATCCACTCTGTATCATCATAAGATGCGATGTATTTTAATGAGTTTGTTGCTACGTGAATCATACTCTGAAGGTGAGTCATGCGGAACATCTCAAGCAAGATATGTAGACTGGTAATACGGGCTTAATATTTATATACATGCAAGCAAAGCTATGTTAGAAACTTCTTTTGTCGCCATCAAATCAAGCATAACATCTTTCAACCAGCCTACTGTGAAAACCCAAGACAGCCCTAGCACATATCCTCTTTTATGCACGAGGTCGTTTTGACGATGGATAAATGTGTAGGTTGCAACTGAAGTTTCCGAAAATAGGGCTGCCTTTTAACAAACAACTTGAGAAATGTGAAACCAGAGCTTATCACCCAGCATATACAAATAGCAAATCAGATGATATTACGCAAGTACATAATACATGAATTTCCTCACACAGGGCATTTTTTTATATATGAAAACTTGAATATGGAGATAAATGATGTACACTGGTAAGGGATCAATCTGGTCAAGTGTTCTGGGTGAGTTGTCTAATAAATTCAAAAGGTTCCTGACTTTCCTCGAAGGGGTACGAAATCAAAAATAGATGTCTTATCTACTCAAAGCGTGCATATAAAAGTGCGCATATGTAAAACGATGGTCAAATTCTAAGGGGCAAGTGACTATATGTAAAACGATGGTCAAATTCTAAGGGGCAAGTGACTATATGTAAAACGATGGTCAAATTCTAAGGGGCAAGTGACTATATGTAAAACGATGGTCAAATTCTAAGGGGCAAGTGACTATATGTAAAACGATGGTCAAATTCTAAGGGGCAAGTGACTATATGTAAAACGATGGTCAAATTCTAAGGGGCAAGTGACTATATGTTTGTGTGTTTACGGGGGGGGGGGGTGAAGGGAGCTTGGGGGGTGTTTAGTCACCCGGTCCTCTGGGCTATTTTTAATATGGACACGCCATATGTACGGATTAAGAAAAGACGCACACGGACCATTTTTAACACAGACAACAGATGCACCTATTAACGTAAGACGCACACGGACCATTTTTTAAAATATGGACACTGTACATGCACCGATTAACATAAGACGCACACGGGCCATTTTTAACATGGATGCACCGATTAACAAAAACGCTTGCTTTCGTCATATTTGTATACAGACGCCAATATGTTCAGGAATGCAAAATACCGACGAATATGTTAAGCTGTATAGAAATATGGCTGTTTAAAGTTTTTTTTTTTTTTTTTTAAAGTATTCCGTACAGTAAAGTTAAAGTGGAGAAGAGAGGCAGGAAGTGAAGTTGGTGCGGTGTGAAGATTACACAAAGGGCTTAAATAATTATTGTATAATTAACTATGTAAAAAGACAAACATTTTAATGTTTTACAAAATTATTAATTCAGTCCGTCTGTATGAATAATTTATAATGTAACAGATTTCCAACGGTACTTTTCGAACCACGCCCACACTCATAACTCGATTTTCAACAGTATTCATAATTACAAAAGAATGAAATAATTGCAAGTGCAATGCATTACCTGCAACATACATTACTATGGTTTAGTTACGAGTTATTATAAAGAAAAAGGAGAAAGAAACTTACTGCCATGTTTCAAGATTTCTGGTTTGGTCTGCTCCGCACAACTAACTTTCACCAAAGTACACACCTTTATTTCTCGAGTACCTGGGCAAGTAAAACGACAGGTAAAGTTGCCAGATGCCGGCAGGTCACGTGATATGTGGTATGCGAATAATTGTCAAATGAAACAGTTCATCTCCCACCTACATATAAACCATTAAAAGTATGCAAAGCCGGCGGCGATATCGAGAATGCTCCACGACTATTTTTCTTGCAAGCGGCTCTGGATCTTGTGTGACGTGTGCATTAACTTCAATGTATCTGGTAAAACTCGTCAGTGTACGTGTAGTACTCGGTAGTTTTCGTTGTAAAGTTTAAGCTCTCCTCTAATGTTTGAAGTCTCCATTTATAAATACATACATAATTAAATGTCAACAAGTTTTTCGATGTTATTTCTTGATATTTTGGAGAAATGCTTTTAATTGAACAAGATGAACCAATTATAACAGATTTATTTCTACCAAGGCAAGATTTATTAGCAGGCAATGTCTGTAAATACCCCCATTCTGTATCGTTAAATATTAAATATCGATTCTGGTGACTCACAACTGGAATTTATAATTAGATTTTCCATTTTCATTTGATAACTCATATATGATACCTAACAAGTTATTTTGTCGTGACCACGAGATATGTGGTCACAAAAACTTTCAAGCCCAAATAAGCCCATTGAATAATTATGATATACAAATAATATTAATGGCATGTATGCATACATGCATCCATTTTATTCCGGCGGCGGTGGTGTGAACTGCAGCATTCAGAAACATTTAGGCTGTTATATTTTATAGTAGTCATCATAGCGCGATTCGCATCGACATATTTTTCAGCCGCAACTCTTTCCATATCAATAACTATCAAAACAGATTATGTCACCCCACCCCGCAAAAAAAAAACAAGAGGCTCAAGGGTGCATTAGATCTCTCTTCTTGCTGACAGCTATGTAAAGTTAAAGTCACTGGCCAAGACATACGGGTAAGTAAGTTGCCATCTGAAGTGTAATGATATTTTTCATCTTTAGCAATTGCGCAATATTATGTGGCGGATTGGCATCATTTGTGACGGAGTGGCATCATTTGTGACGGAGTGGCAACATTTGTGACAGAGTGGCATCATTCGTGTCGGGTTAGCATCATTTGTGCAAACTTTAAAGACTGTATGCCATGATATTTCGGTGAAATTTGGTCGACTTCAGTTTACTAGCTTTTGAAAAGTAGTTGTATACAACTTTGGGGTGGGTGTTAGCTACTGTCTCTATTAACAATAACAATATATACTATATTGAGTAGTTGTTGAGAAGTCAGATGTAATCTTTTCTTTTATTTTCATTTTTTTTTTTGGGGGGGGTGTTATTTACAAGATTAACATCATCTGTATTAAATGTAAAGGTCTTATTTTTATTACACTATATGTTAAGTTTTGTCAATATTTAATTTGTTTAAAGGCTTTCCAATTTTTAGTAAGGGAGATCAGTATTGTAAGAAAATTAAAGGTCATCATGCAATGATGACTTTTGCCAGCTTCGGTCGAATCAGCGAAATTTGAGAAAAATAGCCTGGAAACAATTGTTTTGATGCATGTTGCGATTTTAACATGACGATAATTGGTAAATAAATTGTATTATCAAATAATTCATTTGTGAACATTGATAAATCATAACAAAAAGTCTTGCTTTCATTACTTTTGATGTGGATACAAATATTGATATGTTAGTATATTTATCTTAATCCAGGAAACAAAAAACAAAAACAAAAAATAATGAAGCTTGACATACATTGTTTGGGACAACTTTAAAACGAGCATATAACTTTAAGGTGGAAATACACAAACAAAAACAAAAGTTTTTCATACCAAAACAAAATAGAACACGATTTCAAGAAAACAGTCCATACATCGTAAAATTTATTTTCGTTTTTATATTAGAGTGTTGTATTTTAGAGCAAGATCGCATCTCTCGAGAGCAGGCTGACCTAAATAATCTGTATAGTCTAACAGGTTTTTAAAGTATTCCACAGAAATGAAAATCTTAGTCAACCAGACAAAAATAAGGATGTTCGATTGTGACCAGTTTTACAGAAAACTCCGAGGTATGCGCTATCACTTAAATGTGATATTCTCTATAAATAGCATGACTAAAATGAGGTATGCATGACTAAAATGAGGAATGCATTATGACTAAAATAACATGTGTCCCTAAATGAGACTTGTCGGCATTCCGTATGACAGATAACAGTTCGTGTGACAATTACCAGTAGCAAAATTGATCACATACACTTTCCGGTATATAATGTTCCGACTTTCTTCGTCCATGCGATTGAAAATTGTTACCGATGCTTTGGCATCGTTGTCAGAGCGTTGTGAATAAACGGTGTTTCTATGGGGTCGACCAGGAAGCTGTTTAGCTTTAATAGGTCTTTTTGACGTTCTTTAACTTTTGTTTGTTTATAGTTCTCTGATTTTTTTTTTTTGCAATTTATATTTATAAGTCAATCGTTTAGTAAGCATTTATCGAAGGACTGCACACTAAATTTATCCAATCGTGGAACGATATAGAACACATACTTTAGGAACGATAATGGATTTTGCAAGTAAGAAGACGCAGGTAATTTGGTCTAAATTAAAAATAAAAGCTTACCTTCCCAATTAAGTCCTGTTCATTTTTGCAATGTATGGATTAATGCCAAGTTTGCAAATGCTTTTGATAATGTTTACCCAGTTATATGTTCCATAACCCTTTTAATCAATTCGTTGCTGTTGTTATATTATTATTATTATTATTATTATTATTATTATTATTATTATTATTATTGTTGTTGTTGTTGTTGTTTAAACTTAAGATTATATGTGATATGAATTTCTTTCGTTCTTTCTTTCTCTATTTCTATCTTTCTGTCCGTCTGCCTGTCTATCCATCCATCCATCCATCTACCACCACCACCACCATCATCATCATCATCATCATCTTCTTCTTCTTCTTCTTCTTCTTCTTCTTCTTCTTCTTCTTCTTCTTCTTCTTCTTCTTCTTCTTCTTCTTCAGTATTCCGCTGCAATATTTTTGTGATACATTTCCTTTACTGCCCTCACCACGCATACGTTTACCAGGATTTAATTTTTTTAAGATATTGTAGAATTTACTTTACGATTGTGTTGATTTTCCACGCATCGTTTCCGTCAATTTTATCCAATCTTGAAATAGTTTTTTTTCTTCTTCAGAACGCGTAACAGTTCAGGTTTATCTCTCCGCTTTTGACTAAGATTTTCAATATTCTTGCAATATTTTGTGTTTACATTTCTTAATTTTAATTTTAATTGGTATCATATAGCCATTATTCATGCTTATTTTCCGTTAAACTCTGATACATGCATACATCTTCCTCAGAAGATGTTACGACTCCAGTCTTCAACTATGCGACAGAAAGAAGCGAAACCAGGAAGTTTAGTAAACTCAACAAATAACTAATTTCTCTAAGTTACAAAGTTCAAATACCACTCTGATGGCATAGTGGTTAGAGCGTTCGCCGCGGAAGCGGGAGGTCCTGGGTTCGATCCCCGTCTGAGTCATGCCAAAAACTTACACAAATGATACTAACAGCTGCCTCGCTTGGCCCTTAGCATTAAGTGGTTAGTGTTAGGACTGGTCGGCCTGATGTCAGGATAATGTGACTGGGTTTGACATAATGCTGCATGTATGCGGCATGATGCGCCAGTGCTAGACATCACTATAAACTGCCACACTGCAGTCATCGTAGCGATATAACTGAAAAATTGTTAAAGCTATATTAAAAATCCTAAACACACACACACACACACACAGAGTTCAAATTTTAGAGACATTTACAGTGTTGTGAATTAAATCTCAGGTGATACTAAATGTCCTATCTCAAATCTAAAAGTAAGTAATGTTCAGAATGAATTCCAATAGTCTTGAATGTCCTGATGTACTAAGACGCTTTAATGTCCTGATGTACCAGTAGTTCTACATGTTCTGATATATCTCAATAATACGTTCCAGAATGTGTTTTAATGGATTCACAGAATCCCAAATAATGTGTTAATCTAGTCAATGAGTACTTAGTCACTCCAATGAATCCTTGAAATACACCATTCTTCTGAATGATCTCTGAACACAATTGCACACTCTGAAGATAGATTCCCAAAGACTGATATGAAATATGAATGAAAAATTGCATACTCTCTCTCTCTCTCTCTCTCTCTCTCTCTCTCTCTCTCTCTCTCTCTCTCTCTCTCTCTCTCAATCAATCATCACAAAAGCTGGGTAGGCAAAACCTCCAACTTCAATTATGGAGAAAGTTCAGCACACAACATAGATAGATATAAAATAAAAACAACTTAATTAGCTTGAACGTTATTCAGCTTTTCTGTGCGATGTTCAAAGTTTGTGTCTCAACCAGTATATTTGTCCATAATTGCATTGAATTATGAAACAGGACTGACTCTTTGTTTAAAGAAATTAAATAAGCCGGTTTAGGAACAGCTGTTCACATTTCAAACAATACATGGATTTAGGTTTATGTACCCCTCTTAGTAATTACAACATGTATTTCGGACATATGAAATTGGCATTTTGCGTACCGGTTCTAAACATTTTAATGAGCGAGAAAAGGAGGCAAAGTGTCAATCGTGATGTACACTTTATTTAACATAAGACTTACTATTCCGGTTAGAGGGTTGTACGATTGGAACCAGCCCTGCGAGACATTCGACGCTGTATTATGACATTTCGTTTCTGACTATCTATCCGGGGACATCGAGAGGCCGAGTGCCTAAAGCGCTCTCCGTTACGGATCACTGCCATCTCACCGCTGTCTGCCTGAGTTCGATTATCAGATTCGGCCATACTGTGGGTATGTGAGAAAGCTTGCCGGTAGCTTCTGGTGGGTCGGTGGTTCTTTCAGGGGCTCTTTCGCCACCATTAATACTGGCCGCCATGTATAGCGTATCGTGTGCTGAAAAATGGCGTTAAACCTTTCTACAACAACAACAACAACTACCTATCTAACAATCTGCAAAATCTGATAGCAGTTGCTATATTTGATGTTACTTATTATGACCCGGACAAAGGATTAGCTCAAATCTTGTCATATGACGCAATACTCGAGGCATGCAAGAGAAGGGACACCTTGTTTGTACGGTCTGTTTCTTTTTGACATTAAACAGATAATTCCCTTTGGGTGCTGCAAATTAGATAAAAGGTAACATTATTCCTTCAATGTTTCATGATATTGAATTATGATGTAATATTGTACAAAGTAACTTCACTTCGTTGGAGAAAATTGTTAGGTGTTTTGCCGAACAATTACAAAGCATACCCACATATAACAGTTAAAACATTGCACTTGGAATGAAAACTTGAAAAATCAGCAATGCCCAATATTTATATGACAAAACTTTTTATTAAAGATTATTTTTGCTGCGTAACATGTACATCCAAAACGCGCGTTGAACCTTATGTTATTTCCCTTCATTTTTAACAGTTTAAACTCTGGTTAATTTTACATGTATATGATACGTGAAAGAAGTTCTATTCGCTTCAGTTCCCAATATTCTGCCATTCTAGATAAATAAAATTGGAAAGAAATGTAATTTGATTGTTTTTTTTTTTTTTGTTTTTTTTTGTTGGTTTTTTTTTTGGGGGGGGGGAGGGGGAGAGTTCGAATGTCTGATGAAACAGATAAGGGCAAGTTGTCATGGGCACATCAATTCTTGCGACTTGCTTCAGTATAGCAATCGGCAAAATTGAAACAATACAGTAAAATGTAGTTACTTGCATATCTAGATAATGGGCTGTTCGGCAAAACCTGTTCGACAAATGTGTTTCACATGGAGATTTTTTATACAGGCTTGATAGGTTTTATCTATCTTGTATGTCCTTTTATGTCGAGTTTCAGAAACTGTTTTCGTGATTTCCTGACTGGTGCCTTTCCACTAAACCCACATGTTGCGTTATTTAACACAGTGTGTGTGTTTTGTGTGTGTGTGTGTGTGTGATTAGGATTTTTAACGTAGCTTTAATAATTTTTCAGTCATATCGTTACGATGTCTGCAGTGAGGCAGTTTATCGTGATGTCTAGCACTTACGCATTATGCCGCAGACATGTAGCATCATGTCCCACCCATGTCACATTATCCTCACACCAGGCCCATCAGTCTTAACATTAACCTTTTAATGCTGAGCTTCGAGCGAAGCAGCTTTTAGTTCCATTTTTGTAAGTTTTTGGTTTTAAACAAAGAAGACCACACAAACTTTACTGATGGATATAACGTAAGCATTCTAAGCATATTACTAATGTTTTACTTTTATAACAAAGTTGAGCTGGTTCGTAACAGTCTTACCACAAATTGATTTACGTTTGTTTTGTCAAAATCTTTTCTGTCGCCTTAACGGTCCACTCTTTGCTTCTTCAAAAGAGGTTATATCCTTATGATGGTACCATATGACTTCAAACGAGTAAAGCGGAAAATATACATTGTAATTAATTCTAACCGATTGGAGGGCCTAACTTACATGTTTGCTGTTTGTTTGTTTGTTTGATTGAATTTTAACGGCGCACCAGCACTTTTAGGCTATTTAGCGCCATACAATAGGTTAGATGTTCAAAAATAAGAAAGGTTTAACATTGACCAGCGATATAAAAAACCATAATAGTTAAATATAAAATGGTAAGATGTTGGTAACAGGAAACTATGAAGCTTCCCAATCAACGGGAGATGTAAATGGTGTATGTTGATGAAAAGATGTTGTAAATAAGAGGTGATATTTGCATTAGATAAAAAAATTCTAGGTGATGGCATACAAGTTATTGTTTAAAATAGAGATTTACTTCCTTTAGGAAATCTAAAATACAAGTGATTTGTATTGTATCAAAAAGTTCCTTCATGTCATGTACATTATAGTATTTAGCACGCGTAGCTTGCAGGTCGGAACACTCGGTCATAAAGTGTTTAACAGTGAATGGTTCATTGCAAGAAACGCACTCTGGTGGATCTTCGCCTTTTAGTATGTGGGAGTGGGTAATGTATGTATGACCAATTCTGATTCTTGCAATGACAACCTCCTCCCTACGGATAGTTCTATAGGAAGGAGTCCATTCTCCCAGGGTTGGTTTGATGGCATGAAGTTTGTTATTGACTGCATCATCCCATGACGACTGCCACTTCTGACGTAGGTACTTTTTGATACAAGGTTTAAAATCAGTAAACGGTAATTTAAAATCCGATGGTTCTTGGGATAGAGCCATCTTAGCAGCCTGGTCAGCTTCTTCATTTCCTCTAATACCAATATGGCTAGGTAGCCAACAGTATACTATATTGTAGGAGTTACTAAGCTCCGAGTTTTTGACGAGAATATCGACTAGTAATGGATTATCCAATTTACTATGGTGTAGCGACTGAAGTACTGACAGCTAGTCATGTTTGCCATTGCAAAATAAATAAATAAATAAATAACTGTCACCAGGACAAGCAATTTAATTTTTTTTATTAACTTCACCAAAAAGGTATAAAGGTTCAAAAGATTTCTCTCTAAATGTGTAGTTATTGGTTACTCATCCATAATATCAGTGATCATTGCTATTTTTCCTTTGAGTTTGAACATAACCATGAAAGGCTATTTTGTTTTCTGTGCGCAGAATTGTCTGATGCACACTGGACATGATATGCTGGCGGGGGGGGGGAGGGGGGTTGCTTGATCTATAGAGGACGTGCTGCAGGATGCTTGTACTGTGGCACTGCCTCCGCAATTCTTCTCAGTTTATAGCCTGTAGCTCCAGTATCCATGTGACTGCGCTTGATAGAACGATCCTATGTGAGATCTTCTAAGATTTACGATCTGTAAGCACGGCAGAGAGCATCATATTGTAAAGAGTTAGGACCAGCACGTAACTTTCTTGACTACATCGGTAACTAAGAATGATTCAGATGATTCATCACCCTTGTCCACGATGCAAGCGATCATGCCACCACGGATATGCCGAACCATTCTGATGCGTTTGTTTGGACATGCAAGTCTGCCATGATGGTCCGAAGACTGACAGACAAAGGCTCTGTCAAGTCGATGCAGTCCGTGTACAGTTTGTAGTTCTGTTCCTGGCATTACTCCTGGAGATGACGTGCTGCAAGCAACATCTTTGTAGTCTCTCGTTTTTTTCATAAAACCACATTGCTTCTCAGTTAGGAACCATTGAATAATGTGATACACAAATGCAATTTATCAGAAATATGGCGATGATTTTGACGGATATTCGTTTCGCCTGTAAAATCATCTTTGTATTCCAAAGTTCTACTTAGGACAACTACATCATCTCGGATATTTGCTTTATGATTGAGAACGTGGTTGAAATGTTTTATCCAACTTTGTAATTTATTTTTGAATATAAGAACACTGTCGTGTAAAGAAACAAGGGCAGGTGTTCTCATATATATTTGAAGAGATTGCATTAAATCAGTTTTGAAATAGTTTTTTTTTAAAATTACATAAAAGCTATGTTGTAATGAATTATATATCATCCTTTGAATTCATGATATAATTTTTATTTGACACGTTTGAGACACTATGTAATGACCATATGCACTATTTATTTCATGCTTCACTTATGCTTGTGTTCGTAAGAGTCATCGAAGTTAAATTTTAATCCTTTAATTCAATCGTTAGCAATGTTATAAAAGTACGGGAACACTTCGTTGTCGTGACTCTCATTCATTTCTGACATGGTCCATCTAAAGTGAAATCAACAATTAAGCAGACTAATAATGACTCTCATTCATTTTTGACATTGTCCATCTAAAGTGAAATGAACAATTAAGCAGACTAATAATGACTCTCATTCATCTCTGACATGGTCCATCTAAAGTGAAATGAACAATTAAGCAGACTAATAATGACTCTCATTCATTTCTGACATGGTCCATCTAAAGTGAAATCAACAATTAAGCAGACTAATAATGACTCTCATTCATCTCTGACATGGTCCATCTAAAGTGAAATCAACAATTAAGCAGACTAATAATGACTCTCATTCATCTCTGTTTTGGTCCATCTAAAGTGAAATCAACAATTAAGCAGACTAATAATGACTCTCATTCATCTCTGACATGGTCCATCTAAAGTGAAATCAACAATTAAGCAGACTAATAATGACTCTCATTCATCTCTGACATGGTCCATCTAAAGTGAAATCAACAATTAAGCAGACTAATAATGACTCTCATTCATTTCTGACATGGTCCATCTAAAGTGAAATGAACAATTAAGCAGACTAATAATGACTCTCATTCATCTCTGACATGGTCCATCTAAAGTGAAATCAACAATTAAGCAGACTAATAATGACTCTCATTCATCTCTGACATGGTCCATCTAAAGTGAAATCAACAATTAAGCAGACTAATAATGACTCTCATTCATCTCTGACATGGTCCATCTAAAGTGAAATCAACAATTAAGCAGACTAATAATGACTCTCATTCATCTCTGTTTTGGTCCATCTAAAGTGAAATCAACAATTAAGCAGACTAATAATGACTCTCATTCATCTCTGACATGGTCCATCTAAAGTGAAATCAACAATTAAGCAGACTAATAATGACTCTCATTCATCTCTGTTTTGGTCCATCTAAAGTGAAATCAACAATTAAGCAGACTAATAATGACACGCAAGTATGAATGTGGAACACTTAAACAAAGCTTGTGATTCAAAGTGAAATTGCTCTATGGAGAAATCGCACGGTCTAGCATGTGATTTCCTCAGTGAGATTTGAAGGTCATAACATGATTGTTTGTTAATGTTAATTACCTAGCTATTGTAGAAGAGAAGAATACGATTCAGATTATTCTTGAAATAATGTGAACCCAATATTATTTATTTGAAACTCAAATCGACACTATATAATAACTACTCGCATCGTTACTTATATTCTTCAGTTATATTTGTGTTCGTAAGAGTCGTTGAGAGAAAAATGTGATTTGCTATTACATGTTCATTGGATATTCAAAGTGGGTAATCGGTGACTTAAGCAGTCAGTACTTTGTGATTATGTGATTCTATTCATGGACTTAAATAGTCAACTAATTAAACTACATTTAATGAATCTTTCAAGGACTTACGTGATATTCGTAGTTCACGAGATTACATTGAAGTAAAAGCATCTCGATACATAATTTTTGTCAACTCCAGTAGCTTTCTTTGGAATACCTTGGAAGAGTTTCCGGATTATTGAGAAATTGATAATACGTTATTAGGACCATAAGGATTACATACAAGGAATTCATAAACTTAAGTTATTTTTATTTCTTTCACTGTCTTTAATTTTATATTTTATTTAAATATATTTATATTCTGGAAAACTTAAATGCTTGTTTGGGTTTTACATAATCTTGTTACTTAAATTAAAACCTATAACGTAACTTATGTAAATATATGACAAATGATCCTAAACGAAGTAGGGACGAATTCGTATATCTCCTCTCTCATACATACATACATACATACATACATACATACATACATACATACATACATACATACATACATACATACATACATACATACATACATACATACTTGTCTTGACCCTCTCCCGCTATAAAAATAAAACAACCGCATCGCTTTGGAATTTATAAAATGCCGCCTTAAGCTACAGCGACATTCATAAGAAATGTTTAAGAAATGGTTAACAATATTAAAAGGTGACTGTTTAAGAGATGTTTGACAGATTGAGTGAGGGGATTGTTATACCTATTTATACGAAAGATTTTGTATATAAGGTTGAAAATTACAGAAGCATCACTCTTTTGAGTGTCATGGATAAGTTATTTACTTGTACAACAGGCTTGCTAATTAGGCGGGGGATCGCCAAGTATTAGTCGAAGCTTAGGTAGGATAAACCATAACAAGGTTTTGCCCGTACGCTAACCCCTATTGGAAACTACTAAACGTAAAAAAGTTTCATACAGAAATGAGGCTGAAACGTAGGGTATGGATCTCTGATGGTAGGCCAAGAGGATGGGAATTTCAGTCATACGCGAACTATAAGAAAGCGAAGAAACTGTTTGGAAAAGAGTTACTGAGAGCAAAAGAAATGTGTGATAGAGAACAGTTCAGTGAGCTTGAAAAGGCTGCAGAGCTCGATATTTCCACTTTATATAAGTTTATACGGAATAAAAGACATAAACGTGATTACATATACTAAATTGAATCTAACGGAAAAATCGTACGCGACCAAGACTCTATAAGAGATTTATGGGCAAATCATTTTTCCAATTTGTCACTACCTGACAATACCTATCTGTACGATGGGAATCATTACCAGATGGTTTTAGCAGAGGTTAAAAAACAGAGTATAGAAACCCATTCCCACTTTAATGAAGTTGTTGACAAAATTCCCACTAGAGAAGAAATCAGTAGTGCAATTAGTTCTCTCAATAAAGATAAGGCATGTGGTCACGACGGTATTGTTGCCGAGCATTTACTATTTGCGGACACTCAAAGCAGTCTACAGTTACTTGAAACTGTCTTCAAAAAAGTGTACGAGGCCGAGGAGTACCCATGCCATTTTAAACAAGGTTTAGTAATACCAATATTTAAAGGAGGGGGGGGGGGGAAAGCAAATTAGATATGAATAATTACCGTGATATAACTATAGTTCCAGTGCTTCAGAAAATCCTAGAGCGAATTATATATAATAGACTACTTATATTTTCTAAGCACATTAATTTTCCAAATCCATTGCAACAAGGTTTTAAGAATAATTGTGGTAGTATCACTGTAGCGTTTTGTATCAAAGAATCTGTATGCTACTATATGGATAAAGATACTCTTATCTATGCAACATTTCTTGATAATGCTAAGGCATTCAATACAGTCTGGCACAATGGGTTATTTTACAAGCTGTACAAACTTGGCATAAAAGGGAAGACGTGGCGCATCATGAAAGACTCGTTTAAGGGAGTGACCAGTTCTGTTTTATTTGCGGGCAAATTGTCCAAATATTTCAATATTAAACAGGGTGTAGGGCAGGGTCGTATCTTGTCCGCTTGGTTCTTTCTCGTTATGATAGACGATTTGATCACTGATTTAGATCAAACTTTGCGAGGCTTAAACTTGTCGATCTCCACCTGCCGTGTGTCTTATTAGCGAATGACACAACTGTAATGGCTAATTCGCATCATTCGATGCAGCATCTGTTCGACACAATCTCTAATTATGCGAAAAGGTGGAGATTGAAATATAACGCAGATAAAAGTTGCAGCATACTCTTTACAAACAAAAGAATAACTGATATCCCTTCTTTTCTATTCAACAAAACGCCAATTCCAGTAGTCAAAGGTAAGAAATATGCCGGCATACCTCTAAAGTACAACTTTAAACCTAATGACGCGATAAAAGAAGCATGCGATAAAGGCAAACACTTATTAAACACTTTTTATTTTATTGGTATCAGAGACGGGGGAATGAACCCTCTAACAAGTATGAAAATCTGGAAAAGAATCATTCTACCCGCAGTCCTATATGGATGTGAATTATGGTCGAATATGACAAGCACCAATATAGAAGAACTTGAGCTATGTCAGAGATATGCAGCGCGACGAATGCAAGCTTTCGATAAATATTCGCCCACAGAGGCAACGCGTAGTACCTTAGGACTCTGGTCAATGGAAGCATACATAGATAAGATGAAATTGTGTTTTTTCAACCGGCTGTGTAGGGGCGATTGGACTCTTATCTGGAAAAAGATTTTCATTTTGCGCTTATGTCAGTACTTGACCAACCCACTAACACAGACGGGGTTTATAGCAGATATTGACAAAATATTCAAGAAATATGGTATGGGAAGTGTTCTCTTAGACTATGCAGTAAGAGTACAAATCCAAGGTAAACTTGTTTGGAATCGGTATATTATTGATAATATTCAAAAACTTGAAGAATCAACCTGGAATACAGATATTGAGCTAAGGGGCGATTTAATTCACTTCAGAAACATTCATTTGGACTTAAAACCAAGCAGTATATGGTTTCTTGGGCGTAAATTTCCATCTATGGTATGGCCTCTCTCTGAAATAGTGAAACTATATATCATACCTGTTGGAAAAGTTATGATATGCAAACTCTGTGGAAAAGAGACTGACGACAGAGCGAAACATCTTATCTTAGGTTGTGAAATGCTACTTGAAGAACGAAACGTCTTCTTTGAGAGGGTGATTTACACTTTAGAGGTGAGAGACGGGGTTATTTTATTCAATCAAGAAGACGATATACTATTGGAGGCACTTCTTGGAAGCAGAGTAGATTGCTTGTCGTCTATCGACGATGACGTATGGGATAAACTCATGTTGGTAACGGCAAAAAGCATAACCTCATTTTACAATAAAATGCATGCCCTACTCTCAAACAACATGTCATATCATAACAGCAATATACAGTAGTTAAGCTAAATAAATAAATTAATTAATTTTTTTTTTAAAAAAAACAAGCAAAAACAAAAGGCCATCCTGTTCTTGTCAAATTCCGCAATTTTGTTGTATGACAGATCACGGAGATATAATTCTTTCTGTCTTATATAATATAAGAATGTCACATTTTGCTATCTTTTTCATTTGAGAATGGTTTCATGTTGTTCCACATATATATGTATAGATGTGTGTATGTGTGTGTATATGTGTATGTGTTTGTGAGTGTATATGTGTGTGTACATTTATGTGTGTGTATGTATGTATGCATAATCACATATGTCATGTAGAAAGAACTACATTGATAATTACACTGGTATACGTTTCACCATTTATATATATATATATATATATATATATATATATATATATATATATATATATATATATATATATATATATATATATATATATACTTTTCTGTTGTATTTCATGATTTTGTATTATCTTGAATTTGATTAATCTGATGTAATCTCTGTTGAAGAGGAAATAAAGTCAGTCAGTCATACATACATACATACATACATACATACATACATACATACATACATACATACATACATACATACATACATACATACATACATTCTTTCTTTTGAGACTAAACATCTACTTTTTCCATCATGTAGCTAAGAAATTGTCTTGACCCTGTCCCGCTATGAAAATAAAACAACCGCATCGCTTTGGAATTTATAAAATGCCGCCTTAAGCTACAGCGACATTGATAAGAAATGTTTACATATTGATTCATATGGTAATCCTTTATTTATATTCCGTGTCAAATAAACGTTGAGTATGAATGAACAAAGCGGCTAACGTCCATATGCTCCAGTGACCGCTTAAAGCAGGATGAAAACAATGTATGGTTATAGAAAAACATGGCCGCTGAAAGCAGATGAACGTTGCATGAACGACTTTTTTCTGTGTGAAATTTTCAGGTGTGAAACTAGAAATTTAGACTGGCATTTTGCGATATGGTTAATAATATTAAAAGGTGACTGTTTAAGAGATGTTTGACAGATTGAGTGAGGGGATTGTTATACCTATTTATACGAAAGATTTTGTATATAAGGTTGAAAATTACAGAAGCATCACTCTTTTGAGTGTCATGGATAAGTTATTTACTTGTACAACAGGCTTGCTAATTAGGCGGGGGATCGCCAAGCATTAGTCGAAGCTTAGGTAGGATTTAGGAAATTTGTTTTCACAAAAGATAACATGTTCACGTTACATTGATTGATAACTTTATTTTCTTTCAGGTACAAATTTGCTTCATACTTTTGTTGCCTTTGTAAACATGCTAGATTTCATTATATTGGATATTTAAATGTAAATTACTAAAGCTTGGAATAAAAAGTAAAATATTTAACATTATACATTCAATTTGTGAAAATGCAAAACATAGCCGGAGATTCAATAATTCTTTGTCGCAATAATTAGTATTTACAATTAGCATGAATCAGGGTGAATGTTTGTCGCTCTTCTTATTTACTATTTTTATTTATTAAATTGATGTATTATTGATTAACAGTGGTGCTGGGGTGTATGGAGTGTCCTTGGAGGGGGTAACAACTCTGGCTGGCTAAGCAATCGTACTTCGCACCTGTGGCTCAAAGAAGCTGTGGCATGCGCACACAGTCCTGATAGAATGGCTCCACCAACTGTTTTTGCGGATGTGGCAGCAAGTTTCGATCCTCTAGGAATTTAAAGACGCCTCCATGATCTACCTGTACAAGCGCAAATGGAACCGCCAGGCCTGCGACAACCACTGGGGCATTTCCTTACATTCTACTGCATGAAAGATACTCGCAGAATCCTAATAAACCGCCATACTATACACCTTGACCAGGGACTACTGTCAGAAAGCCAGTGTGGATTCCGAAAAGAACGTGAGACCATGACATGGTGTTCGCTGAGAGGTAGCTAAAAGAGAAATGTCAAGAGCAAAAACACCGACCTTTTTCCATCTACGTCGACTTGACAATGGCCTTTGATACTGTCAGCAGAGAAGGCTTGTATAAGGTAATGGCCAAATACGGATGCCCAAGAACATGTACATCCATGGTGCAGTATTTCCAATATTTCATGCGGCCACGAGTCCATGACAATGGAGAGACATATGAATGAGACGTTTCCAGTAACCAATGGCGTCAAGTAGGTTGTGTTCTGGCACCGACACTGTTCAGTCAGCTGTTCTCTGCCATGCTGACTAATGCTTTCAGAGACGGAAAGGTTGAAGTCGGCATCAGGAATCGTACAGATGGAAAGCTTTTCAATTCCAGGAGGCTTGAAGCGAAAATCAAGGTCATGACAGACACCATCTGGATTCTTTAATTTTCTGATGACTGCGCCCTTATTGCTGGATCAGAAGCCGACCTGCAATGCAGCGTTGACAAGTTTTCCAGCTCCTATACAAGCTTTGGTCTCACCATCAGTACCAAGAAGACTGAAGTCCTACATCAGCCGGCCTCTGGAAAGCCTAGCGTTGAGCCCAACATCACCGTCAAAGGCCAAAAACTCAACGTAGTGAATCGCTTCACCTACCTTGGCAGCATACTGTGACAGAGCATAACTAGTGACGACGAGGTGAACATCTGTATTGCCAGAGCCAGCGTAACTTTAGGCAGATTGTATGCCAACACGTTTGGAATAGAATAGACATCAGCTTCCGGACCAAATTAAAGGTTTAATGGACTCTTGTAATCCCCACACTACTTTATGCATGCGAAACGTGGACGGTGAACAAACGCCACGCCAGGAAGCTGAACCACTTTCACACCACAAATCTCAGGAAAATCCTCAACATCAAGTGGTAGGACACGGTTCCAGACACTAAGGTACTTGCCCCAGCAGGTCTCCCCAGCATCCACTCCATCCTGATGCAGTGTCAGCTGCGCTAGGTGGGACATGTTATACGCATTCCAGACCACCGGCTGCCAACGAGACTCTTCTGTGGCGAGCTACAGCAAGGACAGCAATCCCACGGACGCCAGAAGAAATGCTTCAAAGACAACCTGGAAGCTGCATTGAAAGCATTCAACATAAACCCTGATTCCTGGGAGCAAACTAGCAAGCGATCGAGTCACTTGGTATTCCTCAGTGCACAAAGACTCCAAGTTGTGCGAATCTAGCAGGACAGCAGCTGCAAAGCTGAAGAGGCAAGCCAGAAAAGCACGTGCCATTAACCCTCATGGAGATGTCCCACTCATCCCCTGACCCTTATGCAAACGAACATTCCGTGCAAGGGTTGGCCTCATCAGCACAGAACAGAACCAGTCCATCCAACCCTCGGATGACTAGAAAAGTCCTCGTGGAATCGACGGACGAACAACATCATAGATATGTTACAGGAGTTCGTGATTTATACGTAGATGAGCTAGTTATTTTTAAACGGGTCTGCAATTAGTGTTTTTAGTACATTTTGTGGTAAGTGGCGATTAAAGTCAATACAAACAAAACAAAAATTGATAGTTTAACATAAGGAAGGGGGCATATGGTAGAAATAACAGATCAAAAAAGGTTTAGCGATAAAAGTTGTTAAGAAAGTTGCATTTCTTGGCATTGATTTTGCAGGGGTGGGGGGAAGGAGGAAGAGGATAATGGCTGGCTGGGTGGTCTAAAGCGCTCTCCGTTACGGATCACTGCCATCTCACCTCTGTCTGCGTAGGTTCGTCTCAGATTCGGCCAATGTGGGTATGCCAGAAAGCTTGCCAGTAGCTTATTGTGGGTTAGTGGTTCTTTCCGGGGTTCTTCCTCCACTATTAATACTGGCCGCCATGTATAGTCAGTCTATCGTGTGCTGAAAAATGGCGTTAAACACCACCACCACTACTACTACTACTACTACTACTACTACTACTACTACAGCAAGGTATTCTTTTACACTTGCTAAACAAGAATTGTTTACAATTAATAAATATTTATTAAAGTTTTGGACACCCTAATAACAATGCTCAGTTGTGTTTCGTATGAAAATTTTTTTGAAGGAAATACCGTTTAACGGTTGCAATTTTTGTTAAAATCTTCTTGGGGCTGCAAAATCTACCCAAATGATTTTGTATGTGGTGAATTGAGGAGGATATCCTTACAAATCAATCTATTTTACTGCATTTTTTAAATATTGTACTAAGCTAACATACACAGAAAACCGCCTTGAAAGTTAATGTCCGTGATTTAATAAATAGTGTTGGTCTATGGGAAGTGTCGCCAAATGAAGCTGCTGGAAACAACGTTTTTTTTCCTTCTTTTTCTTCTTCATATATTTGGTCAAACAACTGCTAGTTTTTCAGTTTATCTACAAATTTGGCAATCAAGAATCAAAGAATCTTCAAGAGCTAGATTATGCATAAATGTCTCTTTACATTCTGGCTTTAAGGAGGATTGCGATTTTTGTAAGAGTGAAAAATGTAGAAAACCTCTTTTACAAATAAGGATGTCTAGCCATACCTTACATGCTAAATCAGGGTGATGAAAGAGGCCATAATGCATCCCACTAGATCAATGTTTTTGTTGCAATGTCCTAAAATATGAGTATCAATTTACATTAGGAGGCTAATATTGTTTTTGCTGCTAATAAAAAATAATATTACTAATAACTCTGAAAGGTCGAACTATGTTGCAATATATTAATTTATTAAATTCCACACAAAATCTTCCTAGGTCAGAAATGTGTCAAACTATATTCATACAGATCTAATTAAATGTGATGAACCCTGCATAAAATTATACGATTTAATGAATTAGTTTTTAATTATTATAATTTTTCTTTAGTTAGCTGTTACTTCCATCTCATTTCCATTTCAACGTTCAATATGTACTTTGGTATAACTCATGCATCAAATAACATGTTCTTTTGATACTAATAAAGAAAGTTCCTTTTGAAAACTGTTTTTTTTATTGACGATACTTTTTGTGTTTTCTCCCGATTGAGGTTCATAAGACTGAACAAACATTTTCGGCTGCAGGTCTATCATATACGTGTTCTATCTTAATTCTGTATCAAAATCCATGTATATACATACATACACGCACACAAGGCCTTGGCAAGTTTCCGCTCAACAAAACGGCCCATCTCCCGATCCACGAAAATGAAAATAGCGCACAATGTGCGAAATGAAGCTCTTATGAATGCCATGTATGTATGTATGCATGTATGTATGTATGTATGTATGTATGTATGTATGTATGTATGTATGTATGTATGTATGTATGTGTGTGTGTGTGTGTGTGTGTGTGTGTGTGTGTGTGTGTGTGTGTGTGTGTGCGTGCGTGCGTGCGTGCGTGCGTGCGTGCGTGTGCATGTATCAGACACGCCGAACTCATTGCACAACTGAGGTGCACTGTGAAAGGCTCCAGAGTAACTAATGTTCTGTGTCCACAACGATTTTTAAGTTGTAACAGCATTAATAGTTTCTTTTGGTGGAAGCTGTCACGCTTGTAACTTTTATGTTTGAAATAACGCATTTATATATTGGTCCAAAATTAATATTCTTTTCTTTTGCAGAAATCACATTGAAGGTTTCACCTTCTGTGCAATAAATTGACTATCAGTAAAATTTGTGATATATCATTTGTTGTCTCGTAATTTTAATGGTAAGGTCCTTTCCCACCGACATGCAAAGCTGTCAGTCTCTTCAATAACCATGTTTACACGGTGGCCGATTGTTGATCTCGACATTTGTCTGTTTGTTTATTGTGGTAATAAACAAACGATCATACCGTATTGCCGCCAGGAACGGTAAGATAGTGTCTCATGGTAAAGTGTGTTGATAGTGTTTTGATTTTGTTTTGTTGTTGTTGTCGTTTATCGCTTGGCATGTGTTATTTTAAGATAATGATCCTATTTGGTAGCAAGGAAAGGTTAAAGCATTACTGAGGTATGATGGATAAAGCAAGAGTGTACCGCTAGAACACATTGCCTTTGGCATGACACAGATATGCTTTTAGCCTCTTGTTGTGATTGTGCCTCCGGTACTCATAAAATAGTTAAATTTGATTGATGGTCATTTTTACTCAGCATAAATCTAACATCTTTTGCAACTGTATGCAGAAACCTTTGTAAAGAAATAACTTTACTTTTTGACCAAAGAGACAAAATACAACAGTTACAACATCTTTTAAATAATAGAGCATGCTTTGCGTGAATGCCTAATTAACTATTTTGTTGGAACTTTGTAGATTAGAGTCATTTCTTACATATTGTTGTGCTTTAAAATGTTAATATCCTGTCCTTTAAAGTTGATATATTTACCTTTATAATATTTTACAAAATGTTGTCTTCTATGTGGAATTTTGGGCTTTTATAAAGATGATTTTTTGGTGGTTGTGCCAGACAGTGACCGTGTTATGCATTTCTGGCACACATTACTTTTAAGTAAACACTATTGATAAAGTTAACACCAAAGTTACTACAGATTTAGCTACACTTGCTACAGCCACAGAAGGACAATTCAGAGTTAGTGCTATCGAAAGATAATTGTTAGAAGAAGGAGAAATCGCAAACAATAGACACAGCTTCAAGATACCTGATTCTCAGGGCGATCCATCGGTTGTGCTTATACCCAGAATGTTGGAAGACACATTTAACCTGTTTGACGATTCGCATCCGCCACCACAGGAACATTGTAAGTAAATGTTCATTATGGCTTGGAAATTACAGAGGGAATTAGTACTGACAGATGATTTAAAAATGATTATATTAATCCTAAATGGACCGGTACAGAACTTTCGGAAAGACAACAACAACAGCAAGAACACAAAATGAATATTAAGTATTCGGATCAATGGAACATAACATGGGGGTCGTAAACCACCCTAGAAAGACTGTTGGGAGGGGGCAGTGTCTGATAATTATATGAATCAACATCCGCTCGGAATTGAGCAAGCCGTGACCACCATTTGTATAGCAATCTTAAATCTATTATCTTGATAACTAAACGTTAGTGGTCGCTAACACCAGTTTGCGGAAATTATAAGGGAAGATAAGCTACTCCGACGTCATTTGAAATTGGCGCGAAACTTGTTATTCTGGAAATTATAAGGAGCTTCAGTACAGGTCAGTGACTATTTGCTTGATTGTTGTAATATTATGGCAAAGTAAGTGTACTTTCATTATTGCAGTATGTATACGTAGTACGTAGAGTACGTAGAATTACCATTTGTAGGGATTGATTCATTCGTAGCGTTTGATATACGTGCATATTTTGAGATATGATCAATGTTTATGTATATAATTAATATTGTAATTTGCTATTTGGTTAATTCGTAGTAACCTCGTGCGTTTATTCATTTGATAATATAGATTTTCAACTACTGAATTGAATTATAAACTTTGTATAATGGTTGTAGTGTGCAACATTAGTTAATAGGGATTTGTCTATTTGTGTATACTTTGTAGGAGTATTATGTGTAAGGATATATCAGGGCATGGATTTGTGCATATCTGCGCACACTTTGTAGTTGTACAATGTACAGAAATGCGTCTGATTATGTGGTATTGTTCTGTATAATGAGATTGAGAATCTATATATACCGTGTACACAAATGAGAGATAATGTGTATTTCGATGGGCACGAATGCGTGACCAAAGAATGTAATGGCTTATCTGATGATATTGATTATTAGTGTGAGTTAGATATCTAGGGAATATTCGATACTAATGTCATTGTGTGTTAATACAGGAAACATTTAGAGGAACTATAAGAGACAGAGGTAATTACCCCAGTGCAGTTGGTCCGAGTCTCTGGGAGATAAAAGAAAGGGGAGGTCGGAGGCAGAAGTTAGGCGGTCTGGAGTGAATTGAATTTCCAATCCAGATAAAGATCATACAGATGAGCAGGAACACAGGACATGAAGTAAATCTATCACACTACGTCCGATGATGAAATAGGCGTCAGTTGGTCGAATGAAAGACGAGTGATAAGGTTTTAATTTGAATTATATTTGAGAGATGACTATTATTGAATTATTTTAAATTATTATTTGATTTTCACATTTTGTGTATTCATTAATTTAACTGTCGGGGCTGGAGCTTTGCATCTCTCTATCACTACTTCATTTTCTGACAAAAACGAGCCAGGGATGGTCTTCTGTAATAATTTAAATAATATTGGGAGCACCCCACCCAACCTACATCATGAGATTATTTTACTTGACAATATAACCCAAATATTAAATTATCCATGCTATGGCATATCCTTACATTAATATTAAATAAATATGTACAATGCAACCGTTTTGGAATATCAATCGAATGCATGCACTAGTATAAGTAATTAAATAGCGAAAAACAATATTAATTCTGACCACGGGATAGCAATGAACACAGTTATTTGCATAATCCTGGCTCATTTCTCATATACGCATGTAAATTAAACATTAAAAAGGTTATTATACGCACGATTTTAGTAATGAAGTAAAAATACTGCACATAATTGTAATTACAATATTGTAATATTATGCAACAATCGAGAAAATAATATACTGAACTTAACGAAGCTTTGTCTTTCTTAGAATTTTCTAAGTTTTCCCGCCAAGTCACCAGTGACTTCCTCGGGTTATTGCTTTATAACCTTCCAACACGATGTTTGGGCAGTTACTTAGTGTCTAGCTTCGAATGTACTACATTAAATTCCGATTGAATGTCAATTTTACCCTGTTCCATTCAACTTAGCAGACAATACCCCCGGGCGTCTGTCAACATAGTGAAATTTACGACACCAATAATGGTTCTTTGATCTTGAACACAGCTTCGACGTCCACGTGGGACTTTTCGCACCCAAAAAAGTTGGGTTATCGTGCCTTTCGACTATAGTCGCGGTGTCTTACATACATACATGGCTTCCAACCATTCCTTTGTTCCTTTGACTTACGAAATTGCGAGAAACGCGACACTTATGTATCTTTTTCGTTGTTTTAGATTTAATTATTTAAGTCTTGATCTAATTTTTATTTCTATTTCGTTAGTTTTTCCCTGTCACTCTATTGTTTATCTCTGTCACCGTTCATCGTGTATTTAATGTATGGTTACTTTTTTGAACGTTTGGCATTTGATCGTCTTTTTCTCCTACAGTTTGCAAGACCGCTAAAGCGTTAGATAATGTATTAACTCTTTGTTAAACATGATTTGTAGATCTTAAATGTTGCTTTATATTTCATCACTCTTTATCTGTAGCTCCACTTTGCGCCACTTTCTTCAACAAAAGATAATTTATTGTTTAATTTTTTTCACAATTTTTCTTAATTTTAAGTTTTTATTGCTTCAAGTTTAACAATTTTTACGGTTTTATCAACAGGTTTTTCGTACAAGCTGTGTATTAGCTGCGTCCGTTGATTTTACTGATCGAATACCAGACTTTCGACAATTTCTGACGTTCAATATTTTCTCTCTGCTTTCCCTAAGAATTTAAAACCAAGATGAACAGGACCTCTTACAGAAATATCTACCATTGATTCAGTACGAACATTATATGTTGTAGGGATAATTTGAGAATATATTACTTTTCCGTCTTCATAGTTATTGTTGATATTTAAGAGCTTTAGTTGTATGTACTGCGTACATGCTGGTTTGAGTGACGAGAGCTTTAGAATTACTTTTGTGCAGTGTATCCGTACTTTCAAGGCTTTAGAAATGATGAGGAATGAAAAGAGATTTTAAAAAATAAATAAAGCAAACTCTTGTTTTTGTAATAGAGAAATATGTTTCTTTTCAGATAATGTATATAATGTCACATGCAGCAACAAAACGCGTTATTTGTATTGAAATGGATATGTTACCACTCTTGTAATTAGTTGAGTTGTCATGGTAAATTTCTTTTTCTGAGGGTCCGTGAATTTGTAAAATTCCTGATCCTTGCATATAACAAAAGTTACAAATTTGTACAGCTGAGAGCTACATCTTTTCAGTTTGCAACCCTTGTTGTAAACGTCTTTTGCATCCTAGATATTAATGTTGTTTGCATGCTTGCTACTGATGTCCTTTGCTTCTTTCATATTTACTTCGTAACCTATGTTGACGTACCCTTCGTTGTAACAATTATAGATTACCTGTTTATTGACGTAACCTTCGCTGTAACAATTATAGATTACCTGTTTATTGACGTAACCTTCGCTGTAACAATTATAGATTACCTGTTTATTGACGTAACCTTCGCTGTAACAATTATAGATTACCTGTTTATTGACGTAACCTTCGCTGTAACAATTATAGATTACCTGTTTATTGACGTAACCTTCGCTGTAACAATTATAGATTACCTGTTTATTGACGTAACCTTCGCTGTAACAATTATAGATTACCTGTTTATTGACGTAACCTTCGCTGTAACAATTATAGATTACCTGTTTATTGACGTAACCTTCGCTGGAACAAGTGTGCTTGGGCTAATTTTATCTAATTTGTTTTCCTTTTATTTTGTTTCCTTTGCGTTAAATATACATTTCTAGTTCTTTAATATCTCCACGTTCTGTGATATAAACTTTAGTCCTGTTTTCATTCTTTATCTACTTGTATATCCTGTACTCTGTAAGTATGAAATTAAATTCATCGTACCTTATATAATCATCTTTTATTTAGTCTTAATAATCAAATCTTCCATAATCTCCAACATGTTTATGGCAGATGATAAGTACTATCTCGCCGTACTTTAGCAAAATGGTTATATGTCAGCTTTCTTCCCAAGTCTTATCCACAAACCTTAGTAAAGTTGCACGAGACTCACTCAAAGAAAAGGGGATTGATTAAAAATTCTGCTTCTGCATCTGATTCTCCGTAACCGCCGATTGCAAGGCCCATATCATCGGAAAAAGTAACCATGCTAACGTCTTCTCTTAAAAACAATGATATTTTTGCATTTGTTTCTTTCACCATCGTAATCTAAGACTTATTTAATCCAGTCATGTTTATTTTCAAAGATCTTTAAATGCCTGAAATATATGCGATTTTCACCGAAGGTGGGAGACTGAGCAAATTAAGTATATAATAACTGCATTCTCCTTTGCGATGTAAAAAATAGTCACTTGCTTACTGGTTCAATTAAGTCCGCACTCTAAATATTATGACATCACCGAATTGCGTTATATTTCTGAAGCCATCGACATCTCAATATGTTTTGTTAACAAAAGCATGACTGAAAGAGTTGAGTTAATCATTGCATGGTAAATGGATTTGATTGAGTTTTTGTTTGGTACAGTAGCTTATTTATTTAATAACCACAACTTACTGAATGTAATGAAATTGATGTAGTGATTCGACATGACAAGATAGTTACTACCGTTAAAATGGAAATCATTTATAAGACAGATGCTGATGCTGCATGGGATTTTGTTTTAAGAAACTCGTGAAATCTTCTTGTATACTCAACAAAAAAATAAATGTGCCTACTCAGCATAACTTTCAACCGAGTCTATACAAAAATTTGACTTTTGGATACAAGGGAATGCAATTTAGAAGTAAAAGGGAATATATTTTTGTAAACTATTTTGGAATCAACATTCATATTGCAGTCAAACTTGTCATGTCATGAATTATATAATTTCAGGTACATATTTTTCTTTCTTTTAATTTAAAAAAGGTCTTGCTCAAATGTAAATGTTACATAACTGAGGCACATATGTATTAAAATCTAAGTAAATTACAAATAAATGTCTTCTTTGAAATTTTAAGAATTGAAGTATCTTCACAATATCTTGTAGATGATTTTCTATACCATGACTTTTTTCTTTAGATAATAATATTTAATTTCAGAGCTTGCACTTTTAAACGAAATGGATAACAACGAAGGAAAAATACTACTTTTAAATAAAATGTTTTGAAGATTTCTTTAAATAATTTTTAAAAACTATATTGATGGTTATTGGAATTTTTCCTAATAATATCCTAAATTCGGGTAAAAGGTCTGGGCCTGACGTCCCGCTTGTCAAAGGGAAGTGAAGCGTCTCTCGTAGCCTCTCCTTTCCAGGTGTAGTGATCGCTGCAGGACCACTGTCTCGCTCTGCTGGATAGGAGGTTACTTGCATATGGCCTCTCCTACACTATTGTGTCCACAGCAGCATCTTCACACGGGCCCATTGTTTACACAAAGACTGCTGTGTGGCGCGACCGAGTGCTCGGTGGTATAACTGAGTGGACATACTGGACTCATTAGTCTTGGCAGGCAGCCAGTCTAAGAGAAGGGAAACTTTGATTACAAACCCCCTGCAGATGAAGCTCGTTAGCTTTGTCAAGGCAATTGGTCTAGGAGAATGAAACTCTGATTCAAAACACACCAAGTCCCATCCATTGGATCATGGCTCCACTGACTTGTGGATATCTTCGGGAGAAGGAAAGGCTACGGGAGTAAACCAGACAGAAAATCCAGAGTTGAGCCCCCAAGGCGGCTGCGTGTCGACTCCGACTTCCTTCCGGCAGCTCCTGCATCCAAACTGGTGCCAAATGTCATGCTCAGCATTCCTTTGAACCCCACCAGCAGGGACGAGAGGGGGATCCTGACGTCTGGGCAGCCCAGGATCTCCATTTTCAACGCCCGGGCTTGCGCCCTGGACAGGTCATTCCAGTCTCGCTACTGAGTGAGGAAACAACAACCATGTGCACAGGCATCTCTGATGACCCCAAAGAAGTGGACGACACAAGAAAAACGGCCATCATCAATAGAGAACTTACCAGGCCATATATCAGCATAGCTGTCCTCCAGGAAACCAGAATCTTCACTAGTGGCTCCCTCAGAGAGGAAAATTACACCTTCTTCTGGAAGTTTAGAGAACCTGAGGAGCTCCGTCAGCATGGAGTGGGTTTTGCCATAAAATATCATTGTTCTGGCCTTGGTTGAACCTCCAACAGGGGGCACTGAGCGTCTCTTGTTCATTCACCTCACCACTATCTGCAGGTCCTGTCAACATCATCAGTGTCTACGCCCCCACCCTCACGTTTTCAGAAGACACAAAGGATCAGTTTCATGGGCAGCTGGACGAACAGATCAAAGGATGCCCCCAAACACGAACCACTTTTCCTCCTTGGCGACTTAAATGCCTTAGTAGTTGAGGATCACCAGTCATGGCCTACCTGCCTCGGATATCATGGTACTGGAAAGACCATCGAAAACGGTCAGAGACTGCTGGAGCTGTGCACCTACCATGGCCTGTGCATCACAAACACATTGTGTAAGTGTAAGCCACAAGACAAAGTGTCATGGAAACACCCCATGTCCCATCGCTGGCACAAACTCGGCTTAGTCATCACCATGCGCTCTGCCCTTAACAGCGTCCTCTCCACCAGAACCTACCACAGTGCAGACTGCGACTCCAACCATGCCCTCGTGAGCAGCAGGGTGCGACTACAGCCACACACACTATACCGCTCAAAACCAAAAAGACTCCCCTGCAGTAACACCGCACATATGTCGGTCTCCTCCAAGGTACGGGAGTATGTGTCCGTCCTGGACAAGGCTCTCTATGACCTGCCAGAGCACGATGCCACAGCCAAGTGTAACTCCATGAATGGTGCCATCTACAGAACAAATATGTCTACGTTTGACAAAAAGGAACGATCCAGTCAGGACTGGTTCAACGCACACCTATTAAGGATGGAACCACTAATAGACGAGAAGCGAAAAGCCTTTATAGCCTACAAAAAATGCCCTAATGATCGGTCGCTTACTGCTCTTACACGTGCTTGAAGCACCACCGGTAGATAGTGCGAGAACGAGTACTGGCAACAACTGTGCGAAGGAATCCGGCGCTATGCCGAGTCTGGAAACATCCAAGGTATATAGAGTGGCATCAAGAAGGCACTAGGCTTTACATTGGAAGGGGTAGCTCCCCTGAAATCTCTGATCGGATATAAGATCACAGACCTTGGGTAACAGATGGCTAGATGGGTCTTGAGCACTACTCAGAACTATACTCCCGAGAAACGTCAGTCGCCGATGCATCCCTCAGCAGCATAAACAATCTTCCCACCACGGTGGAGGAGAACAAAGGGCAAACCTTAGAAGAGCTCAGTAAAGCAATTGACTCCCTTCCAAATGACAAAGCAGCAGGTAGTGACAGCATCCCGCCCGAAGCTATCAAACGTGGGAAACCAACACTGCTTCAACCACTGCACCAGCTACTTTGCCTCTGCTGGGAGGAAGGAGCAGTCCTCCAAGATATACGCGACGCCACAATTGTGACCCTTTACAAAAGCAAGGGCGACAGAAGTGACTGTAATAATTACAGAGGAGTCTCGCTTTTGAGCATCTTGGTAAATTGTTTTGCCCGCATGATACTCAACAGGCTGCAGTTGCTGGCGGACCGTGTGTACCCAGTATCCCAGTGCGGCTTCAGAGCAGGCAGGTCGACAACAGACATGATCTTCTACCTACGAAAACTCCAAGAGAAGAGCAAATAGCAAGGTCAACCACTCTACATGATGATGATGTGATGTTCATCGACCTCACCAAGGCCTTTGACTTAGTCATCAGGAAGGGCCTTTTTGAACTTTTCAGTAAGATCGGTTGCCCCCACCCCACCCCACCCCTAAACTCCCCAGCATGATAATCTCTTTCCATGCAGATATGAAGGGAACAGTCCAGTATGATGGATCTTCCTCAACCTCCTTCCCAGTTAACAGCGGCGTTAAGTAGGATTGTGTGCTGGCACCAACCCTATTCGGGATCTTCTTCTCCTTGCTTCTGTCCTACGCCTTTGACTCGTCCACTGATGGCATATATCTTCACATCAGGTCCGATGGGAGGCTGTTCAACCTGGCATGACTGAACTCAAACACCAAAGTGAGGACTGTGCTCATCAGGGAGATACTTTTTGCAGATGACGCGGCTCTGTGACCCACACCGAGGAAGCCCTCCAGAGACTTGGATACTGTTTTGCTGATGCCTGCATGCATTATGGGCTCACCATTAGCCTGGAAAAGACAAAGGTCAGCTTGCAAGGTACAACCATTGCCCCTTTCATCAAAATCGACGGTGCCAACCTGGAAGCCGTCAACAACTTTACCTACCTAGGGTCGTCCATCAGCAACACTCTCTCGCTTGATAAGGAGCTGGACGGAAGGCATGGAAAGGCAAACACCATCATGTCACGGCTAACGAAGAGTGTGTGGGAAAACAACGCGCTAACAGAGCACAACAAGGTCCAAGTTTACCAGGCCTGCATTGTCAACACCCTTCTATATGGAAGTGAGACCTATAATACCTATATGAGGCAAGAGCGCCAGCTCAACTCCCTCCATACACGTTGCCTTAAACGTATCCTGAAAATCAGCTGGCAAGGCCGTGTCCCACATAGCGTGCAAATATCCCCAGCATGGTGTCCCTGCTGAGCAAACGTCACCTTCGACGCATGGATGATGGGAGGCTTTCGAAGGACATCCTATATGGACAGCTTGCCCCTGGCACGAGAAGAGTTGGCCGCCCCTCATTCCATTTCATGGATGTGTGCAAGAGGGACATGAAGGCATGCTACATCTCACCTGATGGCTGGGAAGTGCTGGCCGAGGACCGAGGCACTTGGAGACTGACAGTAAGCAAGGGCATATCAGTCGCTAATACGAGGAGAGGCCAGCTGGCGGCAGAGAAACGTGTAAGAAAGAACTACGTGGCAGCAGCCACAGTAACTCAGACTTCCCAGTATGTCTGCACCAACTGCAAGAGGGACTGTCACTCGCGCATTGGCCTCCACAGCCACAACAGACGATGACAACACCCCAGAGACACAGACGACACCCCAAGGGCGCTATCCGCATGGGCTCTCGAGACTATGTCGCCAATGATGATGATGATGATGAATATATATATATATATATATATATATATATATATATATATATATATATATATATATATATATATATATATATATATATATATATATATATATATATATATATATATATATATATATATATATATCCCTGCACTTTCTTTGAATTAAAAAAAAAGACGATGAAAAATAATGTAACTTCATATCTTTTAAAATAAAGAATACAAACTATGCATTTTAAAAGAGTAATTAAAGACTTTTAAAATTAGTTTAAATATTTGGATATTTAGAATGTTTTAATAGATCAAAATAAAAGAGAAAGATATTCAATCGAAAGTTTTAAGCGACGAAAGGTATATATAAAAAAAGAAACTACTTTATTTTGTTAACAGGTCTTCTTTATTAAAGGGATGTAACTGAAAAAGCACGCAAACACTAGCCTGGTACCCTAGACTCCCATGTTGAGGGCAAAACAATTACAGTCATGGTACCAGTCTATACCCCAAAATGGGAAGCGCACTTTGCAACAAATGATTCCGCTTTGGAAACCGTGCAAACTATTCACATCCGTGTTTCTGTAGTGAAAATAACTTATTTCCCCAACAGATAATAGTAATAAATTTGGTAACGAAACATTCAGGCTCTTGGTTGTTAATTATCACCGTCGTAACATTATAGGGATATATTTCTTTCTAAACTATTTCTTTTTCGCGTAGGTTGTTGTTTATGGAAGCGACGCAATAAGGCAGTAGTGTTAAAATGATGGGCCATCAGCATGTGTATGGGATATTACTTAGAATACATTGAAAAATGAGAATTACATCGCAGGTAAAGATGTGTGGATCGTGTAATTAGGAGAGAAAGGGTAGATTTTTTTTGTGTATCAGTGATGTTTAAACTCAAAATATGGTCGATGGACTTTGAAAACAGAAGAGTATATTAGCCAATATATGTTTGCTCTGTCTGATTGGAGAACTTGGTAACGTTGACGAGAAAGAATTAAATTAAAAAAATATAATTGTATCGCCACTTATTTCCTGTCAAGAAAGACAGGGCTAACATTAGCCTCTAAAATCGTTTTGTCAGTTTGTCAGCAATTCTACATAAGTGTGTCGGCGATTAATTTTGTATAATGAGGGTGTCTTTCTTTTCTGCTTTTGAAGGTATTCCGAATTGTGTAACGGTAACTTGTATTCCATGAATTGTCTTTATCAAATATTTATTTGTTAATGATATCCATCTCTCTCTAGTTTCTGCATGAATAGATCTCAGTCACAAACTAGTTTTTGTGTTTCTTTAATTTAAAATAGTACCAGTATGCTTGGTGGCCAGTGAATAGATCTCAGTCACAAACTAGTTTTTGTGTTTCTTTAATTTAAAATAGTACCAGTATGCTTGGTGGCCAGTGTATTTGTGGATGAGGAACCCAGGAAAAATCACTGCCCCATATAAAGCTACTGGCAACCTATCTTACATACCCACTATGGTTGAGACAAAACATGGAACACAAAGTTGTGTGAATTATCTGTGGTTGTGAGTAGTCCTACAATGTTTGACATAACATGTGTTATTTTTTTGTTTTAGTGCCATGCCTTACCACACAAACATTGGGCATGTATAGCATGTTCCGATGTTGGTTGACATCGTAACAAGTAGTCATAGTTTCAGGATTATCTCATACACTTGGCAGCCCATGTCAACACTCTTCCATAAATTGATATATAATTTATATACTTACTGTCCTATTTTTATCCTGGCGGAATCAAAATCTGACACTAGCAAAATGGGCACATTTACATATTAATTGACATGTATATGAATTTGGAAATGCAACTCTAGTCGAGGTTTGCCAGGGTATGTTCATGTGGGGGGTATGTTTCTTGTAAATGTTGCTTACAGTTCCAATAGGCATAATAATAATTTTATTCATTTTGTTAAAGAATAATATTACAACTTAACCCTATTTCAGCATTACCAGCTCTCATCGCTTTCCAGCCAGCTGAAATGTAGGCCAATGTAACTTGAAAACAGGTCTATTTTTTTGTGAGAATTTAAATTTATTATAGAAAAGATATCAGAGTAAGTAACATCTGACTAAAACATTATGACTTGACTTGATAGAAAAGCATTGTTATTTTAATTGCCACTTGTGTGAGATATTCCTGAAAATTTGACTTTCATTAAGATGTAGTCAACATCAGAACATGCTACACAGCGTCATTAGCTAGGCAGTAAGACCCTGACTCCCAAAACATAAATATCAGCATCAAGGTCTTATATATAGGACTAGGGTGACTAGAACCTAAAGTCACCCATGGCCTTTAAATCATTGAGAGAGAAATTGCTTTGCAAGAAATTTTGGGCACCTCCTCACAAAACTTAAGTTTAGGGCCCCATCCAATTGAAGAAAATTTGAATTTTGGTCCTAATAATCCCCTCCCCACAGTTATAGGGGTTGCTTGGGTGGTAACTATACCACTGAAACGGAGACAGTTTTTTTCTCATAGACTCCCAATACCAGTTAGCAAATTAAAATCTGTGTTCTGTTCATTGACATGTTCAACTGAGTTCAGCATATTTATTATTCTAAATTATTTTCCTTTCATTTAATGAAAATACAATGGATTATGCAATATAAATACTAGTCAATTCTTTAAAAATTATTCAGAGGATTTTCTTTCAAAGAAACCCATCAGCTGACATCCAGAAATATAGTCTGTAAATGATATAATGTTGATCTATTTTGGCATAATTAATTCTGATATCGTATTAATACATCACAGAAAAAAAAGAAAATGTAATATTTCCATTTCCATATATATTTGAGTTGGAATACTGGAATCTTTTACCTTTTCAAGCCAAAGTTATTAATAATTGGTAAAAAATATGTTGCACTTTTAGCCTATCTACCTTTGATATGCATCCATATGGCTTCACTTTCCAGCCTGTCATAAGATTGGTCCAGAACATGTGATACAATGATGTATAATAGTCTTGAATATTACAGCACTGTCCAAGGTACATGTAGAAATGATGTTGATTTATAATTGTCATGAGTCTTGTCATGCCAGCAGTTAAAAATTATTGGTTGCATTTATCTGCACTGGTATCAAATACTTGATCACCCATATTTGGGTAACCCCAATATGCTTATGGGAGGTGACTGCAACTTTTTTTGGTGGAACTATTTGTGAAATCCTAGCGAGACCACTGTATTTACAATGACTGAATTCAGATGCAGAGAGATACAGAGATGTACATGTAATCATTGGAGTACATAACAAATGAACATCATTTGCTTGTATTATTGTATTTGTTTCAGAGTATAACTGAATGAATAGTGCATGTAACCTTAAAATCGAGACAGGTGGAGACTTAAAGAAAATGCTGTTTGCAAATTTGGACAAGCATTTTGGGATTTAATTTTAAAATGACAGATTGTAATGAGATTCACATGGGTGCTAAAATTGCAAGAACTGATATTTCAAATGGGACTATAGCCAAGCATAAGAAAGTACATGATGTGTAGCTTAGTGTTTGGAATAAGACCATTTCTTGGATTGACAAAATTCAGTCTCACTCTGATGGACAAAGAAGAGCTACAAGTCAATGGTAAACACAATTTGGAAAATAAAACTCAATGGCAACCACTGGTTCATTTCATTTGGACATTTAGCCACATCAGGTATACCCAGTATGCTTCTGGGAGGTGGCTGCAACTTTTGCTGGCAGAACTCCCTATTTCTCCCTAAATTGGAGTCCAGAACTCCCATGTTGTAAAATACTAATGAGAGGATCTTATCTGTAAGAGTGCTTATAAATTAAATTACCAATTTTGACTATAAAAACAAACTTAAAGACTTAATAATGTTTACATCCATAGTTATTGTTAGCATGTTTTGTAATTTCATGGTGTTTTTCTTAATCATGTCATTGTATATGTTTTTATGTGTTATGTAATATTGTAAAGCACTTGAGCTTCTAAATGTTAGGTGATGTACTAAGTCAATATTATTATTATTATTATTGTTGTTGTTGTTGTTGTTGTTGTTATTGTTTAAACTTAAGATTATATGTGATATGATTTTTCAGGATTATTGAAAGGAGAGCACTGCATGTTAAGCAACAGCTTCAGTAGTAGTGATTAACCTTTTACACAGATGGTAAACTGTGTATGTTGATCACAGATGGTAAACTGTATGTTGATCACAGATGGTACTGTGCATGTTGATCACAGATGGGACTGTGCATGTTGATCACAGATGGGACTGTGCATGTTGAGCACAGATGTTAAACTGTGTATGTTGATCACAGATGGTAAACTGTGTATGTTGATCACAGATGGTACTGTGCATTTTGATCACAGATGGGACTGTGCATGTTGATCACAGATGGTACTGTGCATGTTGAGCACAGATGTTAAACTGTGCATGTTGAGCACAGACAGTAAACAGTATGCATTTTGAACACAGATGGTAAACATTGAGCATTTTGAACACTGTAAAAATTATAAATTTCAAATATAGACGGTAAACATTATGCATTTATAACACAGAGGGTAAACAGTTTGCATTTATAACACAGAGGGTAAACAGTAGGCACTTTGAACAGAGATGGTAGTATGCATTTTGAACAGAGATGGTAGACAGTATGCATTTTGAATATAGAGGGTAAACAGTATGTATTTGAACACAGGATACACATTATGCATTTTGAACACATTTTGTAAACAGTATGCATTTCAAACACAGGGTAAATTGTATTCATTTTGAACATGGATGATAGACAGTGTGCATTTCAAACACAGATGATAGACAGTTTGCATTTTGAACACAGATAGTAAACCATACGCATTTCAAACACAGAGGCTAAACAGTAGTATGCATTTTGAACACATATGGTAAACCATATGCATTTTGAACACAGATGGTCAACATTATTCATTTATAACACAGAGGGTCAACAGTAGGCACTATGAACAGAGGTAGTAGACATTATGCACTTTCAACACAGGATAAACAGTATGCATGTCAAATACAGGGTAAATATTAGAACAGATGGTAGATAGTATGCATTTTGAACACAGATGGTAGACAGTATGCATTATGAACAGATGGTAGACATTATGCATTTTAAACACAGAGGATAAACAGTATACATTTTTAATAGATGGTAGATAATATGAATTTCAAACACAGATGGTAGACAGTATGCATTTTGAACAGAGATGGTAGACAGAATGAATTTTGAACATAGGGTAAACAGCATTTCGAACAGTTTTGATGCTTGAAAAATATTGTAAGTTTTGAAGAATTTAGATGAAATTATCAATGTCTTGTGAATAGCTGGCATTTAGTTTTCAGTTGGTATTTCATATGCAAATAGAAAGGACCCTTCAAACTTTAATTTTGGATTGGACAATTATTTAGTTATATATAAGATATGAGTTTAGAATCTAAACATTCCTTATATTTCTCTTTCCTATTAAGCACATGTTAAAGAAGGTGGTTTACTGTTATATCTCATATTTATTCTATATTAAAGACCTTCTCACACAATCCTGTTTGGTCTTATAGTCTGTGATATAAGACTTTAGAAATAGTTGTAAAACTGGTAAAATAAAGTTTTATTTCATAACTTGACATTTATTCTGCTTAATTTATATCAATAGACAAGCTTTTATTTAATATCAGAAGAAAATCTTTCCTTTGCAAATCATCTCAAACTTGAGGTGGTGAGCTCATCAAAATTTGTCAGTACAAAACTCCAAGGTAATATTATTATTATTATTATTATTATTATTATTATTATTATTATTATTATTATTATTTGCAGCTTCTTCGCTCCAAAGCCCATGGTCCACTGCAGGCTGTCGAGTATCTTGACTTGTCAAACTTGGGAATTGGTAAGTTGCAGAACAGCAGAGAAATAAAGCATTGAAAAATTTATTGTATTTCATTGAATGCTTATAGATTGTGTACCAGATTTATTAAATCTTTTGAATTGTATGAACTAAGACTCCTGGTCTTGCTTTTAAATTTATAATAACAATGATTATGTGATGCACTTTCTTTTGACATTTTTAGGGAAAATCAGAGAGCTATTGAAAATGTTTCTTGGTAACTACCATGGATGCATCATTGAATCAGATAAAATTACTATAGATAGTTTTTTTCTTCTTCCTGTTTATCAATTTTGTTTGCTTCAGGCTCAATAGAGAAGCTGAACTTATGCAGCAAGCTATGCTGCCTCATTCTGCGTGGAAACAGTCTGTATGAAGTGTTCAACCTTGAAGTCTGTCCCAATCTTTGGAGGCTGGACCTCAGTAACAATGAGGTAGTCTTTTTTTGTTGCATACATAAGTCTAGTGAGAGATGTAGGAATCTTCTATTATGTAGCAATGGTAAATGGTTGTCTAATTAGGAAGAATGGTCATATTTTATATATTTGTCCATTTAATGATTAAATACAAGAAGGTTATTGATTGGCTCTAGTTACCTTAGATGAGGTTTTAAAAAATGCTCAACTTATTTTTAAAAAATATTATTTTTTAAATGTAAATTTTATGTAAAATATAATGTATATGAAAGCATGAAGGATTGTGAATATATAGTGTGCATCAAACTTTGGACTGTAGACCTAGATCTATCAGTACACTGTACAGCATCTCATTTTCTCATTTGTCATTTGGCTTGAACTCAGATCTATCAGTACACTGTACAGCGTCTCATTTCTCATATGTCATTTGGCTTGAACCTTTATGAAAATAATGTAATAAGGTTCTATTCACATGAAAACATTTTGTCTAAATCCTCTCAGTGAATACTGACTTATAGAAATTATTATCTAATGTCTACTGTGCTTATTATGTGAATGTTTCCATATCATAATGTGTATTGATAAGACATATTATAACACCTCATGACTTTTAAAATCATGACACCATAATGTCATGCAGTGGAGAGGCATTTGACCAGCATCTGAAAATATTCCAAATTCATTTCAGTGCATTATTTACAGGGATCAATCTAGACTTGTATTTTAGGGATATAACTAGGGTGAAGTGAAATCTTCTGAACAGGGAAAAGCGAGAATGTGTGTGTTTGTATTTTTGATCGCCTATTTATATGTCCTCTGTTACTTAGTATACATATTTACCTTTCATGTTGGTTGTAAGCAATACTTTTTTTCAAGTAGAAAATTCTGTATTATATGTTTATTAGAAGATATTTTGTATGCATATAGAAAAATACATTCTTATGCAGTGTATTTAAAAGTGTATGTTTGGATGGAGAGATATGTGCCATTTATTTAGCAATATGACTTTAAAAGTCCTCAGTAGATTGTTATGAATTTTAACTGATTGCAGTACCTAGAAGACTATACTTTAATTGAAAGTTAGTAAAAAAAATGTTTAATTGACTACCCTTAATCAAGATTTTTTTTATACTTTCTGAAAGTTTGTTATAAAATGCAGTGAAAAAGGTTTATAAATTTGTTTGAAACAATGCCTGTAATAGGTACATGACATCAAATGTGACTTCATATCATACTGTTTGTCTTAATTTCATTGTTGCTGATAAAACATTACCATAACTATTCATAGACAACACTGTAGCATTGAAGTCACTATATATATGAACTAGACCCTTCCTTTCAACCAAAACTTACTCAGCCAAAAACAACTATGGTACCATGCATGACATGTGAGTCCATCTATTTTAAGAAAGAGGGATTTTCCTTACTATAACTACTCACTTTCTAGCTTCGATAAACAATCAATTGAAATGATTGCAGATGTATGGCATTATTATTTGTTTACTTACTTGTAGTAGCATAATGCAATTGATGTGGATCATCTTGGCAGTAATGCCATGTTATATAAAAACAAATTCACAACTCTCATTCAGCAAGGGAGATCCAGATGCAAAAATCTATTGTTAGTCGAAATGCACTGGATTGGCATTATATATAATACATGGTACTTACTGATAAATTTTGAATTCCGTGATTGTGTTCTATCTCAGTGACATCATGCAAAATCAATGACACTGGTACTTTACCAGTTCTTGTCAATAATGCATTTTTTATGTAATTTTTCAAATGAGCTGTTAGTACTGTTTTATTACTTTAACATTTGTGTTAGTTTTTGAAAAAAGGATAAAGTAATTTCTTTTATCCAAAAAGAGCTATGGGGGTGAGGTGGGGGTAATGGCAGCTGAGAGGTTAGCATATTAGACTGAGGTCTGAAATTAATAGATCTAAGAATAACAAAATCTGATGTTATCCATATAATAAATGCATTTTCTACACATTTCTACACATAAAATGATGTTATCCATATAATAAATGCATTTTCTACACATAATCTGATGTTATCCATATAATAAATGCATTTTCTAGACATTTTCTACACATAATCTGATGTTATCCATAGAATAAATACATTTTCTACACATAATCTGATGTTATCCATAGAATAAATGCATTTTCTACACATAATCTGATGTTATCCATAGAATAAATACATTTTCTACACATAATCTGATGTTATCCATAGAATAAATGCATTTTCTAGACATTGTTTAATGCCAGTTTTATAGTTACATGCATGTATTTATTTAGCCATCAAGGACTTGCACATCACATAAAATAATTTTACTTAATTGGTATTTCATCTTATTGCTATCCCTTGCAAAGCAACTACATGAATGTTTTACAGTTCAAGGCCACTTTTGAATAAATATGATAAGTAGGTCATGTTGATTATTACTGTTAATTTTTTAAAATCAAAGTCACTAAAATTTAAGAAAATTCAGAAGTTATTTGAATTTCAAAATCTATGCTTGTTGAGAACTATGACCAGAACTGGTAGGATACCAGTACACACATGGTAATTTTTTTTCACTCCTTGTTAAACTTGTTTTTAAATGGATTAGTTATGTCTGTAAGGAAATCTTAAATTTTTTAAAATCAAATTTGAAGAATTTAATCATCTTTATAAGGAATAATGGAGACCTTTTATGTGACATTGTACATGTTTGAAGCTTGCATTTGCCTTTTTTCTACTATCCACAAGCATTGGTCAACAATAATCTTGAGAACGCACAGCATTTGTTTATGTACTTTTCCATCTGACAGCAAATTACATAGACCGAGGTCTGCCGTCACATATTTCACCATCAGATCAGGGGATTTGTATCCATTTGCCGACTTCATAAAGCTAGATCAGCTATCACTGATTTCACTGGGTCTGTGCCATTGGCTTGTACTCATAGATCAAAAAAGGAAAGCACACTATTTTTTCCACGATAAGACCAGAGCACCTAATTAATATATTTGTCCCAAAAGTGGGTGTTGACTTTTTTTGTTGTTGGAATGGGCTTATTGAATAAATATGGTAGCCTCAGATCTCTTAGTATATTTATGTAATAGATGTAAGTCTACACTTTTCATAGTTGGATACTATTTATAACCAGATAAAATAATGTATATGAAAGTAATTATTGGTCATATTGTATACAAGGTTTGTCCCTCTTGGCACGTGATTATTTTACCAGGTTTGGTTTTCTGGATTTCTAGCACATGATAGGCTATACATTGTGGCCAGTATATTTGGTGTAGGAAGAACTCAGAAAACCGTGTAATGAACCTATGCCCCATGGGAAGCCACTTGCAAGCTTTCTACCCATGTTGGTCAAGTCTGTGCCTTGAGCACACATGGAATTGGGATGCCATTGGTCTATAAAGTCGAGTATCCTTGACCATTCAGCCTCACTGGGCCCAGTTTTACCAGAAAACTTTTCAAAAATGTTAGTATTAAATGTTACTTCTAACTTGGAAAACTTATTGCATATATTGTAATTTAATTGATAAAATATAGTTTAAGTAGTACACAGTGCATCCTTCTCAGGCCCCTTGTTGGGCCCCTCTTTGTCTACTATGGTTTCTCTGCCCAGACATTATATATTAATAAGCATGTAACTAAATTTCTGGGATGCCTGTAGAGATGTATGCTTTTCAGAGTAGATGCTGCATTTAACTTAAAATACTTTGCAGAAACAACCAACCAACTTCCCTCCATCCACCATGTTATTTATTTGGGACATTTTTTGCATAGCATACTGTTCTAGTTCTGTTCATGGGGGCTATTGCAAACTTTCATTCATTCACAGCTTTGCTTTTGAACCCCAATTTGTGTCAGTATTTGCTCAACATTTATGCCCATATATACTTCATACCTGCTCTCTATGATGCATGTATGGAGTATCGGCTGATGTTTGTTGTCACAGCATCCTCAGGATTAGACAAGTCGAGTCTCGATTATCATTATCCTCATATCTCGTATCAGCCCCTTGAGGCTTCACATACAGGTGTTGGACACTCTTCACAACCCTACAAACCCCTCTCTCTTCCATGTGTATTTCTGCAGAACACATTCTGAGCTGGGCTAGTGCAATGTACTGTGATGGGACTTGCCCCTGTTATGCCAAAGATTATTTTATATGTACAATAAAGTGTCTATTGAACCTATGTATATTGTGTTATTTAAATATGTACTTATAACCCTATGTATTGTGTGTTATTTAAAGTTACTTATAAACCTATGTATTTTATGTTATTTAAACTTACTTATAAACCTATGTATATTGTGTTATTTAAACTTACTTATAAGTGGGATCGAACTATATGCTGCATAGACAAAGGTCTGCCAGCACAGGATCTGATGGCTTGTCAGGGTTGGTGTCATTTGCAGTTTAATTCAAACTCTGTGTGTGTGTGTGTGTATATATATATATATATATATATATATACTACTATACTATATATACTTTTTACTAAAGACATGAAGCATTGTGACTGGTCAAATTCTGAAATCGAGTCAAGATGGCAGGACTTGTAATTCTCATAAGATTTATTTCCATTTCAAAACCTTTTAAAATAATTCATGGAACCTTTCCTATACTTAAAATGAAGTAAAGAAAGTTACATTCCATAAATTTTGAGATCTTTCTCAGTTAGTTGGATTTGCATGCCATAGTTTATGTTTTAGATTAAAGAGTTGTTTTATACTATAGCTTCATTGAATTCATTTTTAATTTTGAATATATTTCAAAAGCAGTTTAAATTCTTTGATGAAATTTAACTTGGTTGATTTTACATATCCAGTATTTACACAACAGTATCATGCTGTGTACATTAGATAGAGGTACATATTGGTATTGCAGTGTTAACATTGAATAACTGTTAGGTACTAAACATTGAATAACTGTTAGGTTATTGGTTTTATTGGACTGATAAGGGGCTATTTATTTAGTTTATTTATGAGATCAGGTCAGCTTGCTCGTAAAACAGGTGACACCTAGTTTGTTGGAGTGAAAAGTAATAGTTAATGTGGATACAAACATTTATGTGTACTTACATTTTTTTTTGTATAATGGAACCTGAACAGGTATATAAAGTCCATTGTTATGAGGGACACAATTTTGTTAGGCTGGGTCTTTTGATCATTCTCTTGTAAAGAGCTATTACAATTTTCTTCAAAGGTTGATATAATTAGAATGCTTGTTGCCTGTATGTTTGTACAATTCCATTTTTCTTGTATGCAGTAACTTGGCTATACAAGACAAATTTCGTACTGTTCTGTATTTCTTTCCTTTTGTAAGTTGCCCGCTTGCTATACTACTTGTATTTGGAAGCATTTTGTGAATAATACAAAACATTGGAAATGACATTATATAATGGATATTATATCTGATGGAGGAAAATAATATGTCTATTCAATCTTGTAATAATTGTCAAAAGGCATGAATGAAAAATAACTATTGAGAATATTTTGCTTTGTGTGAAATTGTGTAATCAGTTAGTTTTCATTACAAAATGTTTAACTGATTTTGTGTATACTTTCCATTGGGAAGAAAATAAATTTAAGCCCATTCAGTGAGACAGCTATTTATGGTGTGTGTACTTGTACTTAATTCAGATAGATGCATTTATTGGATGCACTGTTGAAGTATATTTTAATTTTTAAATACACAATTATATAATAATTATATTTTATTACTTTGATTGATTATGTACAGTTTCTTGGACAACATATATTGTTCAGGTAGTGCCACCTGTTTCCAATCAAACCTCCAGTGAAAACATTGTTGGTAAATACAGAATTTAATTTTAAAAATGGAAGAGAATACATGGATCACATCATCTTTCAAAATTATATTAGCACTTACCTTATTTAAAAATTATCAAAAGCAGAGTTGACAGTAAAGTGCAGGTTCTACTTATAAATTCAGTGTATTGAGTTAGCTTACATTTTGTTACATACTGGTTCTAGTTTTAAAAAAATACTATGTGATAGAAATGACAACGACAAGTAAGTGAAGAAGTTTATGTAACCTTCTGAACTGTCCAGCTTTTTCCACTCCTATAATATTTATTTAAGACAAAATGTACTATATATGATTGATTTCAGTTGTATAGAGCTAGGAATAACAGCAATGGAATGGAGAGGTATTGACAGGAGTTCTAATTTCTAATGAAATTTGGAATAGAGATAATCTGATATGGGTGCTCAAATCAATGGAATAGAGAGGATTTTACATGAATTCTCATTTTAAATAAAATTTGGAATAGAGATAATCTGATATGGGTGCTCAAAGCAATGGAATAGAGAGGATTTTACATGAATTCTCATTTTAAATAAAATTTGGAATAGAGATAATCTGATATGGGTGCTCAAATCAATGGAATAGAGAGGATTTTACATGAATTCTCATTTTAAATAAAATTTGGAATAGAGATAATCTGATATGGGTGCTCAAATCAATGGAATAGAGAGGATTTTACATGAATTCTCATTTTAAATAACATTTGGAATAGAGATAATCTGATATGGGTGCTCAAATCAATGGAATAGAGAGGATTTTACATGAATTCTCATTTTAAATAACATTTGGAATAGAGATAATCTGATATGGGTGCTCAAATCAATGGAATAGAGAGGATTTTACATGAATTCTCATTTTAAATAACATTTGGAATAGAGATAATCTGATATGGGTGCTCAAATCAATGGAATAGAGAGGATTTTACATGAATTCTCATTTTAAATAAAATTTGGAATAGAGATAATCTGATATGGGTGCTCAAATCAATGGAATAGAGAGGATTTTACATGAATTCTCATTTTAAATAAAATTTGGAATAGAGATAATCTGATATGGGTGCTCAAATCAATGGAATAGAGAGGATTTTACATGAATTCTCATTTTAAATAAAATTTGGAATAGAGATAATCTGATATGGGTGCTCAAATCAATGGAATAGAGAGGATTTTACATGAATTCTCATTTTAAATAAAATTTGGAATAGAGATAATCTGATATGGGTGCTCAAATCAATGGAATAGAGAGGATTTTACATGAACTCTCATTTTAAATCAAATTTGGAATAGAGATAATCTGATATGGGTGCTCAAATCAATGGAATAGAGAGGATTTTACATGAATTCTCATTTTAAATAAAATTTGGAATAGAGATAATCTGATATGGGTGCTCAAATCAATGGAATAGAGAGGATTTTACATGAATTCTCATTTTAAATAAAATTTGGAATAGAGATAATCTGATATGGGTGCTCAAAGCAATGGAATAGAGAGGATTTTACATGAATTCTCATTTTAAATAAAATTTGGAATAGAGATAATCTGATATTGGTGCTCAAATCAATGGAATAGAGAGGATTTTACATGAATTCTCATTTTAAATAAAATTTGGAATAGAGATAATCTGATATGGGTGCTCAAATCAATGGAATAGAGAGGATTTTACATGAATTCTCATTTTAAATAAAATTTGGAATAGAGATAATCTGATATGGGTGTTTAAAGCAATGGAATAGAGAGGATTTTACATGAATTCTCATTTTAAATAAAATTTGGAATAGAGATAATCTGATATGGGTGCTCAAATCAATGGAATAGAGAGGATTTTACATGAATTCTCATTTTAAATAAAATTTGGAATAGAGATAATCTGATATGGGTGCTCAAATCAATGGAATAGAGAGGATTTTACATGAATTCTCATTTTAAATAAAATTTGGAATAGAGATAATCTGATATGGGTGCTCAAATCAATGGAATAGAGAGGATTTTACATGAATTCTTATTTTAAATAAAGTTTGGAATAGAGATAATCTGATATGGGTGCTCAAATCAATGGAAAAGAGAGGATTTTACATGAATTCTCATTTTAAATAAAATTTGGAATAGAGATAATCTGATATGGGTGCTCAAATCAATGGAATAGAGAGGATTTTACATGAATTCTCATTTTAAATAAAATTTGGAATAGAGATAATTTGATATGGGTGCTCAAATCAATGGAATAGAGAGGATTTTACATGAATTCTCATTTTAAATAAAATTTGGAATAGAGATAATCTGATATGGGTGCTCAAATCAATGGAATAGAGAGGATTTTACATGAATTCTCATTTTAAATAAAATTTGGAATAGAGATAATCTGATATGGGTGCTCAAATCAATGGAATAGAGAGGATTTTACATGAATTCTCATTTTAAATAAAATTTGGAATAGAGATAATCTGATATGGGTGCTCAAATCAATGGAATAGAGAGGATTTTACATGAATTCTCATTTTAAATAAAATTTGGAATAGAGATAATCTGATATGGGTGCTCAAATCAATGGAATAGAGAGGATTTTACATAAATTCTCATTTTAAATAAAATTTGGAATAGAGATAATCTGATATGGGTGCTTAAAGCAATGGAATAGAGAGGATTTTACATGAATTCTCATTTTAAATAAAATTTGGAATAGAGATAATCTGATCTGGGTGCTCAAATCAATGGAATAGAGAGGATTTTACATGAATTCTCATTTTAAATAAAATTTGATATAGAGATAATCTGATATGGGTGCTCAAATCAATGGAATAGAGAGGATTTTACATGAATTCTCATTTTAAATAAAATTTGGAATAGAGATAATCTGATATGGGTGCTCAAAGCAATGGAGAGGATTTTAAATGAGTTCTCATTTCAGATAAATTTGGAATAGAGATAATCTGATATGGGTGCTCAAAGCAATGGAATGGAGAGGATTTTACATGAGTTCTCATTTTAAATCAAATTTGGAATAGAGATAATCTGATATGGGTGCTCAAAGCAATGGAATAAATGAGGAGTTGACATGAGTTCTCATTTCAAATCAAATTTGGAATAGAGATAATTTGATATGGGTGCTCAAAGCAATGTAATGGAGATTATTTGACATGAGTTCTCATCTCAAATCAAATTTTGAATAGACATAATCTAATATGGGTGCTCAAAGCAATGTAATGGAGATGAATTGACATGAGTTCTTATTTGTAATGAAATTTTGGGTAAGTGTCGGACATGAATGCTCTTTTCCTTGGTAATAATTCTGCAAAACATTTTGAAACTAAAGAGACTGGTGCATTTGAAAATATTTGTCATCCAAGCCATTTGTGAGATATTCTACTTGCCCTGAACCCATGTGTTTCCTGCTTTGGGAGGCTAGATCTTCTTCCTAGCCGATTGATGATATTTCACTATCTACTTACTGCAGAGTAACTACAGAAGGTGTATATGCCTGACATCAATTTCAAGAACAACACAAGCCCGAAACACCTAGTTCACAAATATATCGATATCTTTAATTAGTAAACAATAATAGCTGAAAAAGTCACACCATAGCATTAAGAAATTTTACAGGGTCCAATTTACAATACTATCCCCTGCCAACTAAATTTTGGCTGCCTGCCTTGCTTTCCCTGACAGAGATAAAAAGGTCTGATTTTCACAATTACAATTACAGTGACATTTTTTAAATCAAATTTTGTTTATATAGTCCAGGCATGACCAAACATAACATTTTCAAGTAATTTTGGGTTATGGCCCCTGTAGCATGGTCAGGTGGGTTGGTATGGTATGTGAACATGCAATCTAAAAAATGTAACAATAAGCAATGGCAAGACATAGACTTAGCTCGGGTTTCTTTTTGTTTTTCTTTGTATATTGGACTATATCAATCTTGTCCAAGTTTTGCTGGCTTGCTGCCATCTATGTTTATCCATCTAAGTGTATACATTTAATTACTGGTAAATATTACCCATATCATTATCTTCATGTATTCATAATACACGCCTAAACAAAGTTCACAAATAATGTATTCCAGAGCAAACACTGTCATTTTAACTGTGCTGATATTTTCAATGATGAGATGTGCCTGCTGTATTAATCAGAGTACATCGAAAGACTTCAGCTAGCAGCACGTGTGGGAAAATGTGCTGAAATTTAAAATGATTGAATTCAAAGACAGTAAGATCCCAAGATGTACATGTGGTTATTAAAAGAGTACACCAGTACTTTTTCTGATTGTAGACAAATAAATAGTGCATGCGACCTCAAAATCAAGACACATCAAGACTTGGACAAAATGTTATTTGCAAATTTGGATACGTATTTTGGGGTTAAATGTCAAACTGACAAAGATTTTAAAGATAGTAGAAGAGTGCTGAAGTTTCTAGAACTGACAGTTTGGATGGAATAGTAGCCAAGTATAAGAAAGTGTGTGATGCCTGGCATAGTGTTTGGAATATGGCCATTCTTTGGATTGACAAAATTTAGTCTCACCGTCAAGGACTAACATGAGTTACACCGCTGTCTGGTTATTCCGCGCATCTAGGGTGACCTATATGGTGCAAAACTCATACCGAATTCAATTGACAAAACAAATATTCTGCAATGCTTACCAACTGAAAAGCAGCAAATGTCACCAGAATATTATATTCAAAGTAATATAAAGTTTGGACAAATGGGATATCGTCCCTATGTTTCCATGACTTAAGATATGGTGGCCTATTCTGTGCATGGCTTTGAAAATGTGTATTGTTTATGCATCAGGCTATGGAAATGAAATACATTACTTTGGACTCTTTCTGGTATTTCAGTCAAAAATTGAATTTTCAACCAAAACAAGACGTGATCCAATGGTTACAGAAATGACGTATCATTGTGCAGAATTACCAGACAAGCCGAATAGGTTGACATGGTTGTAAATGTCAGTGTTATAGAGAATGTGGAAATTAAACTCAGTGGCAATCAACAGTTCTTCTAATCTGTAAAGTTCAACATTGTCAGGGAGGGGACTGTAACTTGTGCTTATGGGACTCCTATTTTTACCAAAATGGGAGTGACTCCTAGTTTTAAAATCCTAGCGAGACCAAAGTCATTTTTCTGAAAATACAACCATTTTCTGGCTCTAATATGATTTCTCAAACTTCTGATTTCTTAAGTGTTTCTTTGTGTCAGCTACATGAATGCACAGAATCATGTGTTTGCATTTACATCTTCTGTCAATGAATGATGCTGAATTTACAGAATTATGTGTCTGCAGTTACATCTTCTGTCAATGATGCTAAATGTACAGAATTATGTGTCTGCAGTTTTCTTATGTCAGTGATGCTGAATTTACAGAATTATGTGTCTGCAGTTACATCTTCTGTCAACAGAATCATGTTTGTGCAGTTTTATTATGTCAATGATGCTGAATGTATAGAATTATGTGTTTGCAATTACATCTTATATCAATGATGCTGAATGTACAGAATCATGTGTCTGCAGTTTTCTTATGTCAGTGATCTGAATTTACAGAATCATGTGTTTGCAGTTTTATTATGTCAATGATGCTGAATTTACAGAATCATGTTTGTGCAGTTTTCATATGTCAATGAGGGATGTACAGAATCATGTGTTTGCATTTACATCTATGTCAGTGATGCTGAATGTACAAAATCATGTGTCTGAAGTTTTCTTATGTCAATGAGGGATGTACAGAATCATGTGTTTGCAGTTACATCTTATGTCAATGATGCTGAATGTACAGAATAATGTGTGTGCAGTTTTCTTATGTCAAATATGCTGAATGTACAGAATCATGTGTGTGCAGTTTTCTTATGTCAAATATGCTGAATGTACAGAATTATGTGTGTGCAGTTTTATTATGTCAGTGATACTGAATGTACAGAATCATGTGTGTGCAGTTTTCTTATGTCAGTGATGCTGAATGTGCAGAATCACGTGTGTGCAGTTTTCTTATGTCAATGATGCTGAATGTACAGAATCATGTGTGTGCAGTTTTCTTATGTCAATGATGCTGAATGTGCAGAATCACGTGTGTGCAGTTTTCTTAAGTCAATGATGCTGAATGTACAGAATCATGTGTGTGCAGTTTTCTTATGTCAATGATGCTGAATGTACAGAATCGTGTGTGCAGTTTTATTATGTCAATGATGTTGAATATACAGAATTATTTGTCTGCAGTTTTCTTATGTCAGTGATGCTGAATGTACAGAATCATGTGTGTGCAGTTTTATTATGTCAATGATGCTGAATGTACAGAATCATGTGTGTGCAGTTTTATTATGTCAGTGATGCTGAATGTGCAGAATCATGTGTGTGCAGTTTTCTTATGTCAATGATGCTGAAGCCAATTCTAGCCAATTTAGGTAGCCATTAAATTTCTGCAATTGGATTTTAAACTATTTTTTATTATAAAATTACAAAGTAAATGCTTTTCATGGGAAACATCTGATATCGGTCAGTAATTTTAAGTTTATTAATCAAATAAAACAAATTAGAGTTCTTATCTTGGTTTATTTTAAATTTAAATTTAAAGTGTTTTAGAACTTTCAACTAAGTAAATTAATTTTGGAAACGTGTCCAATAAAGTGTTACTAACCGTACATTTTTCTTTTTAAGCTTTTGGAAAGTAGCAGTTTTTTCTTTTCTCAAATCCTTTGCAAACTTTTTACTTAGTGTCAAAGTTATTCTTACAGCTTGTAAAAATAATTCTAATTAGTTAGACATTTAGCAGTAAACATATAAAGTACATGTAATATGTTAAAAAATGCAGAATAAAATTAGAGTTGCTCTTGGACAGCAGCATCTTATGGGTGTTTGAAAATAAAATTCAGATTGAAATAAAAGAATTTGTATTTTAAGAAAAGATGTTGGTGAGTATTTGGGGAGTTTAGTTGTGCTGTAGGTACCAGTTAATTAAGTCCTTGCAAATTAAATATTTCTAGTGCCAAACAAATTTGTCATTTTTCTTTTCTTTACTTTATTTTACTCACAGTGTACAATATATTATATACAGCACAATTCTTATCATGTTCCTTTGCTTTATTTTACTCATGTACAAGTAATCTTTCTAATACTCTGCAACGTCGTCACTTATTACCATATACAGCAGTCTTACTATATCATGGTACAGTCTGCAAAGGAAGGATGGATCTCAGACTGAAAAGTTGAGTCAATATGGATTCAGATCATCCCAGAGAAAGTCAAATCCTATATAGTGGGTTTCATGTATAGGCATGTATCCTCAAATGTTGACTTTAATGAAGATTTTAAATTTCAAATTGAGAAATTCCAAATGGAGGGAGAGAATTGTACAGATTATGTGTAGTTGCAGCAGAGTTCCTACATAAATGAACAAATAAAGACTCACTGGTTGGATTTTGTTAAACCTGTTGAAATTTTGTAGTAAGTCAATGAACTCACTAGCATATCACTTGTAGACCATATGTACACAAATACTAAATAGAATGTCTCAAGAATTTCTGTTCCAAATATTGGTTTAAACAAATCATTTTGCAATTTTTCACAAAAGAAAACAATTATGTAGGAGATAAGTATTTTCAAATCTATCGCTTAAAGGCCTTCTACAACTTTAAATAATGACAATTTCTTAAATGATTTTGAGCAAAATCCCTTGGGATAACAATTTTTGTGTGTGTTGATACTGAAGATATTTTAAGCACTTGGTCTGATCTGTTTTTGGAAGTTGTAAAATGAAAATGAACCTTTGAAGACACATAAAGTTACTTATGATCATCAATCTGGCTGGTTCACCCAAAAAATTGTAGATATTATGAAGAAATGAGAAAACTTGAAATGATTAGATAATAAAGATAAATACAAAATCTTGAGGAAAAAATGTAAGCAAAATTATAACACAAGCAAAAAGAAACTACTACCAATAAATTCTTGATGACAAAATAAAACCAACCTCAAAACTACCCGGTATCTGAAACATTTTAAGAAATTTGGAGCATGAAAGTTAAAAAAATAAGACAGATATACCATCCCTAATTAATAATGGATTCTTTGTGAACTTCTTCGTCCAAAATTACAGAACACAAGTTAGTTTCTGATCATTCAGAACTAAAACGTTTTTATTCCACAAAACTTCTAAGTGATAGTAATTTTGAAATCCTGGAAATGAGTTCTAAAGTTTGTTTGAATTATCCAAACAACATGAATCTAAATCTACAGGACTTGATAGGTCCAAGAGTTCTTAAGGCATCTGTTATTGCTGATAGTATTACTGTTCTGTGCAATCAGTTTAAAAGCAAGTAAATTTCCCCAATCTTGGAAAACTGCAAAAGTAACTGTAAACCGATATAAATTCTTCCATCGCTTTCCAATTTACTAGAAAAGCAATTTCACAGTTCTTTTAGAAACTCCCATTAATCACAATCTACTTCATGAAAATCAATGTGGCTTTTGAAAAGATCATTCTTGTCAAACTGCACTTACCTCTATGACAAAGCTGTAGATGAAGATAAGTTAGGTGGTACTGTAATAATTTATTATTAAATGACTTTCAACCTAGTTTATCATACATTTTTTATTGAAAAGTTAAAAATCTAAAAAGTAATGCAGATCCAACAGGAGTAGGTCTCCAGAGTTAACATGAAATGGACTCCTATCCAAAACTAAAATGATAAGTTCTGGAGTTTAACTAAGATAAGTCTTGGGGCTCTTGTTATTTGTTCCATTGATAATGACCTACCCATAACATAGAAGATGCAGTCTAATGAATTGATATGTATGTTGTTGACACTGCTTGTTTGATGTTCAAAGAAGCCAGGCCAAAGTTTAAAAAAACCAACTTCAAAATGATCTCTTCAGATCCTTAATTACATACAAAATAAAAATCTTGTTGATAAATGCACAGCAGAAAAGAGCAAGATTGCAAACTGAAAAGAAGTATGTTCTCCATTATAATACTGATCTGAGAATGGTGTCTTTAGATTTCTTGAAATATTTGTAGATAATAACTTGGCAATGGTCTCATCATATAAATTATATTTGAAAGAAAATAAACTCTTTTATCTTTGACTTCTGAAGAAAATCAAAGGCTGCTATTCCCTTACATTACAGAGTTATCTTTTTACAAAGTTGCATGCAACTGCATCTTTACCCTAATATAATTTGGAGGAAGCCAACTGCTACAAAATAGCTTTAAATTTTCATGAGCAATCATGATTTAGAATAACATTCCACATGATACCAAATCAGCTCCAAGCTTCACTTCCTCCCACAACAGGTGTAGTAGATGGATTAACTCAAAATATAAAAATGAAAAATAATGGTATATTATAATTATTAAAGTGCATGTTACACCTCCCATCTCCTGTGCTTTGTTTTCATTTTTGCAGCAATGTAACATTGATGTGAATATTTTTATATATATTATGTATTTTCTGTGTCTGCATTTGTGTGTGCTTGCATATTATTACTAGCCTGCAATTTGTATGTATATACTAGTAGGTATCAATGTAGATTAATTTCTCATTTGTAACTGAGCTATCTTCTGAAAATAAGGTCTTTATTATTATTATTATTATTATTATTATTATTGTTATTATTATTAATATTATTATTATTATTATTATTATTATTATTATTTAAATTATTTTTTTTTAACCTAATGGCACCATACTTAACAGATGGATTGCTGATATGAGAAAGAAAAAGATATACAATCAAACCTTGCCTAGTAAATCAAACCTTGCCTAGTGGTCATCTTTAGATAGTGGTCATCGGGTGAGAATGGCCATTTTGATTTATCCCTTGCAGATTTCCTAATGCCATTTGTGTAATGCTCCACTGCTTTCTATGGTCAGTGAGCAGGTTTTTCCTAAACAAACAGGGTTTTCCATGCCTTAAGCTGTCACTGGAGCATATGTAGTATTGAATACTAAGCTTTTCCTTCATGAGGAAGACTTTGTGTAGATAAATAATTATGATACATATCATTGCAAAAACATCTCTTATCTATCTTGTACTCACTGTACTCCAGTCACATTGTCAGTTTAACTCAGTAATGTTAGTGTGTCAAGTTCGAAAGTGAGGCAGTTCATAACTTTTTTAGCTTAGAGGGTCAACTATTGATGATGAGTGAAGTAGTCATGCTACTACAGAATAATGGAAGTCACCAGTTATTTATTTGTCTGCTGTGAATTAAAACTGTGTCTGATGACAAAAGGTTCATCTTTGAGCAGAGTTACATCTCTTTTCATTAGGGTCATGGTCATGGTCATTCATAAAACTTTTTTTGGTAAAGACAAGTGAAGATTTTGGTTCATATTTTACATAGAATAGGTATATACAGCTTTTTTTGATTCCTTATTCATTAAGGGCTTTTCAAGTAAGCCGACTATCTTTTGAGTTTAGCAATTTTAGCAACTGGTTAACCCAGATATTTTTTTGAAGTGTGAACAACTCTTCTGCAAACTTAATTTATAAAAGATGGCTGACCAAGTCAGTCCAGTGTTTTGCAGTCATTTGCAATCTGTCGGTCAGTAGTAAAATCACTTTTGTCATTGTGCACAAACAAACTTAGATCAGTGATTATTTTAAGTCACTGATGATTTAATTTATAATTATGTGATTATGTAATACTACTACTACTACTACTACTACTACTACTACTACTACTACTACTACTGCTACAAATAATAATAATAATAATAATAATAATAATAATAATAATAATAATAATAATAATAGGCTAAAACCTGTCATGAAATACCACTGTTTTGAGAAGCAACCTGTCTTGAGAGACCCGGCATAGTTTCTTTGACAGAAGGGTTGGTCTTAAGTAATAATAACAATAATGATAATGATAATTAGTTCATGGTATTTGTTCAAAAGGTTAACTCAAAAGGTTAACTGGTTTACAGAGGTCTTCAAAAGGTTAACTGGTGTACAGAGGTCTTCTATGTATTTTCACATGGATGGCTGCAGTTTACATATTGGGTCAAAAAGATTGATTTATAGTTCACAACAACTCAAAAATACACACTGTGTTTTACACAGAACTTATTCTTTTTCAACAGTTTATAAATGTTTGTTTTTTTGGCAATGAAAGAGCTAGTTGCATGGAAAGTTTAAAGGTCAGTGCCATGGTCACTGTGACTCATCAGTAGAGCACTGTCCAGATTCTCCCATTACCTATGTATAGAGCATTAAATATGGGGATGGTGTATAACAGTGTGTAATACTCTTTTTTAGAGTTATGGGACTTAATGATCAATTACATGTCTTTGTTCATAGAGTTATGGGCCTTATTTATCAATTATACATGTATATCTTTATTTATATAGTTATGGGCCGTATTGATCAGTTACATGTATTTATTTATAGAGTTATGGGCCTTACATGTCTTCAGTAAAGGAACTTGCTTTAAAGCGGCATTGCTAAGGTACAATGCAGAAGATCTTTTTTTGACTCACTTTTTCTTGCAGTTATAACTTTAATCAAGAGGTTTAGAATTTGAGTACATGGAGATGTTATTTGATAAAACTTTTACCTCACGTTTTTTTTGGGTACAAATGCTGTTTGTATTGAAAGTTTGCTTCATTTATATTGAATACTGGTATTATGTAGTTTACATTTTTGAACTGCTGTTTTGCTTCATGTATGGTTTTTTAGTGGTAACAAACTGTACCATGTCATTTCTCATTGTCAGGTGATGACCTTTCTTGAGAAATTTCTGCTCTCCTGTACTAACTATTCTATATACCATCTTATTTCCAATATAATACAGTAGCAAGTTTATTTGGATTCACAGACTCTGATATTAATCTTTTATTATCAGATCTTCTGAATGTTTTCTGTTGTGCTTGTCAGCATTCCATCCAAAGTATCTATTATTTCAACCAAATGTATTTCTTAAACTTTTATTAATTTCCCTTTGACCTTATTCTTTTGTTGGCATTATCTCAACATCTTTTATTTTCCTTTAATTTTATCACTTTAAAATTGACCTTCATTCTGATAATTTATCCATTCCTATTTGCCTTTTATGCCTCACTTGATATACCTCTCAGATGTCATTGTATGTGCCTAGTCTGTAACTGTTTGTGTCTATATTTTCCTGATCTGATAAATCAACTACAAATCCTGTTTTGGTATTTTGATGATTGGGGTATGATCTCACCTCTTCATGAGCCATTGTAATAATTGTAGATAGATTTGTTTTGGTATTTTGATGATTGGGAGTATGATCTCACCTCTTCGTGAGCCATTGTAATAATTGTAGATAGATTTGTTTTGGTATTTTGATGATTGGGAGTATGATCTCACCTCTTCATGAGCCATTGTAATAATTGTAGATAGATTTGTTTTGGTATTTTGATGATTGGGAGTATGATCTCACCTCTTCATGAGCCATTGTAATAATTGTAGATAGATTTGTTTTGGTATTTTGATGATTGGGAGTATGATCTCACCTCTTCATGAGCCATTGTAATAATTGTAGATAGATTTGTTTTGGTATTTTGATGATTGGGAGTATGATCTCACCTCTTCATGAGCCATTGTAATAATTGTAGATAGATTTGTTCACAAAACATCAGTTTAGATACCGGTATGTGCCAGTTTCTCATGGCTCATTTCTTGTGGCTCTTGAGTTAGGGTTAGTTGAAGTGAACTTTAGGGCAAAATGTACGGCAATTTCAAAGTAAACCACCAAAAACATACCAAGACAAGTTTGGGGGCCAATTTATCGGACTAGTATGCTGTCACAGCTTTAGGGTCTTCAACTAAGTAACAAAAAAGAGTATTTACAACTAAATCCCAAATACTGGTAGTCCTAAAATTGTTATCACAAGTCCAAATGTATAATGTTCCAACAGAATTCCAGAGGTATTCCAAATAAGTTCCAACATTTAATGTGTTGATGTGCCTGTAATATTGAACATGATAATGTGCCAGTGACCTGGAGTGTGATGCTGTTCTAACAGTCTTTTGATGTATCCCAATAATATATTCCAGAAATGTACTTGTCTGAATTTGCTATGATTCCAAATTAATGTTTATATCCAAGAACATTATTGAAGTGTGATTGATGACATAGTGCTGTACAGGGTAGATATAAAAAGGTAAGTAATGATATATTGCTGTACAGGGTAGCTATACAGTGTAATTAATGCCATAATGATTTACAGGGTAGATATACAGTGTAATTAATTATATAATGCTGTTCAGGGTAGATTATGATATATTCCTGTACAGAGAAGATATACAAAGTAATTAATTAAATAATGCTCTACAGGGTACATATACAGTGTAATTTATGATATATTCCTGTACAGGGTAGATATACAGTGTAATTAATACTATAATGATGTACAGGGTAGATATACAGTGTAATTAATGCTATAATGATGTACAGGGTAGATATACAGTGTGATTAATTATATAATGCTGTTCAGGGTAGATATACAAAGTATGTGTTTTGCATTATAAGTGAGGTCACATTATCCTAGGTAGTATCAGTATCAAAACTCCATCCTAAAAATGAGTTATATGACCATAATCACATTACAGAAGATACAGCACAATACTGAGACATTATAATACAACTGCCAAGATTGTGGGTACTCTTGCAACTAGCACATTTTGTCAGTTATTTTCCCATAATTGCAGGTCATGGGCCCTACTTTACTGAATAAATTTGAGGCTGTTGTTATGTACATTTAATTTATGTGCTTTATTTTTTTCCATTTCATTTATTGTAATGTTACAACATTTGCTGGACATGACCTTGTCCAAAATTGAGTTTATTTCTGCTTGACCTGAATGAGATTTTATTTTACTGATGTAAAAAACTAATAATAGCTTCATTATTCACAATGTGTATGAACTTATTATCAAGATTATTATTCAGGTAAACAAAGAAGGAGTAAATATGTTGATCAGGGTCAGGGTTTTGGAGATTCCTAAGTGAATTTTTTAGGCTCTTGTGTTGTAAATAAACAAGGCTCATTAGATCATTCTAGAAGATTATTTTACATTAGGTAATGGCTGTTTTTAGAAAATGCTAATTGTGACCTGAGTTCAAACAGAGAACTATTTTATCTTATGACTGAAGATTTTACCAGTTGTGCTTTAGCATCTAGCACTTTAAGATGTATTATGTTGTGACCAGTTTGGGCTGAATTTTATTTTTTCAAATTATGAATTGTTTGTTTGTTTTTTATGGTTTAATGCCATTTTTCAGCACAATTTAGGTTATACATGGTGGCCAGTATTAATGGTGGAGGAAGAACCTGGAAAACCCCAGAAAGAACCACCGACCCATGAGAAGCTACTGGCAAGCTTTCTCACATAAACACATTTGCCGAATCTTAGACTCGAACCCATGCAGACAAAGCTGAGATGGCAGTGATCCGTAACGGACAGCGCTTTAGACCACACTGCCACTCTGGGCCCCTAAATTATGAATTCAAGAGATTATTCTGTTTGGAAAATCAAAAGTGCTTTGACAAAATTCTTGGATGAAGACATTCATTGGGATTTATACTGAACTCAAACCTGGAATAATATTTATGTGATTCAACAAGAGACTGTTGATACATCAGTACTTCATAGGCTATAACATACACATTATTGCCTTAAATTTTTTTGTATCTCTTATCGACTTGGACTGAGTGTTATTCAGTATATTTTGGGGTTTATATATATATATATATATATATATATATATATATATATATATATATATATATATATATATAATTTTTCACTTTGTGTTCTAGGTAAATAGATTATTTGTTAATTTTTTACAAAGCTTGTTGTCTTCACTTTTTTCTATTACTTATTCTAAGAGCTTAGACTCGCCACTCTTTACACAAATTACATGTTTTTTGTATATGGTTGTTGTGTGAATACATATATATTGAGTTGTGATCATAATATGCTTTTTAAATGTCATGATTATATTTAATTATCAAATATTTAAATGTTTTGTTTCAGATTAAAAGCATTGATTGTCTGGCCAAATTTGTAGCACTAGGAACTCTCAATCTTGCAAATAATGACTTATCATGGCATGAGGTTGGAAAACTCAGGAATCTTCATATCATTGACCTCAGTCTCCATGGCAACCCACAACTGGAAAGAGATCCTTACTGTAAGTTCCCAGACTTATGATATTACATTATTTGAGACTGGGATGGGATAATAATCATGTTATGAAAGTAGCCATGGATTTACTTTGATTCTTATTGCATTAACTTGTATGTAATTCCTGGTTGTTAAAAGTCTCAGATTTATGTTGCAGACATGAAATGATCCATCCATTAAGAAAATAGAGCTCTTTTGAATGCAAAGTACCACAGAAAACAATCATTTTTTTGCAGAACTACTGAAAGTGACCAATATACTTGTCTCGTGAATCAAAATTACTAGTAATTAACAATAAATAATAAAATATATACAGATTTTTCTTTTTGTTGTATTTGTTACAGTATTAATTGGATGGTTTTGATGAAGTGTCTGTTATCTCTTAGTATATTCCATTGTATGCCCTGACTATGTTGGCTGCATCAGCTACAGTGTAGCTATTAATGCAAAAAGGAAAACACTTCAAAATAGGTTTATGCTTCATTTTGAACAATTAGAGAATTTTTTTTTTCAAGATCCACACATCCTTCTGTCCATCTCTCCATTCAAATGTCTGCCATGCAGACATCAGTTTATGATATGTCAGTCAAATGGTCAGTGGTCAGGGTTGTTAGTATTGGAGGCTGGACAGACATTGTTTAGATCATATCATCTAGGGCTATACATTTTTGTTGAGGTCAGTGTAGGCTTTTGAAGTTGTACAAGTTAAAGGATCTGTTTCTCCCAAAACTTTGTGTCCATTACATAGAAAATGAGTAATATATTTAAATGACCCCAGGTCAACAATTTTGATTATTTATTTATTAATAATTTGTAGAAGAAACAAAACTACAAAATGCCAAATTTAAATTAAAGAATTTTTTTTCTTCTTTAATTGCATCTAAGATACTGACAAGTAGCATAGTTTGTAGTGGGGGTATTAGTAATATATATAAACAATTTTTTTAATATTAGGGGTACAGTTGGTAATAGTTATAGACATTTTTGTTGAATGTAGGAGAGACTGTTAGTAATAGTGAAATACAATTTTGTTGAATATTGGGTGTGTGTGTGCTATTGATAATAGTTATAGGCAATTTTTTGTTAATTCAGGGGAGGGGGACTATTAGTAATAGGTAAAGATAATTTTGTTGATTATGGGGTGACTATTATGAATAGTTATAGACAATTTTGTTGAATACTGGGTGGGTGGGGGTGGAGCATTAGTAATAGTTATATACAATTTGTTGAATAAATGTGGTATCTGTCCAGTTACATGTTTTTTGTTTGTTCTTGTGTGACACAGATAGGTAGCTACATGTTGCGCCTTTTATGTTGAGACAAGAACAAAGAGCTCAAAACTTTGAAACCTATTGACAGCTTAGATCTATTGTCAATAGTGGGAACCCTTTACAATCTGGCAACTTAATCAAGGTGGCATGGATGTAAACATTACTGTGTGACGCTAGCCACAGTTTTCAACATAGCACTTGTAATAAACTTATAATTCAAAACTAGATGACTGCTAATTGGACGGTGTCAGTTGGACATGTATCACGCAAATATATGCTGACATTAACTTAACTGCCAAATGCAATAAGCAGATTTTTTTAATTGTAACTCTCCAATGCAATAAGCCCATTTTAATATTGTAAATCTGCTATGCTATAAGCCCATTTTAATATTGTAAATCTGCTATGCTATAAGCCCATTTTAATATTGTAAATCTGCTATGCTATAAGCCCATTTTAATATTGTAAATCTGCTATCCATTAAGCCCATTTTAATATTGTAAATCTGCTATGCATTAAGCCCATTTTAATATTGTAAATCTGCTATGCAATAAGCCCATTTTAATATTGTAAATCTGCTATGCAATAAGCCCATTTTAACATTGTAAATCTGCTATGCTATAAGCCCATTTTAATATTGTAAATCTGCTATGCATTAAGCCCATTTTAATATTGTAACTATATTTGTCAAGTTAAATTTTGCATTTATTCTTCATTGAGGGTTAATTTTGCAGTAAAATCAATTTTTGTCCCTAGACCATTTATCTTGCACTTTTGACTCATCCAAACCATTAGAATATGTCTAGATTAATTGGTTCTTATTATTTTTTATCTGGACAGTCATTTATGTTCACAATATCTGTGTCACCCAGGGGATACAGAGCCTGGGGTTGTATCATAATTGAGATATAGGGTGGGTGGGGCAGGATGATGCTAAGATGACTTTGGTATTTGTAAACACAAATCTGTGACTGGTACTATAATTTATTGCCACTTGTACATACTTGTTATCTGTTGTAATTTGGGAATCGTCTAATAAGCTGGAAGTTATTTTTGCATGTTTCAACTCTGTAAATAGGATTATATCTGAGATAGGGTTATAAGCCACTGTGTTTTTGTGTTGAATTGTAAGCTTATTCTCATGTTTATGTTGAAACAATGTCTAAACGAATATCTATCTCCAGTAGTATCTGATAATTACAGGTATAAATTCCAAACTGAACAATGTGTGTCAAATTCCACTAGTGTCCTTGAGTTTATTATACTATGAGTTTGAAGAAAACATGCATGGATCCCAGTCTTACTAATACTAGCAAAAAAATAAAACTAATAAACAATATATAGCGCTATCATTAAACCTTAATCAGAATAGCGAGGACAATATTGTCTGGTAAATTACAACATATTGCTATATACCCCTTATTCTTCCATATACTTTGAGTCAAACTGCATCAAAGATCCTGATCTACCATATCATTATGTGCCTGGAGATTCTGGGTCTGTCTTGTTTGTTCTTTTGATTATTACAATTAAATTGCACAGACCCAGATCTGCTGACACATTATGCTATGACAGATCTGGATATGTGCTGTTTAAAGTTGGACCCCTTATAAGTGAGTATATGCGTTATATATATATATATATATATATATATATATATATATATATATATATATATATATTATACTATTATGATGACTCTTTATCGTGATTATAATTTTAAAATTGACTATTACATATTATAATTTTAAAATTGACTATTACGTATTATAATTTTAAAATTGACTATTACATATTATAATTTTAAAATTGACTATTACATATTACAATTTTAAAATTGACTATTACATATTACAATTTTAAAATTGACTATTACATATTATAATTTTAAAATTGACTATTACGTATTATAATTTTAAAATTGACTATTACATATTATAATTTTAAAATTGACTATTACATATTACAATTTTAAAATTGACTATTACATATTACAATTTTAAAATTGACTATTACATATTATACATTTAAAATTGACTATTTCATATGAGAATTCAGAATTGATTATTACATATTATAATTTGGAATTTAATGGTACATATTATAATTTGGAATTGACTTTTTAAATATTATAATTTGGAATTGAATGTTACATATTAGAATTTGGAATTGACTTTTACATATTATAATTTGGAATTGACTTTTACATATTATAATTTGGAATTGACTATTACATATTAGAATTTGGAATTGACTTTTACATATTATAATTTGGAATTGACTTTTACATATTAATAGACTTTTACATATTAATATTTGGAATTGAATATTACATATTATAATTTGGAATTGACTATTACATATTAGAATTTGGAATTGATTATTACATATTAGAATTCAGAATTGACTTTTACATATTATAATTTGGAATTGACTATTACATATTATAATTTAGAATTTAATATTACATATTATAATTTGGAATTGACTTTTTAAATATTATAATTTGGAATTTAATATTGCATATTATAATTTGGAATTGACTATTACATATTATAATTTGGAATTGACTATTACATATTATAATTTGGAATTGACTATTACATATTATAATTTGGAATTGACTATTACATATTAGAATTTGGAATTGACTATTACATATTAAAATTCAGAATTGAATATTACATATGAGAAATCAGAATTGACTATTACATATTAGAATTTGGAATTGACTATTACATATTAGAATCTGGAATTGACTATTATATATTATAATTTGGAAATGACTATTACATATTAGAACCCAGAATTGATTATTAAATATTATAATTTGGAATTGACTATTACATGTTATAATTTGGAATTGACTATTACATATTAGAATTCAGAATTGATTATTAAATATTATAATTTGGAATTGACTTTTACATATTAGAATTTGGAATTGACTTTTTAAATATTATAATTTGGAATTGACTAATGCATATTAGAATTCAGAATATTAGAATTTGGAATTGACTATTACATATTATAATTTGGAATTGACTATTACATATTAGAATTTAGAATTGATTATTAAATATTAGAATTCAGAATTGACTATTACATATTAGAATTTGGAATTGACTATTACATATTAGAATTTGGAATTGACTATTACATATTATAATTTGGAATTGACTATTACATATTAGAATTTGGAATTGACTATTACATATTAGAATTTGGAATTGACTATTACATATTAAAATTCAGAATTGAATATTACATATGAGAATTCAGAATTGACTATTACATATTTTAATTTGGAATTGACTATTATGTATTATAATTTGGAATTGACTATTAAATATATAATATGGAATCGAATATTAAATATTAAATATGGAATTGACTTTTAAATATTAAAATTTGGAATTGACTATTACGTATTAGAATTTGGACTTGACTGTTACATATTATAATTTGGAATTGACTTTTACATATTGGAATTTGGAATTGACTATTACATATAAATAATTTGGAAGTGAGTATTACATATTAAAATATTAATTAAATTTAGTCAAAAGTTTACTTACTGGCTTACTGCCTAAAGATAAATGTATGCATATTTCTTTTGTTATGATGCTGTGGTCTTAAACAAGGTAACAAATATCAGTATACCATGAATTCCCAAAGAGAAAACCAGTGTTCAAAACTCGCATTTAAGTAAATGTGTTTACATACAAATACTTATAATCTTAAAGTATAACATTGACCAATATTAGCTATATAATGTGTTGTTTCCCCCCCCCCAAATGACATTAGTCAGGTGGACCCAAACTCGTACCATCAGTTATGGATAAAGGTCAATAACACAATACAAGTTAAGTACATAACATATTATCATAGACAAAGGTCAACACACAATACAGATTGAATATGCATAATAATTTTAAAGTCTAAACTTTTAAATCATGTCATAAAAGTTTATGAATCCTGTGACTTTTGGAAAAATGTTGCAAATTGTTCTGTCCTGTCCATTTATACCTCTGTACATCAGTTAGTAATGTATCATATCTCCTTCTTATTTGTTGAAGATAGCGACTTGAAACTTGACATTTTGGTAGTATGTACATTGGTTTTTAAAAAACTTTGATGTCATCACTGGGGTTGGAGCTGGTCTTATAAGGAATTAAAAAGCATTGTAGATCTGAAAGTTCGAGTGTAACATCATCATGACCAGAACTATAAATATGTGACAGATTGTGGGATCGCTCCATCAGGCCTTGTCCCAGAGGTTGGGAGTGCTACCTCATGGTCTTAACTTGGAAACTGATAAGTCTTCTCAATAACCATATATGGAGTAAAAAACATAATAGGGGAATAGGGGACTTAAGTTGTAACTTGGAGAATATTGAAATCTCTACCTTATAACTAAATAATGCTTTGAAATACATGTGAAAGTGAAGTCAGGCTTATATTTAATACAGATTCTATGTCATATCCATGGGGGAGGGGATTTGGAATGAATTAAGATTCCCACCCATACAGTGATATATATATATATATATATATATATATATATATATATATATATATATATATATATATATATATATATATATATATATATATCATTATCAGAAAATAAATTCACTTGTGAATCCATTATAGACCCATGGTTATACTTGTGGCATTGAGGACTTTTTATGTAAACTGGACACAACCATGCTCCTCACCTTGTAACCATATGTACACTAGCTAGATATGAAGAGAAAATACACAGTTACAAACCTTTCCATATGTAGGATATTATTTTTAAAGTTTTAAACATGACTCATTGAGGCATACATTTGACTTGTTTTACACACACGATGTAAGGCAGATTCACAAACTGTTATTAAATGTATACTTGTATTTTTCAGATCGAATCCATGTGATTGATTGCCTTCCCAATGTTTGGATGCTGGATGGGAGATTGATAACATGTATGTTAGATCTAAATGTGTAATAATAGTCTGTTCATATTTTACACCATTTTATCATAGTTTAAATCCTCTTTATACATTTTTCTTCTCTGCTTTAGATGAAAATTGTATAACATTTTCACAACTTTTTTCTTATGAATTTAAAGCTATTATGTACATGTTATATATTCACTTATAAGTCAAGCCCAACTGCAAATTGCACATACCCAGATCTGCTGGCAGATAATATGGTGGCAGATGAGTCTGATTTGTTTCTTAGGAGTAATCAGTACAACAAACAACATAGACTGGTCCACAGGTGCACTATGCCATGGCAGACCAGGATCTTGGTTGTTTTGTAGTTTGACTTATAAGCGAGTATGTATTATGTGGTATGTGAGCATATAAGATATCAGTTACAGTGTAATATTTGTACCTGTTGCAAAGACAGGTCTTTGTTTCTGTCCACACCTGATATTTATTGAGGAAGTATTTACTGTTACCTATGTTAAACCATGCCATCCATACATCATAAAGTTTGTTTTTGTTCAGCAACTTTGAAGTCCTTATCGACTAAATCAAATTTATCAATTTGATATTTGGATATATGCAAAGGTCTAGGTCAGCCTTGATTTTCACCTATATTCCTCTGAAATTTGACGAGGCCAATGGTATCACAATTTCTGTTCTTGCCCATTAACGATTAGAAACTTAATGGATTGAGACCTAATTTTGTATGGGTCTTTATATTCTGAAGATTTGATTCAAGTTGATTTTTGCATATTCCAGCAAAGTCTATGTCATGGTCCCTAATTTGATTTTGCATCTCAAACCAAGATATCTTTACATATACCATAGCTGAAAGGGGGTGAGGGTGGCAGTGGTATAAACACTTCTCTTAATTTCACTTTGATAATGAATAGTTAAAACACTTGTCCACCATTTTTGTCATCCTTTGAGTGTGCTCCATAGATAGGTTTCACTATACTGTTGATTATTAGAATTAAAATTCATGTATGGATATATTTAAACTCCTAAGAACCAAGACTTGATGAATCATAGCTTTTCTTTATATTTAAGAATCAGGTTTAATTTTTTAAAATTTTATTTATTATTTTTTATGGATTTTTATGTTTTCCCCCCCAACTATATTCTCTGGAGTTAGTCATATTGTTATACCCATTTATATTCAAATGTACCATCATATAGGTCCATATGAATTTCATTTCTGTTCCATAACTTGTTTAGGAATTGATGAATAAAGACAAACTTTGTATGAAATATCATGAAGACTTGTTCAGTTTTTCACATACCATTTCATTGAGTCCATGTTAGTGAGAAGCAAGATTTAGAAGTAAATTTTCAGTTGGAGGCTTTGGTGTTGTCAACAGTTTTTTTAAATCTTAGTTTAAGTTTATCATCAGGCTTATTTTTAAAACCCCTTGATAGATTATCACCATACTTGGCATGAATAATTATGAAACCAAGTCATGTCATTTTTCAGCAATTCATTCTCCATTGTGCTAGCTGCCCTCTCTTGCCTTGCAGTCAATGTCACATGCAGAAAATGTTCATTAGGCTTTAAGACAAAATTTTTCCTGTGCAAATATTTTCCTTATGCCCATTGATGGATTTGTTTCATATATGGGATGAACCATTTTGAAGCCAAAGACAGTTTATTTTGTGATGTGTATGCTCGTCCTTTTGACCTTCAGGTTTTGTGTGATTTTAGCTACATAGCCGTCATGTATAGTGTGTTGTCCAATGTATGGTCCAGTGTATTTTCCATTGCCTGTTATGCATTCACAATTGATATTTACAGTATCTTCTCAAAAAGCACTTACCGGTAACAATATTTGACCAAACTGGATGGAATAATCCTGGCATAAAGTTCTTTCCGATTTATTCAGATGATACCATTCTGCCAGCAAATGTGGCCACTGTTACCAAGAAAAAGAAAAACTTGTAAATGGTTTCATCTTCAGTACAAAAATTGGACAACATTTAGCAGAATGTATGCTATCATGAAGGTCTTCCATATTGTTTCAGATGATGTTGATCAACCCATCAAATATTGTTAGTGTTATAATAACATAAACAGACAACTTGAAATGATTTCTTTTCATAACCACTTAACAGAATTTAATCAACTTTGAGGGAAAGCATTTTGGATTCAAGATGTTTAAAATATATTCAATGATGCTCTTTCACTATTAAGAATGGCCATTTGCACCAAAATAGAAATGATGCTAATTCAGCATTAAGTATTGCCATCTGTACCTTACATAGAAATGACATTAATTCACAATTAAGTATTGCCATCTGTACCAAAAATAGAACTGATGCTAATTCACCATTAAGTATTGCCATCTGTACCAAAAAAAAGAACATGCTAATTCACCATTAAATATTGCCATCTGTACCAAAAATATAAATGATGCTAATTCACCATTAACTATTGCCATCTGTACCAAAAAATAGAACTGATGCTAATTCACCATTAAATATTGCCATCTGTACCAAAAATTGAAATGTTTCTAATTCACCATTAACTATTGCCATCTGTACCAAACATAGAAATGTTTCTAATTCACCATTAAATATTGCCATCTGTACCAAACATAGAAATGACATTAATTCACCATTAAATATTGCCATCTGTACCAAAAATTGAAATGTTTCTAATTCACCATTAAATATTGCCATCTGTACCAAAAATTGAAATGTTTCTAATTCACCATTAACTATTGCCATCTGTACCAAACATAGAAATGACATTAATTCACCATTAAGTATTGCCATCTGTACCAAAATAGAAATGATGCTAATTCACCATTAAGTATTGCTCTCTGTACCAAAAATAGAACTGATGCTAATTCACCATTAAGTATTGATATCTGTACCAAACATAGAAATGACATTAATTCACCATTAAGTATTGCCATCTGTACCAAAAATAGAACTGATGCTAATTCACCATTAAATATTGCCATCTGTACCAAACATTGAAATGATTCTAATTCACCATTAAGTATTGCCATCTGTACCAAAAATATAAATGATGCTAATTCACCATTAAGTACGGCAGCTGTATATGACAAATTTCCAAGGAGCAGACACATGTTTTCATTTTCAAAACTTATCTTGCAGATTCATTATATTAATGGAGAGAAATGGGTATTGGACTAGTCTATACTTTCAAAAATGGCGCAAGATGTTAAGTAAAACAGTCCTTATCTATGTGACTCATGGATATCAAAACACTAAAAAAAAATAGAATAGAGGAATGTTTTTAAACTTGTAAACATATCAGATCAGGAAAAGGTCAAATCACTAGTGCTTTAAAAATTTGAAATAAAGAGTATGAGAGTGATGTACTATATCATTCTGGTTGAGCACAACATTTTGCAGGATTTATGGGGTTGACTTTACAATCTCTCAGTAAATGTTAGACTGTAGACTAGTTAAAAATGTGTATGTATCAACTGTCAGTATGCTTTGCATTTGTATTTTGGTACTAATCCAAATGGCTTTCGCCCATCTGTAACCAGAACTTTACCCACCTGCAAAACCAAGTTAGAAGACAAAATAGTTTAGTCTAATGATTGCATATTCATGTTATACCTTTTGACCTTTTAGATTATGATTATACCTCATTGTGTTGGCAAGTCAACCCAATTATTAAATGCCATTTTGTAATCACTTTTTGGTTTGTGGTTCATATACTGGCAAACTGCACTCACATATTCAAAATTGATTGCCCCTCATTGAATCTTTGATAATGGAATATAGCCCAAAATGACTTGGAACTACATGTAAATCAGGAATGTATGGAGATTGTGGCAAAGGTTGGATGCAAAGCTCTTTCAGGAAGTCTATCCCAATGGCAGATTTATGTACCAGTACATTGTCATGAAGATGAAGGCATCACTTTGGAGGCATCAAATTGTCCATCAACATTAGTAGAGTCAGGCACAGTTACCTGGACTGGCAGCCATGTCTTTTGCAAAAATAAAACATGTATAAAACATTTTTGACAGTCAGTCTACCTTGAATGATTTGTGGTCTCTTTTTCTTTGATCCAAATTTTTATTAATTTTCAAGACTTGTTATAAAAAGTAAACTTATGTTTTTCATCTGTGACAATCTCATTCAAATGTCTCTAGTCACATATATTTTGTTGAGTGGTTGTTTGGCAGATTTGACTCCAGTCTGTGTTTGATCAAATGTCAACAAGTGCAGTACCCATAGTGCACAAGTCTTTCTAAGCTTCAATTGTTTTTTCATTATATTAAAACATTGAATGAATGAATGTCCATGATAATAGCAATGAATGTCCATGATAATAGCAATGAATGTCATGATGATAGCAATGAAAGTCCATGAAAATAGCACTGAATGTCCATGATAATAACAATGAATGTCATGATAATAGGAATGAAAGTCATGATAATAACTAAATGTCATTCTAATACCACTGAATATCCATGATAATAGCAGTGAATGTCATGCTAATAGCAATGAATATCATGATAATAGCATGAATGTCCATGATAATAACAATGAATGTCCATGATAATAACTGAATTCATTCTAATACCATTGAATGCCTATGATAATAGCAATGAATGTAATGATAATAGCAATGAATATCCATGATAATAGCACTGAATGTCAATGATAAAAGCAATGAATGTCCGTGATAATAGCAATGAATGTCATGCTAGTAGCAACGAATATCCATGATAATAGCACTGAATGTCCATGATAAAAACAATGAATGTCCATGATAATAGCACTGAATGTCCATAAAAATAACTTTGAATGTCATGATGATAGCATTGAATGTCCATGATAATAACAATGAATGTCCATGATAATAACTGAATGTCATTCTAATACCATTGAATGCCCATGATAAAAGCAATGAATGTCCGTGATAATAGCAATGAATGTCATGCTAATAGCAATGAATGTCCGTGATAATAGCAATGAATGTCATGCTAATAGCAATGAGTATCCATGATAATAGCACTGAATATCCATGATAAAAACAATGAATGTCCATGCTAATAGCACTGAATGTCCATAAAAATAACATTGAATGTCATGATGATAGCAATGAATGTCATGATAATAACAAAGAATTTCATGGTTGCTTCTAACATGATGAAATTCTTCAATCTTGAAGCAATGTAGCTTTATGGTTTTAAAAATTCTGTTTTGCAGCTGCAGAGAGGCTTCAAGTCAAACATTTCTTCCAGGATTCAGCACTTACAGAGCATCCTGTTGTAAGTATATATACTATAGGTGAAAACAACTAATAGATATTGCTATTTCAGATCATAATGACATACAGTTCTATTTTCACATTTACAGTTCTATTTTCACATTTACAGTTGTATTTTCACATTTACAGTTCTATTTTCACATTTACAGTTCTATTTTTACATTTACAGTTGTATTTTCACATTTACAGTTGTATTTCACATTTACATTTACATTTACAGTTGTATTTCACGTTTACAGTTGTATTTCACATTCAGATTAAATGTAACAATTTGTTATCTAAATTATATTTCTATAGTGTATACATTTTTTTGATAAGGTGATCATTGTACTTAATAATTATGAAAATGAGTTGCAATACTAATACTACTGATAATAAAGACCTTATTTAGAGAGGGTAACTCAAATAGTTACAGAACTAATCTGCCTTGAGTCTTTCTAGCTTGTATGTGTATACACAACATAATGAGATAAAAAACAAAACAGTACAATTGATTTAAATACACTAAAAAAGTAATAATAAGTAAATAATGATAAAATAATTAATAAAATTTATAAGTAAATGATTGTTATTATTTTTATTATTATTATTATTATTATTATTATTATTATTATTATTATTATTATTATTATTATTATAAGTGTCTGGTTTTGTATCAGGTTACAACATATTTATTAGGGGCATTTAGTTAGCAAAAGTTCTTAATTAGGTATGAAGTTTTGTATACTATAATTTTCAATTACTGAATATTGTTTATCTACAATGGTATTTCCACATTTAGATAAACTAACATTTGATTTCGCATCATCTTACTGATGTTTCTTGTAAATAATTGTGTGTAGAGTACGATAGAAAATTGGGGTTTTTTGCATTATTTAACAAAAATGTCAAATCCAGAAGAAGTTGTAAATTTTAGATCTATATAATACAGACTAAGACCATGGGGAAAAAAAGTAAAAGAGAGTTGTAGAATTTTGTATTCATCATGATTCTTTATTACTGTGTCACTAATTTTCATGTATTTGTGTTTTCTAGAAACCACAGACTTGATACTAAACCTCTAAAATATATTTAAATAAATAGCAATCCTTTGAGAGACATGTATTAAGAATAAAATAAAAAGAAATGTTTTGTAAAAGTAAGATTTTTTTCTTCTTCATTGAAGTCAGAGAGCTTTATACTGTTTGTTGTTGTTTTATTGTATTTATCTTAATCAATCCTTGACACATGATCCCTTACTGGATCCAGTGCACTTGAAAGGACTGTTTTTTACCATATGATTTGTATACATACATACATACATACATACATACACACACACACACACACACACACACACACACACACACACACATATACATACACCAAAGGTCAAAATTAAATCATTGTGTTTGAATTAGTTTGTCAAAGTTGTGACAAAGTAGACAGGATGAAGTTTATCTTTATTACCTTTTGAAAACAGTATTTGACAGATTCTGTGATTCCTGTTATGCCACAATTTGGTACATACATGGTTCTGACTGTAACACAGATCTGTTTATAACACTGTTCTCAGTATATCATGGCTCTGAAGATAACACAGTCTGTGGTTATAGACTCATCCACATTATAGCAAGAGGGAACTGTATATTCATGCTGCGCACTTACCCTTTCAGAGACACAAGCTGTCCAGGGAATGGTTTGTCCCATCATCTCTCAAGCAAATACAGGTCCATGGAGTATATGGTGTCAAGGTAAGAACATCAGACCCTGTAATTTTATCTTCTAGTGGTGTCCTTGAGGTTTCAATCTCTAGATCACATTACAGACTGTAACACCAGTTCACAACAACAATATACGTCTGAATATCTTACACATCAGATTAACTTAATTTTGAATTTTTGAATTTACCTGCTTTGTAGTATTTAATATTTAATACAGTTGATAAATTTCCATTGTCATTGCACATGTGCATTGTATTTTTCCATTTGAATTTTTGTGTTACTCAGCCGTTTTCTCACATATGAGAAACATGATGTAGAATAAAGTAATACATATGAATGATTTTTATTATGGCTAAACGTATAATACAAATGTTGTTTATCACACAGTGAGAGAGAAAACATTTTCCTGGAATTTTGTACATTTAATTGAGACATTTTCCCGTCCCCCAGCCCGGTAGAGTATGTAACCCAGATGTAGTCAGCTGGAGTTACAGTTAAGAGACCAATGATCATGGTGGAAGTTGAGCCCACAAAAATCATGGCCAATATTTGGGAGTACCAACCACTATTCCAAGCATTTGATTTGGATGTTATTCATTAGTCAGTCATTATTTTCATAATTAGAACAAACATAAAGAAATTGAGCTTTTAGTTTCTATTTTCTATTTACCATGCAGAAGAGTTAATTAATTGTGGTATTTTATTAATTTAGCAAGCTTTATAACAGACTATGCTTAACAAAAGGTAGTACATCGTAATCAGATTTTGAATGGGTTTCATTATGTCCGATGCTGTGTACTTGTTTTTCTGACAATGCAAACCTTATCTTTATTTCATCATAGGCCACTCATCTAATGACAAGTTTTCCAGCGAATGGTACCCACAACATTGGTTTGTATTCCCTTCTGCTATTAATTGTTTTTTTTACTAAAATTTAGTCAAAGTCTTGCTGAATTAGTTTAATAAAATATTAGACATACATACCATTTGTATGATTGGAAACACCTTCTAGATCTAATACACAATTTTATGTAAAACTTTAGCCTAATTTCTGTAGATTCTATACATGCCTGTTTCTAGTGAAGAAACCCTCTACATTTAACAGTTTGATGTGAAATTGTGCATAATTTCAGTACATTCAAAATACATAGCATACCCAGTTAAGAAATCATCAAGATTTAACTCACAATTTGATGTGAAGTTGAAGCATAATTTCTCTACATTGTAGGTCAATATGTGTGTGAATTGTAGGTATATTTCTTAAAATAATTTTTTTTATGACTCTAATTTCACATCAGCATAGATCAGGCAGCATTCATTATATCTCACTGCTGCAAGGAATGTATCATGTAAACTTTTCTGGTATAATATTTTTGAAAAACATTTTGTGTATATACATACATTTTAACATTTTGTGTATATACATACATTTTAACATTTTGTGTATATACATACATTTTAACATTTTGTGTATATACATACATTTTAACATTTTGTGTATATACATACATTTTAACATTTTGTGTATATACATACATTTTAACATTTTGTGTATATACATACATTTTAACATTTTGTGTATATACATACATTTTAACATTCTGTGTATATACATACATTTTAACATTCTGGGTAACTTGGATTCAAATTTAAGTTAACATAACAGACTTTTAGGACTTTCTTTAGTTCATCTGATATCACAGACTGCAATGTTTTACCAAACTAGATGTTCTCCAAGTATTATATCTTATAGCCCGAAATATGAATTTAAAGAAATGGATATTTTACTCTCTGGCTGGACTTATAATGTTTGTTGAAATTTGAATGCAGTATTTTCTAGACAATCCAAAAACAAGCTCATTTCCTCAGACTGAGTCTTGTCATTGATTTGCCAACCATGTCTTTTAGAATGCAAAAAATATCCATCCAGTGACCAAAACTAATTAAGGGTACATTTGGGTACATGATTCTATTTGAGTGAGTGTCCTCACAGTTGTCAGGTACAGTCATTTAAAAAATGCATGGACCATTCTGAATCTTTTTTGGTATCATAACATAATTTATATTTATGGAATGAGCCATCATGATGCATGGAACAACATGCTGTCAGGTGTAAAATAAATGCTTGAAATGAAATTGTTTTGCATAAATGGAATATACATAAAAATGCCTTTATGCAGTGTTTTTGTTTTAAAATATGTACTACTATTGTCTATCAGTTATCTGTAAAGTTGGGCTTTGATGTTGATGCAAAACAAATTAAATTTTGTTTGAGTGTTTTGTTTTCTTTCAGATACATTCATCATCTTAAACCACATATTTTGTGATTGTATAAGTTATACATTCAGTAGAACTCAGGACATTCAGATTTCATGATTGTTTGAATATTACAGCCAATATAATTCAGGACATTCAGATTTCATGACTGTATATTATAGCAAACAAAGCATTTTTAGTTTATGACTGTTTGCATATCACATCCAATTTAACTCAGAACATTCAGATTTCATGACTCTTTGGATATTACAACTAATAAAACTCAGGACATTTTTATTTTATGACTGTTTACATATCACATCCAATAAAACTCAGAACATTGAGATTTTATGACTGTTTTGAATATTGCATCCAATAGAACTCAGGATATTCAGATTTAATGACTGTTTTGAATATCGCATTCAATAGAACTCAGGATGTTCAGAATTCATGATTATTTGAATATCACATCCAACAGAACTTTAATTCACATGAATTCTCATAATCTCTATTCAGAATTGATTTTAATGCAATGTTTAAATGAAATGGAAGGGATATCATATTCTATTAGAATCTGATATTTAATAACTATATGCACCCTATCTTATATCTAATCTTATAAATTTATTGTGGATTATTTTTTACATTCTTTTTATTCAATAAAGCATCAATACAAATTTTAATTAGTGATATAAGAAAATAATTTCTAAAATATAGTGGGAAGGTTGACAAAATTACAACACTTAAAAAGTGTCATTATGTTAGCAGTGTGAGAATATTATACCAAGAATATGGCCCTATACTGTAACATAATATTTTTTTAATTTATGCCATGTAGATTTGTGACTAATTTGACCTTTTACCTTTAGCAATTAATTTAATGTATATTGATGCATGCAGATACAGACAGAAGAAGACTCAAGTATGCAGCCTATACCTTACAAGAAGATCTAGTCCTAGAGAAGAAATATACCAATAGGTGGATATTGATTATTGTCTACATCATATATATATATATATATATATATATATATATATATATATATATATATATATATAAATAATAGTGTAATATAGTACCATGCTTGTTGATCTGTTTTGTGTAATGCATAATTGTGATAACCGTTTCCTAATATAGTACCATCTTGTTAATCTGTGTAATGTGTAATTGTGATATCATTTCCCTCATATGCTAATTTATTTACGTCATACATTTCTTAATGTTATTCTACCAACATCTGATGTGTTGATATCTACAATCTTCATTTATATATGGAGTATTAATACATACAGGATAGAGTTCATTCAGAAATAACATTTTGGAGGTGTGTGAAAATTTATTATGAAACGAAAATTTCATTTTAAAAAACCAAATATGAAAAGAAAGAAAATAATGTGAATTTGCAGTGTTGAGCCAAGGAAATTTACTCTAGTTCTCTTTTATAAAATGCTTGGTACTCAGTCTGGTCAGTGGGCTCCCATTTTTGATGGCCCTCAAAGATGCCACACTTTGTATGCACTCCTTGTGCAACACTAGTACAGTATATTTTAATCACATTGTTCTCCTTGCAAGAGGCCATTGTTTTTATATGATCACCATATCATTGCTAAAGGGCTGACCTTGTAATAGGAGATCCACTGTGTTTACACTTTTATGCTTTTAGATTGATATCTGTATTCATTGGTTACAAAATCACGTTTTGCTTGTTTTTCTTTTTTCTTTTAGGGATTTTCAGGTGTTGAAATACAGGAAGACATTTTTAGAAGACTTACTTGAAATACGACCAAATGACAGAGAAAAATGCAATATGTTATTAATCTTGCTAGTGGTAAGTTTTCTTTATTGACCATTTTAAAAATGTGACGTAAAATCAGGGTCTGTTGCTTATTCAAATGATTAGTCCTAACAAACTGCAGATACCTGGATCTACCTCCTATTATGCAATGGTAGATCTGGGTATATACTGTTTGCATTTGGCTTTGACTTAGAAGTGAATACCTATGTTAAATTATCACATAGTTCAGTTTCATATGTTTGATATTACCCCACATTAAAATATCACTTTATGTGATTCTGATTGGTCTGAATAAGGCCATAAAATTATTGTGCTGTATCCTCTTTACGGATTGGATACAATCGTGGAAAAACTTTTCTTAACCCCACCTTCTGGAATATTTTGTTTTGAACGAATATTTTTGGCCACCAGGTTTTGATTTGACTTGCAAAAGGGAAATGGGAAAGATTTGTCTTGTCTGTTTCAAAACAGCCAATTTACCTCTACAGGGGTTTGCTATGTCAACTATAACATATCATGAAAAATGGCTTAAACCTCCAAGGCAAGAATAATAACAAGTAAAACTACGGATATTGCTCACTATATATACAAGTGTGGTTTAAATGTGAACTTACAGATGTAAATAAACTCACCATTGTTCACAGAAAAATGTAGACATAAATCGTTCTCCCCAACTGACTATAAACTTTATCCAACCACATCATATTTATATGTTGCAAGTCTGACTCAAAAAGAGATTTGTTTACGTCTTCTGTACAGTCTAATGTTCCAGATCAAATACTGCAAATACCCAGTAACAAATACATTACAGTAAATATGTATATTTCTGCATGCAGTAATCTTCTTTTCACAAAAATATTGCAGCAATGTTTTGTTTAGTTGTGATGTGAAATTTGAAGGTAAACATTAGCATTGTGTCGTGTATGCCAACTGAAACCAATACTGTGTTCTGTATGCCAACTGAAACCAATACTGTGTTGTGTATGCCAACTGAAACCAATACTGTGTTGTGTATGCCAACTGAAACCAATACTGTGTTGTGTATGCCAACTGAAACTAATACTGTGTTGTGTATGCCAACTGAAACCAATACTGTGTTGTGTATGCCAACTGAAACCAATACTGTGTTGTGTATGCCAACTGAAACCAATACTGTGTTGTGTATGCCAACTGAAACCAATACTGTGTTATGTATGCCAACTGAAACCAATACTATGTTGTGTATGCCAACTGAAACCAATACTGTGTTGTGTATGCCAACTGAAACCAATACTGTGTTGTGTATGCCAACTGAAACCAATATTGTGTTATGTATGCCAACTGAAACCAATACTGTGTTGTGTATGCCAACTGAAACTAATACTGTGTTGTGTATGCCAACTGAAACCAATACTGTGTTGTGTATGCCAACTGAAACCAATACTGTGTTATGTATGCCAACTGAAACCAATACTATGTTGTGTATGCCAACTGAAACCAATACTGTGTTGTGTATGCCAACTGAAACCAATATTGTGTTGTGTATGCCAACTGAAACCAATACTGTGTTGTGTATGCCAACTGAAACCAATACTTTGTTGTGTATGCCAACTGAAACCAATACTGTGTTGTGTATGCCAACTGAAACCAATACTGTGTTGTGTATGCCAACTGAAACCAATACTGTGTTGTGTATGCCAACTGAAACCAATACTGTGTTATGTATGCCAACTGAAACCAATACTGTGTTGTGTATGCCAACTGAAACCAATACTGTGTTGTGTATGCCAACTGAAACCAATACTGTGTTGTGTATGCCAACTGAAACCAATACTGTGATGTGTATGTCAACTGAAACCAATACTGTGTTGTGTATGCCAACTGAAACTAATACTGTGTTGTGTATGCCAACTGAAACCAATACTGTTTTGTGTATGCCAACTGAAACCAATACTGTTTTGTGTATGCCAACTGAAACCAATACTGTGTTGTGTATGCCAACTGAAACCAATACTGTGTTGTGTATGCCAACTGAAACCAATACTGTGTTGTGTATGCCAACTGAAACCAGTACTGTTTTGTGTATGCCAACTGAAACCAGTACTGTGTTGTGTATGCCAACTGAAACCAATACTGTGTTGTGTATGCCAACTGAAACCAATACTGTGTTGTGTATGCCAACTGAAACCAATACTGTGTTGTGTATGCCAACTGAAACCAATACTGTGTTGTGTATGCCAACTGAAACCAATACTTTGTTGTGTATGCCAACTGAAACCAATACTGTGTTGTGTATGCCAACTGAAACCAATACTTTGTTGTGTATGCCAACTGAAACCAATACTGTGTTGTGTATGCCAACTGAAACCAATACTGTGTTGTGTATGCCAACTGAAACCAATACTGTGTTGTGTATGCCAACTGAAACCAATACTGTGTTATGTATGCCAACTGAAACCAATACTGTGTTGTGTATGCCAACTGAAACCAATACTGTGTTGTGTATGCCAACTGAAACCAATACTGTGTTGTGTATGCCAACTGAAACCAATACTGTGATGTGTATGTCAACTGAAACCAATACTGTGTTGTGTATGCCAACTGAAACCAATACTGTGTTGTGTATGCCAACTGAAACCAATACTGTTTTGTGTATGCCAACTGAAACCAATACTGTTTTGTGTATGCCAACTGAAACCAATACTGTGTTGTGTATGCCAACTGAAACCAATACTGTGTTGTGTATGCCAACTGAAACCAATACTGTGTTGTGTATGCCAACTGAAACCAGTACTGTTTTGTGTATGCCAACTGAAACCAGTACTGTGTTGTGTATGCCAACTGAAACCAATACTGTGTTGTGTATGCCAACTGAAACCAATACTGTGTTGTGTATGCCAACTGAAACCAATACTGTTTTGTGTATGCCAACTGAAACCAATACTGTGTTGTGTATGCCAACTGAAACCAATACTGTGTTGTGTATGCCAACTGAAACCAATACTGTGTTGTGTATGCCAACTGAAACCAATACTGTGTTATGTATGCCAACTGAAACCAATACTGTGTTGTGTATGCCAACTGAAACCAATACTGTTTTGTGTATGCCAACTGAAACCAATACTGTGTTGTGTATGCCAACTGAACCCAATACTGTATTGTGTATGCCAACTGAAACCAATACTGTGTTGTGTATGCCAACTGAAACCAATACTGTTTTGTGTATGCCAGCTGAAACCAATACTGTGTTGTGTATGCCAACTGAAACCAATACTGTGTTGTGTATGCCAACTGAAACCAATACTGTGTTGTGTATGCCAACTGAAACCAATACTGTGTTGTGTATGTCAACTGAAACCAATACTGTGTTGTGTATGCCAACTGAAACCAATACTGTGTTGTGTATGCCAACTGAAACCAATACTGTTTTGTGTATGCCAACTGAAACCAATACTGTTTTGTGTATGCCAACTGAAACCAATACTGTGTTGTGTATGCCAACTGAAACCAATACTGTGTTGTGTATGCCAACTGAAACCAATACTGTGTTGTGTATGCCAACTGAAACCAGTACTGTTTTGTGTATGCCAACTGAAACCAGTACTGTGTTGTGTATGCCAACTGAAACCAATACTGTGTTGTGTATGCCAACTGAAACCAATACTGTGTTGTGTATGCCAACTGAAACCAATACTGTTTTGTGTATGCCAACTGAAACCAATACTGTGTTGTGTATGCCAACTGAAACCAATACTGTGTTGTGTATGCCAACTGAAACCAATACTGTGTTGTGTATGTCAACTGAAACCAATACTGTGTTGTGTATGCCAACTGAAACCAATACTGTGTTGTGTATGCCAACTGAAACCAATACTGTGTTGTGTATGCCAACTGAAACCAATACTGTGTTATGTATGCCAACTGAAACCAATACTGTGTTGTGTATGCCAACTGAAACCAATACTGTTTTGTGTATGCCAACTGAAACCAATACTGTGTTGTGTATGCCAACTGAACCCAATACTGTATTGTGTATGCCAACTGAAACCAATACTGTGTTGTGTATGCCAACTGAAACCAATACTGTTTTGTGTATGCCAACTGAAACCAATACTGTGTTGTGTATGCCAACTGAAACCAATACTGTGTTGTGTATGCCAACTGAAACCAATACTGTGTTGTGTATGCCAACTGAAACCAATACTGTGTTGTGTATGCCAACTGAAACCAATACTGTGTTGTGTATGCCAACTGAAACCAATACTGTGTTGTGTATGCCAACTGAAACCAGTACTGTGTTGTGTATGCCAACTGAAACCAATACTGTTTTGTGTATGCCAACTGAAACCAATACTGTTTTGTGTATGCCAACTGAAACCAATACTGTGTTGTGTATGCCAACTGAAACCAGTACTGTGTTGTGTATGCCAACTGAAACCAATACTGTTTTGTGTATGCCAACTGAAACCAATACTGTGTTGTGTATGCCAACTGAAACCAATACTGTGTTGTGTATGCCAACTGAAACCAATACTGTGTTGTGTATGCCAACTGAAACCAATACTGTACACCAAATTAAACATTGTGAAATCACACACATTATACATTTTGTGTTGACAAATGATTTTGTCCTTTTAAAATGTTCTTTTGTTTTTTTTGGGTGGATGCTTATTCTTTGATTTATTAGTAGTAAAAATGTATAATCTACTTTTACTGTTTCAACTATGTTTTGGACTATGTTTTATGCACAACAAATGAAAGGTACAGCATCAGTCTGAATAAATGAAATTGTTCATTTTTCTTTCTGTCTCAATAATTTCTACTGAAATAAAAACTGTGATAAAAAGAATCTCGCAAAGGCTCACAAAGTTGGACATTATTCAACTAGTTTCATAAATTCAGTATTAAATCATTACCCATCTATATATCTGCCTAGAACTACAATGCATATTTGATTACAGTTCCTTATATTTTGTGATGATGATGATAAAGGTGATGATGCTATCATAGTGTTGATAAAGATTATAAAGGTGATGATGGTTTGATAAAGATATGTGATTCATTATGGTTATAATGCTAATTATTAGCAAATACAAGAGGGACATGACTTAGAGAAAAGCAAAGCTAAATATAGAACATGTGCGTAAAGGAAGACAACCCATACAAACTGTAAAAAACAGTGTATTATATTTTTTTGGGCAAAAGTGGTTTGGATTTTAAATTTCATATATTATTTTAATTGTTTTTGAAGACTATATTCTGCTTTTACTGGAATTTGCAATCTTAAACTTTAACAAACATAGTAGAATGTAAGATAATAAGGTCAACTACACCCATACATGTCATGGAAATCCTGAATAATAATGTCACTCACACATATCTTGAAAATCCTGAATAATTATGTCAACAACCCTCGTACACGTCATGGAAATCCTGAATAATTATTTCAACAACCCTCATACACGTCACGGAAATCCTGAATAATTATGTCAACGACACTCATACACATCATGGAAATCCTGAATAATTATGTCAATGACCCTCATACATGTCACGGAAATCCTGAATAATAATGTCACTCATACATGTCATGGAAATCCTGAACGACCCTCATACACATCATGGAAATCCTGAATAATTATGTCAATGACCCTCATACATGTCACGGAAATCCTGAATAATAATGTCACTCATACATGTCACGGAAATCCTGAATAATAATGTCACTCATACATGTCATGGAAATCCTGAACGACCCTCATACACATCATGGAAATCCTGAATAATTATGTCAATGACCCTCATACATGTCACGGAAATCCTGAATAATAATGTCATACATGTCACGGAAATCCTGAATAATAATGTCACTCATACATGTCATGGAAATCCTGAATAATAATGTCACTCGTATATGTCTTGGAAATCCTGAATAATAATGTCGAATACACTTAGACATTTCAAGGAAATCCTGCATAATGTCAAATGCACTCATACATATGGAAATCCTGAATAATAATGTCAAATACACTCATACCTGACATGGAAATCATGAATAATGTCAAATACACTCGTACATGTAATGGAAATCATGAATAATGTCAAATACACTCATACCTGGCATGGTAATCATGAATAATGTCAAATCCACTCATACATGTAATGGAAATCATGAATAATGTCAAATACACTCATACATGTAATGGAAATCATGAATAATGTCAAATACACTCATACCTGACATGGGAATCATGAATAATGTCAAATACACTCATACATGTAATGGAAATCATGAATAATGTCAAATACACTCATACATGTAATGGAAATCATGAATAATGTCAAATACACTCATACATGTAATGGAAATCATGAATAATGTCAAATACATTCATACATGTAATGGAAATCATGAATAATGTCAAATACACTCATACATGTAATGGAAATCATGAATAATGTAAAATACACTCATACATGTAATGGAAATCATGAATAATGTCAAATACACTCATACATGTAATGGAGAACTGCTCCAGTGGCCTAATGGCTAGAGTGTCTGCCAAGGAAGTGGGAGGTCATGGGTTCGATCCCCAGCTGATTCATACCAAAGACTTAAAAAAATGGTACTAACAGCTGCTTTGCTTGGCGCTTAGCATTGAGGTTAGTGTTATCATTTATCTCTATGGTTTTCAAATAGATCGGGTTAGTTGCCAATATTTGACCTGCCATGTCATGTTAAAATTTTATTTTGAAATGAAAACCTAAAGTGTATGTTGACATTGTTACATAAAGAATATTTAAGCAAAACAGATTTAAGATATCAAATAATCTTAATATAAACTTTTGTGCTCATTTTTCTCTCATTGATATTTTCTTTCTTTTAGTCTTCACTTGAATTTATTCTGCCGACTCATTTGGTAAAGGAAACATTAGAAACTGCAAAACTGAGTAAAATTGGGTAAGTATATTTAAGAGTACTTGACAAATGAGGTTTAGTGTTAACTCTCATGAATCACTTATGAAAGACAAGAAACATTGACTTACTTTTAGTTACTTTATACCAGTAAGTGTTAATCATATTGATTTTAAACAAAGAAAAATGTGTGAGTGAGTGTACTTTGTCTCCATACCAGTATGTGAATCATACTGATTTTAAACAAAGAAAAATGTGTGAGTGAGTGTACATTGTCTAAGTTTGAACCAAGTTACACATATGCTATGCCATTCCAGATTTTGTGGAATTATTAAAACTTTTAGTTAAATTTTTTCATTTTTACATTATATTGCTGATATTTTGAAGAATCATAAGTTTGATAGATTTATGACAGATTTTTTAAAAAATGTTGACACAATTACATTCCAGTATATTAATGACTATTCCAATGTTGACACAATTACATTCCAGTATATTACAGTCTTTATTCTATTACTAATAAAATTACATTTGAACAAGCTACAGACTTTATTGCATTATTAAAAGAGAATTATATTCCTGCATGCTATAGACTATGTGGTATTATTAATAAACTTATATTCCAACATGTTACAGTCTTTATTCTATTATATACACAATTACATTCCAGTATATTAATGACTATTCCAATAATTAACACAATTACATTCCAGTATATTACAGACTATTCCAATATTGACACAATTAAATTCCAATATATTACAGACTGTTTCAATATTGACACAATGACATTCCAGTATATTACAGACTATTCCAATATTGACACAATTAAATTCCAATATATTACAGACTGTTTCAATATTGACACAATGACATTCCAGTATATTAATGACTATTCCAATATTGACACAGTTACATTCCAATATATTACAATTTCAGTATTGATAAAATTACATTCCAGTATATTATAGACTATTCCAATATTGACACAATTAAATTCCAGTGCAGACTTTATTCTATTGTTGACACAAGTGTATCCAGCACATTGCAGACTTTATCCTATTGTTGACACAAATGCATTCTATCATATTACAGACTTTATCCTATTGTTGACACAATTGCATTCCAGCACATTACAGACTTTATCTTATTGTTGACAATTGCATTCCAGCACATTAGACTTTATCTTATTGTTGACACAAGTACATTCCAGCACATTACAGACTTTATCCTATTGTTGACACAAGTGTATCCAGCACATTACAGACTTTATCTTATTGTTGACACAAGTACATTCCAGCACATTACAGACCTTATCTTATTGTTGACACAAGTATATTCCAGCACATTACAGACCTTATCTTATTGTTGACACAAGTACATTCCAGCACATTACAGACCTTATCTTAATGTTGACACAAAAGTACATTCCAGCACATTCCAGACATTACATTAAAACATTTTACAGACCTTATTTTATACTCAAGTGTGAAAAATGGAGACTTAATGGCAAAATAATTTACACATTTTTTCATTTCTATATTTCATATTATAAATTAATCTTTGATATATGCTGTTTGCATTCTCACTGAAGTTATCTCCCCTTATTTTCTTTTCTTGATGACGACAACAACAATAAAAATCAACAACAACAATAAAAAATCTGCAGTGCTTTGTTGAATCAGACTGCATTGTTTTTAGATTGGGTTAGATAGTTTACAATAACAAAAATGTGGTTTTGTTTGACAGATTAAATCAACCCAATCCACTGCTGTCTTAGGTTACCTATATCTATATGATCAGTCTATGAAAGTGAGGTGAATTTATGAAAAGGAAAGGATGTGTGTGGGTGTGTGAATGAATATTATTTTCTAAACTTTGATTCTGGAGCAACTTTGGTATCTAATAAAAAGAACATTTTCTTTTCCTTCATTGATACCGGATATATTTCACTTTGTACCGAAAACAATATATTTTATTTTGTGGCTTTTTTAAAAATTTAAAAAAAAAATGTAATGTGAAAAATGTCACATACTTAACAAGAAACCAGTCATTGAGACTTTAAATAGGTAAAAATTGAGCAGAATGACGAAGTGTGAAGACAATGAAGATAGTTTGTGTGGAAACCTAATATCAATGGTTATAGCTCCCGATTTGGGGGGTACAAAGTTTCTTGAGTATAATTTGATCTTAATCTTAGGCATTGGTGAGAAGAACTTGGAGGCTTTGTTTGGATTCAGTGTTGTAATATAGTTTTAGTTCCCAATTATCAAACCTATTTATTTTTGTTTTCCACATTAACTCCTTAAATTATTGTACAGTAACCCTATTAATTATTGTACATTGACTCTTGTAATTATTATTGGATTTTAACTAAATTCCTGCAGTTTGTTTGCTGAAAGACAGTTAAATTATTGAATAACTTCAGTTGCATAGCCCCTGGGTCAAAAGCTTGCTCAGCAACTTGGAAAGCCTGAGTTTGGGAAGTAAAAGAAGTATTTTGTCAACCATTTAATGTACACTGAAGCATCTCATGAAGAAAAATTCTTTGAGATCAAATAAAATGTTGGCTTTGATTGGTTTGAGTTTATCGAGTTAATTTTTTTAAAGAGAGGGCAAAATCAGGACTAGAATATTTTGCTTTAAGAGAATTTTAGAATACTGAGGTTTAACCATTTGATGATAATAGAGGAACAACAATCATTTCAGCTTCATAGCTGTTTTTTATATCTCAGTTGGTCACACACCAGAAGAGCTTGTGGGTTGTCCATGCATCATCCATGCATCCATTAGTACAAGGACACTTGGACATCCAGTCTGAAAATCATACTCTTTCTACTTCTTCTGAATGGTTGGTCATAAGATTGTTTTCACTGAAAGACTTTTTCTTACATCCAATATGGCACCAAGGTAGTCATCTGGAAAATCTTATCACTGCTCCACATGAGCTTATTGACATGGGGATCTCATCAGAAGACTTCCTATAATGTTGAGGATCTCATCAGAAGACTTCTTATAATGCTGGGGATCTCATCAGAAGACTTCTTATAATGCTGGATATCTCATCAGAAAACTTCTTATAATGTTGGGGATCTCATCAGAAGACTTCCTATAATGTTAAGGATCTCATCAGAAGACTTCTTATAATGCTGAGGATCTCATCAGATGAGTTTTTATAATACTGGGATCTCATCAGAAGACTTCTTATAATGCTGGGGATCTCATCAGAAAACTTCTTATAATGTTGGGGATCTCATCAGAAGACTTCTTATAATGCTGGGGATCTCATCAGAAGACTTGTTGCTTTGTTGGGTCTAAATGCTAATCTGGCTTCCATATGGTTGCCATGGTAGCCATTTTGCATGTTGCTGCTACTGCTCTTGGATTGAAGATCATTTCACATAATAGTTTTTGCATAAGGACTTTTTAAGATGTCTTGCTAAAATGAAAATGAAATGACTCTTACATCCAATATAGCCATAATGATGACCATCCTGAAAAATGTGTTAGCACTCAAGAATATCAGAGATTGTTTTATCACCAGTCTTTTTTAACTGTCTTATGTTAGATTCCTGGAAATTCTTTTCAGCCAGGACAATGTCAGAACCTATGAGGGACTTTTGTTTCCCAGGATTTTTTTGCTGTACTTGGAAAAGATGAGATGTTGAATTTGATTTCCTACAAAATATTTAGAATTAAATAAGTCTATTATTTCAATTATACAAAAATTGACTTGCATATGACTTTACTTTCAACGTTGACCTAATTTATTTTTTCAGTAAAGTGTATACTATGGACCTGTTTCTCTTGCCAAAAGAGGTTCGCTGTAGGATTGTGTCCATCCTTCTCAGTGTGGTTAAGATTGATAAAGATGATAAGGAGGTAAGATGCTGATTATTTGCTTAGTGTGCATTGCTTTGTGGGACACAAGATTTCATGGATTTTGTGGTTGATACAAACCATAAATTTAAAATCCTAATGAACTGAAGAGAAAAAAAAACATTTTTTATTTGCCACTGTTTAGGGCATAACCAACTTTTGATCTGGAAATCAGATTCCACCGGATAGTATGAACTTCCGATTAATCAAAGTCGGACAAGGCAGGAACGACCGATTCGGATAATAAAAATAATAAAGTTGAATTTCTATAGCACCGTGTCTAACACTGCGTGTCATTCGATAGTGCGCTAATAAAGTTAAATAAGAAGTCAGAAAAGTCCAATATGGTCAACACAACCACGCTGTGAGACAATCTATTTGAACTGGCATGTGAAAACCGGTCAGAAAAGTCCAATATGGTCAACACAACCATGCTGTGAGACAATCTATTTGAACTGGCGGGTGAAAACCGGAAATGAAGCCGGATATGGTAAAGTACTAAGTAACATGCTAGACACAGCAAAACCAGATACCAGAAACCCAGAAACGGAAGATGAAATTTTTTAGAAAAAAAAATACGGATTTAACATTTCCGATTAATTGAATCATATCCGGAATTGGAAAAATTTCATGCCCAAAATCCAGAATCGGAAATCAGTAGAAAAATGCTAATCGGTTATGCCCTACCACTGTTATACAATTTAATAAACAGCTAAAATATTACTTTTTACAAGCCACACAAATTGATAGGCATGACAATACATGAATTCTAAGATTGATATGCATGACAATACATGAATTCTAAGATTGATATGCATGACAATACATGAATTCTAAGATTGATATAATCATGACAATACATGAATTCCAAGATTGATATGCATGACAATACATGAATTCTAAGATTGATATGCATGACAATACATGAATTCTAAGATTGATATGCATGACAATACATGAATTCTAAGATTGATATGCATGACAATACATGAATTCCAAGATTGATATGCATGACAATACATAAATTCTAAGATTGATATGCATGACAATACATTAATTCCAAGATTGATATGCATGACAATACATGAATTCTCCAAGATTGATATGCATGACAATACATGAATTCTAAGATTGATATGCATGACAATACATGAATTCCAAGATTGATATGCATGACAATACATGAATTCCAAGATTGATATGCATGACAATACATGAATTCTAAGATTGATATGCATGACAATACATGAATTCTAAGATTGATATGCATGACAATACATGAATTCCAAGATTGATATGCATGATAATACATGAATTCCAAGATTGATATGCATGATAATACATGAATTCTAAGATTGATATGCATGACAATACATGAATTCCAAGATTGATATGTATGACAATACATGAATTCTAAGATTGATATGCATGACAATACATGAATTCCAAGATTGATATGCATGACAATACATGAATTCTAAGATTGATATGCATGACAATACATGAATTCTAAGATTGATATGCATGACAATACATGAATTCTAAGATTGATATGCATGACAATACATGAATTCCAAGATTGATATGCATGACAATACATGAATTCCAAGATTGATATACATGACAATACATGAATTCCAAGATTGATATGCATGACAATACATGAATTCCAAGATTGATATGCATGACAATACATGAATTCCAAGATTGATATGCATGACAATACATGAATTCTAAGATTGATATGCATGACAATACATGAATTCTAAGATTGATATGCATGACAGTATTAGAATTCTAAGATTGATATGCATGACAATACATGAATTCCAAGATTGATATGCATGACAATACATGAATTCTAAGACTGATATGCATGACAATACATGAATTCTAAGCACAGTGAATTCCCAATTTTTTATGGGCTAAAAATATTTATTGTGATTTTGTAGTTGCCACAAACTATGAAATTTGTACTTGTCACAAATCATTTCTCAATCCTTATATTTTTGGTACCAATGAATAATGATTTTCCATTGAAAACAAGAGTTCTTTTCTCAATCCATATATTTTTGTACCAATTAAAATATCTTTTTATTGCCAAACTTTGATAATCGCTGCATTGTATGTACTCTATTCACCATTATAAATTCAGTCATAAGAGATAAATGATCCTACACATTTGTTTGAGATTTGGAAAGGCCTCAAAAAGTATAAGAATTTTAGGGAAGGATTTCTGTAGAATCTTATTGCAGCCTTAAAATTCAAACATTTGGGTGTGACTTCTCTTCCTGCAGCCAGTGTGCATGGTTCATATTATTTTTCTTGGACAAGATTGACTATTTTGTTATAAAAATGCTTTATCTTTATACACTTGCTGTAAGTCGGAATGTACTATACTATGACATTTACCAACCCATCTGTCCATCATTCTGTCTATACCTTTCTCAGTTTTTAATTTCTGTTAAATAATTTTAATTCTATACAACAAAGCATTACCAACAGTTGCTGATTATTTGCATTGACTGTATTAGAAAGATTGAAATAAAATATTTATGTTCAATGTTGATGTTGTTCAAATAAAGTAAATGGGATCTGTTCCATATTTTTGTATTCAGATTGCATACCATGAGAAACTTAATTTTCAAACAAGATGTCAACATAAAAAGACAACATTTTTTTGGCACAATGATTAGTCGTAAACATCAGAAAAAAATCTTTTTGATTTGGGATCATATAGTAATGATCAAGGCCACTGCCATTCATTGATGGAAAATTGTTTCTACACAATACATATAGTTCTAGACAGCATATCTGGACTGAAGATTTTAAATAGCTTGGATGGGAAATAGGAAAATACTTGTCAAAGTTGTGGTGGAAAGGTCAGAGTATTTTTAATAGTGTTTTTCCAAGATTCTTTTATTCCATCAATAAGAATGTTTAATCATCAGCATATTGACCAATTAGATAGTTTGAGTTCTTAATATTTATGACATTTATATCTAGACTGTTTTTAAGAGCTGCACTTAAAAACTAGCTCTATTATGAATATATATGTGGAAAGAGGATCACCCTGTCTGACCTCGTATTGTATAGGTAAACACTGAGAGCTGTGTTCATTATTTAGTACACAGCTGGATATATAATGCGTAAAGGTTTGAAACCATTTCAGGATAGATTAACCACAACAACAGAAAAATTCTAAAGACTTTATGAAATGCTTTTTCAAAATCAAGAACTAAAATTGCTGGGATGCTATCTTCCTCTGGTTTTTTAAAATATAAAATCAAACATGAGACATGTACAATTACTGAAATATCAACCCTTCAAAAAACCTGATTGTCTTTGACAAATTACTTATAGAAAATCTTTCTTTATTTTGTGAGCAAAAGATGAAGCTGCAACTTTTAGATCAACATTCAATAGAGTGATGGATTTTGAATTGTTTTCATAAAGTTTTTATTTTCCTTCTTCAGAAATATGTGTGATTACTCCTTGCTATTATGTAAATGATAGACTTGTTGTTTTCTTATGCAAATTTATTGCACTAACAAAAAAATACCCCAGGTCAGTCAAGAAAAAATTATAGAACTCAGCTGTAAAGCCATCTAAGCCAGGTCACTTGCCATCTGTCATGTTTTTCAGTGTGTATAGATAGAAATCCTTCAAGTCTTTTCATTATCATTTGTAGATAGTTTGTGAATAAAGGGATTTATTGAGTCAAAAAAATATATTAAAATGAGAATTGTTGACTTATGGATTTCTAGTGAAATAAAGGTTTTGTTAGAGGTTTTCTATTCTATTAACATGCTATTCGGATCTGTTAATTCACTTCAATCATCAGGGATAAGCTTTTGATTTTTCAGTGTAATGCATTCTCTCAAGGTTACAAAAGTAATTTAGAATTATCTCCCCTTCCACTTTCCATCTTACTTATGCTTTTAAGATCATGCCTTTAACTTATTTATTCCCAGAAAATTTTCAAATTTACTTCCAGTATGCCAATCATATCTACATTGTTTTCAGGATAGTTGATATCATATCAACATTCTAATTTAGATCAATCTTTCTTTTAATTTGTCTTTTTTTTAAAAGAGTAAGAGAGTTTTTCCACACAAGTTTCAAAGTTTTCCAAAGCAATGGATCATTTACATTGGAATTTATTTCATCATGATTATCATTTTTTCATTATCATCATTATTATTATAATTATTATTACTATCACTATCATTATCATCATTATTATTATCATTATCATTATTCATTTTATGTTGATCATTAGTAGCAGATAATTTTTTTTAATGATATCTACAAATTCAAGGTCACTTAAAAGGCTAATATTAAATTTCCAAGCACCAAAGCTTAACTTTGTATAGTCCAATCTGGTGCAAATTATTATTCAGTGGGCATGTCCAAATTTGGTGCAAAGAAACTTAATCATTGTATCTAATATTTCAGTCTACAAATGTATGAAACAGGTCTTCTACATTGGAACTGTTACTGATATTCAGCTGAAATCTAGTTTCAATGTTGCCATTTTTATGTATTGTAACAGCTGTGTTGAAGCAAAATAAGAAACATTGAAAAAGTTCTGATTGGGAATGGGGAAGAATGTTTGCCCCAAAATGAGTTCAGAAAAATCCCTGTAAATTTCCCATTTTTAACATTTATCTTTTGTTATAGCCACTATAGTGTTGATTTGCCATTAAGTCCTAGAAGATACATACAAAGACTTGGACATTAATGTGACGGTGAAGAGTTTGGGTGGGTGGGTGTGAAGAAAAGAATGTCATGTAGTATTTAAATTGAAAGACTATAATGAATTTTCTTGTAAGTTTTGTTCTAGATCATAAAAACAAAAAACAACAATTTGTTTCCCAAGTATAGATTGAGTTTTACACAAACATCTACAAAATTCATAAAATAGTTTGTTTTTTAGGCAAACAAAGAAACCTTTTCTAGGATAGACTGAGTTTTACATAAACATGCAAAATTCGTAAATAGTTTGTTTTTTAGGCAAACAAGAAACCTTCTCTAGTATTTAGTTGGTTTTTTATGGCATGGCAACACAAATAGGCTACTTAGTAAAGGGGCTATCAGAGTATAGTATATTGCTGAAATACACACTAGTACAGCTGACCCTGGCTGATCATGTGATAAGATTCAAACCCACACCCTTTTGGTCATGAGTCCAGTACACTAACCACTGATTGAGTCATTGCAGCTGACCAAGAGGTCATGGTCAGGGTCACTGTGACTCATCAATCTGTGCTGAGTTTGACACTTTATGTTGGTGCCTGCTGACAGAATTATTGAAAAGAGAGCAGGATTGTAATATACCAATTTTTCAAGTATACATTTATATCATTATATTTTTGATATTTTCCAAATATACAATGTTATATTAATGATAGTTGAAACTGTAATCATAATTCATGACCTAAATAGTTTGATAATTGTAGATAATTTATTTATATTTACCCAACCTGTTTCCCATTGTATGTATCCTTTGGATATTGCAATTGGTTCGCAATAGAAATCTGTTTGAGAATTAATTTTGTTTTATATGCTTTGTTTTTATTCAGGATGGTGGGCTGTATGACAAGCTCTACTTGTGTCTTTTTTACACTGTTGCTGAGCTGATGAAACTAAGTAATTCAGCCGTTACAAGACATTCTGCCATGCAGAACAAATTGTCAGATGTGTAAGTATATTGTGTGTACAATTAATCTGACATAGCCATTCTGGAAGACATTCTGCCATGCAGAACAAATTGTCAGATGTGTAAGTATATTGTGTGTACAATTAATCTGACATAGCCATTCTGATGTGTAAGTATATTGCGTGTACAATTAATCTGACATAGCCATTATGATGTGTAAGTATATTGTGTGTACAATTAATCTGACATAGCCATTCTGATGTGTAAGTATATTGTGTGTACAATTAATCTGACATAGCCATTCTGATGTGTAAGTATATTGTGTGTACAATTAATCTGACATAGCCATTCTGGAAGACCATGAGTTTGATGTAACTTCTTAGATTCTCAGTCCTACCTTGATTCAGTGTTGAAAAATTTATATTGCAGTTGTTTGAAAACAATCACCAGGAAGATAAATATTTCCCATGAAATTGTTTTATATAATTGCATAACAGTTGCACCAGGAAAGAAATATTTGGTTAGAAGTGGGCTTGTCAAGCAGTTGTACTTCAATGGGATGTTATTAATAGAGAAACTATGATGGTCCCTCAATAAAATTAATGAGAAGAAAACAAATTGAAACAACAGCTGTGAGATGAAATACTAAGAGAAATGTCATGCTTCAAAATACATGTGTATTGTTGTAGATGTCATTGTCACCACCATGATCCTTAACCTTGGTGCTGCTTGAACTACAGCAACAGACATGCCAGTTGGAGTTACTGTCAAAGCTTTATCAGTTGCAATCATTGTTGCAAGTTTAGCTTGGAAAATAATTTATGTTTGGCTGCATCTATGAGTCTGTTCCAAAATTTCACCATAATGCAAAGCAGTCTCAATACATTTAGTAAACTAGATTAAGCGGCCATCGAAGATATAACCATTACTATGGCAGAGTTTGATGGAAATAGAAGATTTCAGGCTGTTCCACACTGGAATGTTAGTGTGGAGACAGAATCAAAACTGGGATATGATTTATAGTGATAAAAATCAAGTTAAAATCTGTGCAGCTTCTGAGGGGGCCCTGCATGAGTTTATCTTGCATGCGGTTCACTGCAGGCCTTCAAAGGAGGCCCTGCATGAGTTTCTCTTGCATGCAATTCACTGCAGGCCTTCTGAGGAGGTCTTGCACAAGTTTCTCTTGCATGCAGTTCACTGCAGGCCTTCAGAGGAAGCCTTGCATGCGGTTCACTGCAGGCCTTCAGAAGAAGCCCTGCATGAATTTCTGTTGTATGCAGGTCACTGCAGACCTTCAAAGGAGACCTTGCATGCGGTTCATTGCAGGCAAATGTGGATCTGTAAAGTATCATCTAGATTACACTTGTACAAAAAAAAAGGGTAAATGTTATGGTTAATGAAGGCATTAACCAAGATTGGTGAAGGAAATCTAAAATTCATACTTTTACACTGTTTAATGTTGTTGGAATAAAAAACAGTTTGGATAAATGTACAAGGTCTTTATATAAGACTGAAGAAAAAGTTGATTTGGAAAAGGAAAGATCAGTTGCTGTTGAAAATGTTCATTACACAAGCTCTTTCATCATTCATGCTATTGAGACAAAAATTTCTTCAGCAAATTATACAGTTTATATGAATTGAGGCTTTCAACAACATTATATATTTTCTTTGTCATGTTTAATTTTTGTTTCAGATATAGAGATTACCAGTGTCTTTTAGCATCAGAGCTGGTTCAGCTTTTGTGTATTGTTCCAGCTTTCTTTGAATATGTGAACAGAGATGTTGGTATGTGCTTATTTGATTTATTTGCTGATAATACAATTGCATAATATCAATTCCAGTTTGCTATGTCAAGAAATAATGATTTTATGCTGGTGTCCTTGTTGTTGGTGTTGTTCAACAAAGCCCATGACAATGCACATAAATCATTTTTTAGCCTTATTTGAAGTTTTTCTTACAGATTTCTATAGAATAAGAATTTGTAATAGAAAATGCAGATTTCAAAGAGAACTTATAGGTTTCTTGAGCTCATATTTAATCATTTAACCAAATAAATTATTGCTTGAAAGAAAACCAATTGAAATAATCATATGCATCATCAGAAAAATATTGAACTAAATCATACTCATTGCCAGAAAAAAATCATTGGACTTGAATGTACTCTGAAAAAAAATCATTGGACTTGAATGTACTCTGAAAAAAAAATCTTTTGGACTTGAATGTACTCTGAAAAAAATCATTGGACTTGAATGTACTCTGAAAACAAAATAATTGGACTTGAATGTACTCTGAAAAAATCATTGGACTTGAATGTACTCTGAAAAAAAATCATTGGACTTGAATGTACTCTGAAAAAATCATTGGACTTGAATGTATCATTGGACTTGAATGTACTCTGAAAGAAAATCATTGGACTTGAATGTACTCTGAAAAAAAAATAATTGGACTTGAATGTACTCTGAAAAAATCATTGGACTTGAATGTACTCTGAAAAAAAAATCATTGGACTTGAATGTATCATTGGACTTGAATGTACTCTGAAAGAAAATCATTGGACTTGAATGTACTCTGAAAAAAAATCATTGGACTTGAATGTACTCTGAAAAAATCATTGGACTTGAATGTATCATTGGACTTGAATGTACTCTGAAAGAAAATCATTGGACTTGAATGTACTCTGAAAAAAAATCATTGGACTTGAATGTACTCTGAAAAAAAATAATTGGACTTGAATGTACTCTGAAAAAAAATCATTGGACTTGAATGTACTCTGAAAAAAATCATTGGACTTGAATGTACTCTGAAAAAAAAACACATTGAACTAGATTATATTTATTGCTTGAAAGTAAATCCATTAAACTAGATTATATTCATTGCTTGAAAGAAAATCCATTAAAGTAGATTATATTCATCACTTGAAAGAAACCCATTTAACTAGATTATATTCATCACTTGAAAGAAACCCATTTAACTAGATTATATTCATCACTTGAAAGAAACCCATTTAACTAGATTATATTCATCACTTGAAAGAAACACATTGAACTAGATTATATTCATCACTTGAAGAAAATAAATATTGACCTAGATTATATTCATCACTTGAAGAAAATAAATATTGACCTAGATTATATTCATCACTTGAAGAAAATAAATATTGACCTAAATTATATTCATCACTTAAAAAAAACCCATTCAACTAGATTCTATTCATTGCTTGAAAGAAAATCCATTTAACTAGATTATATTCATTGCTTGAAAGAAAATCCATTTAACTAGATTATATTCATTGCTTGAAAGAAAATCCATTTAACTAGATTCTATTCATTGCTTGAAAGAAAATCCATTCAACTAGATTATATTCATTGCTTGAAAGAAAATCCATTGAACTAGGTTATATTCATTGCTTGAAAGAAAACCCATTGAACTAGATTATATTCATCACTTGAAAGAAACACATTGAACTAGATTATATTCATTGCTTGAAAGAAAATCCATTGAACTAGATTATATTCGTTGCTTGAAAGAAAACCCTTAAACTAGATTATATTCATTGCTTGAAAGAAAATCCATTGAACTAGATTATATTCGTTGCTTGAAAGAAAATCCATTGAACTAGATTATATTCATTGCTTGAAAGAAAATCCATTAAACTAGATTATATTCATTGCTTGAAAGAAAATCCATTAAACTAGATTATATTCATTGCTTGAAAGAAAATCCATTGAACTAGATTATATTCATTGCTTAAAAGAAAACCCATTCAACTAGATTATATTCATTGCTTGAAAGAAAATCCATTCAACTAGATTATATTCATTGCTTGAAAGAAAATCCATTCAACTAGATTATATTCATTGCTTGAAAGAAAATCCATTAAACTAGATTATATTCATTGCTTGAAAGAAAATCCATTAAACTAGATTATATTCATTGCTTGAAAGAAAATCCATTCAACTAGATTATATTCATTGCTTGAAAGAAAATCCATTGAACTAGATTATATTCATCACTTGAAAGAAACACATTGAACTACATTATATTCATCGCTTGAAAGAAAATCCATTAAACTAGATTATATTCATTGCTTGAAAGAAACACATTAAACTAGATTCTATTCATTGCTTGAAAGAAAATCCATTAAACTAGATTCTATTCATTGCTTGAAAGAAAATCCATTGAACTAGATTATATTCATTGCTTGAAAGAAAACCCATTGAACTAGATTATATTCATCACTTGAAAGAAACACATTGAACTAGATTATATTCATTGCTTGAAAGAAAATCCATTAAACTAGATTATATTCATTGCTTGAAAGAAAATCCATTAAACTAGATTATATTCATTGCTTGAAAGAAAACCCATTGAACTAGATTATATTCATCACTTGAAAGAAACACATTGAACTAGATTATATTCATTGCTTGAAAGAAAATCCATTAAACTAGATTATATTCATTGCTTGAAAGAAAACCCATTAAACTAGATTATATTCATTGCTTGAAAGAAAATCCATTGAACTAGATTATATTCATTGCTTGAAAGAAAATCCATTAAACTAGATTATATTCATTGCTTGAAAGAAAATCCATTAAACTAGATTATATTAATTGCTTGAAAGAAAATCCATTGAACTAGATTATATTCATCACTTGAAAGAAAATCCATTGAACTAGATTATATTCCTTGCTTGAAAGAAAATCCATTTAACTAGATTATATTCATTGCTTGAAAGAAAATCCATTAAACTAGATTATATTCATTGCTTGAAAGAAAATCCATTAAACTAGATTCTATTCATTGCTTGAAAGAAAATCCATTAAACTAGATTCTATTCATTGCTTGAAAGAAAATCCATTAAACTAGATTCTATTCATTGCTTGAAAGAAAATCCATTAAACTAGATTATATTCATTGCTTAAAAGAAAATCCATTAAACTAGATTATATTCATTGCTTGAAAGAAAATCCATTAAACTAGATTATATTAATTGCTTGAAAGAAAATCCATTGAACTAGATTATATTCATTGCTTAAAAGAAAATCCATTAAACTAGATTATATTCATTGCTTGAAAGAAAATCCATTTAACTAGATTATATTCATTGCTTGAAAGAAAACCCATTGAACTGGTAGATTATATTCATTGCTTGAAAGAAAATCCATTCAACTAGATTATATTCATTGCTTGAAAGAAAATCCATTCAACTAGATTCTATTCATTGCTTGAAAGAAAATCCATTCAACTAGATTCTATTCATTGCTTGAAAGAAAATCCATTAAACTAGATTATATTCATTGCTTGAAAGAAAATCCATTGAACTAGATTATATTCATCACTTGAAAGAAACACATTGAACTACATTATATTCATCGCTTGAAAGAAAATCCATTAAACTAGATTATATTCATTGCTTGAAAGAAACACATTAAACTAGATTCTATTCATTGCTTGAAAGAAAATCCATTAAACTAGATTCTATTCATTGCTTGAAAGAAAATCCATTGAACTAGATTATATTCATTGCTTGAAAGAAAACCCATTGAACTAGATTATATTCATCACTTGAAAGAAACACATTGAACTAGATTATATTCATTGCTTGAAAGAAAATCCATTAAACTAGATTATATTCATTGCTTGAAAGAAAATCCATTAAACTAGATTATATTCATTGCTTGAAAGAAAACCCATTGAACTAGATTATATTCATCACTTGAAAGAAACACATTGAACTAGATTATATTCATTGCTTGAAAGAAAATCCATTAAACTAGATTATATTCATTGCTTGAAAGAAAACCCATTAAACTAGATTATATTCATTGCTTGAAAGAAAATCCATTGAACTAGATTATATTCATTGCTTGAAAGAAAATCCATTAAACTAGATTATATTCATTGCTTGAAAGAAAATCCATTAAACTAGATTATATTAATTGCTTGAAAGAAAATCCATTGAACTAGATTATATTCATCACTTGAAAGAAAATCCATTGAACTAGATTATATTCCTTGCTTGAAAGAAAATCCATTTAACTAGATTATATTCATTGCTTGAAAGAAAATCCATTAAACTAGATTATATTCATTGCTTGAAAGAAAATCCATTAAACTAGATTCTATTCATTGCTTGAAAGAAAATCCATTAAACTAGATTCTATTCATTGCTTGAAAGAAAATCCATTAAACTAGATTATATTCATTGCTTGAAAGAAAATCCATTAAACTAGATTATATTCATTGCTTAAAAGAAAATCCATTAAACTAGATTATATTCATTGCTTGAAAGAAAATCCATTAAACTAGATTATATTAATTGCTTGAAAGAAAATCCATTGAACTAGATTATATTCATTGCTTAAAAGAAAATCCATTAAACTAGATTATATTCATTGCTTGAAAGAAAATCCATTTAACTAGATTATATTCATTGCTTGAAAGAAAACCCATTGAACTGGTAGATTATATTCATTGCTTGAAAGAAAATCCATTCAACTAGATTATATTCATTGCTTGAAAGAAAATCCATTCAACTAGATTCTATTCATTGCTTGAAAGAAAACCCATTCAACTAGATTATATTCATTGCTTGAAAGAAACACATTAAACTAGATTCTATTCATTGCTTGAAAGAAAATCCATTAAACTAGATTCTATTCATTGCTTGAAAGAAAATCCATTGAACTAGATTATATTCATTGCTTGAAAGAAAACCCATTGAACTAGATTATATTCATCACTTGAAAGAAACACGTTGAACTAGATTATATTCATTGCTTGAAAGAAAATCCATTAAACTAGATTATATTCATTGCTTGAAAGAAAATCCATTAAACTAGATTATATTCATTGCTTGAAAGAAAACCCATTGAACTAGATTATATTCATCACTTGAAAGAAACACATTGAACTAGATTATATTCATTGCTTGAAAGAAAATCCATTAAACTAGATTATATTCATTGCTTGAAAGAAAACCCATTAAACTAGATTATATTCATTGCTTGAAAGAAAATCCATTGAACTAGATTATATTCATTGCTTGAAAGAAAATCCATTAAACTAGATTATATTCATTGCTTGAAAGAAAATCCATTAAACTAGATTATATTAATTGCTTGAAAGAAAATCCATTGAACTAGATTATATTCCTTGCTTGAAAGAAAATCCATTTAGCTAGATTATATTCATTGCTTGAAAGAAAATCCATTAAACTAGATTATATTCATTGCTTGAAAGAAAATCCATTAAACTAGATTCTATTCATTGCTTGAAAGAAAATCCATTAAACTAGATTCTATTCATTGCTTGAAAGAAAATCCATTAAACTAGATTATATTCATTGCTTGAAAGAAAATCCATTAAACTAGATTATATTCATTGCTTAAAAGAAAATCCATTAAACTAGATTATATTCATTGCTTGAAAAAAAACCCATTGAACTGGTAGATTATATTCATTGCTTGAAAGAAAATCCATTCAACTAGATTATATTCATTGCTTGAAAGAAAATCCATTCAACTAGATTCTATTCATTGCTTGAAAGAAAATCCATTCAACTAGATTATATTCATTGCTTGAAAGAAAATCCATTCAACTAGATTATATTCATTGCTTGAAAGAAAATCCATTAAACTAGATTATATTCATTGCTTGAAAGAAAATCCATTCAATTAGATTCTATTCATTGCTTGAAAGAAAACCCATTCAACTAGATTATATTCATTGCTTGAAAGAAAATCCATTCAACTAGATTCTATTCATTGCTTGAAAGAAAATCCATTCAACTAGATTCTATTCATTGCTTGAAAGAAAATCCATTCAACTAGATTATATTCATTGCTTGAAAGAAAATCCATTCAACTAGATTATATTCATTGCTTGAAAGAAAATCCATTAAACTAGATTATATTCATTGCTTGAAAGAAAATCCATTAAACTAGATTATATTCATTGCTTGAAAGAAAATCCATTAAACTAGATTCTATTCATTGCTTGAAAGAAAATCCATTAAACTAGATTATATTCATTGCTTGAAAGAAAACCCATTAAACGAGATTATATTCATTGCTTGAAAGAAAATCCATTGAACTAGATTATATTCATTGCTTGAAAGAAAATCCATTGAACTAGATTATATTCATCACTTGAAAGAAAACCCTTAAACTAGATTATATTCATTGCTTGAAAGAAAACCCTTAAACTAGATTATATTCATTGCTTGAAAGAAAATCCATTAAACTAGATTATATTCATTGCTTGAAAGAAAATCCATTGAACTAGATTATATTCATCACTTGAAAGAAAACCCTTAAACTAGATTATATTCATCACTTGAAAGAAAACCCTTAAACTAGATTATATTCATTGCTTGAAAGAAAATCCATTGAACTAGATTATATTCATTGCTTGAAAGAAAATCCATTAAACTAGATTATATTCATTGCTTGAAAGAAAATCCATTCAACGAGATTATATTCATTGCTTGAAAGAAAATCCATTAAACTAGATTATATTCATTGCTTGAAAGAAAATCCATTAAACTAGATTATATTCATTGCTTGAAAGAAAATCCATTCAACTAGATTATAGTCATTGCTTGAAAGAAAATCCATTAAACTAGATTATATTCATTGCTTGAAAGAAAATCCATTAAACTAGATTATATTCATTGCTTGAAAGAAAATCCATTAAACTAGATTATATTCATTGCTTGAAAGAAAATCCATTGAATTAGATTATATTCATTGCTTGAAAGAAAATCCATTAAACTAGATTATATTCATTGCTTGAAAGAAAATCCATTGAACTAGATTATATTCATTGCTTGAAAGAAAATCCATTGAACTAGATTATATTCATTGCTTGAAAGAAAATCCATTAAACTAGATTATATTCATCACTTGAAAGAAAACCCTTAAACTAGATTATATTCATCGCTTGAAAGAAAATCCATTAAACTAGATTCTATTCATTGCTTGAAAGAAAATCCATTGAACTAGATTCTATTCATTGCTTGAAAGAAAATTCATTCAACTAGATTATATTCATTGCTTGAAAGAAAATCCATTGAACTAGATTATATTCATTGCTTGAAAGAAAACCCATTGAACTAGATTATATTCATTGCTTGAAAGAAAACCCATTGAACTGGTAGATTATATTCATTGCTTGAAAGAAAATCCATTCAACTAGATTATATTCATTGCTTGAAAGAAAATCCATTCAACTAGATTCTATTCATTGCTTGAAAGAAAATCCATTAAACTAGATTATATTCATTGCTTGAAAGAAAATCCATTCAACTAGATTCTATTCATTGCTTGAAAGAAAACCCATTCAACTAGATTATATTCATTGCTTGAAAGAAAATCCTTTCAACTAGATTCTATTCATTGCTTGAAAGAAAATCCATTCAACTAGATTCTATTCATTGCTTGAAAGAAAATCCATTCAACTAGATTATATTCATTGCTAGAAAGAAAATCCATTCAACTAGATTATATTCATTGCTTGAAAGAAAATCCATTAACCTAGATTATATTCATTGCTTGAAAGAAAATCCATTAAACTAGATTATATTCATTGCTTGAAAGAAAATCCATTGAACTAGATTCATTCATTGCTTGAAAGAAAATCCATTAAACTAGATTATATTCATTGCTTGAAAGAAAACCCATTAAACTAGATTATATTCATTGCTTGAAAGAACATCCATTTAACTAGATTATATTCATTGCTTGAAAGAAAATCCATTGAACTAGATTATATTCATCACTTGAAAGAAAACCCTTAAACTAGAGTATATTCATTGCTTGAAAGAAAACCCTTAAACTAGATTATATTCATCACTTGAAAGAAAACCCTTAAACTAGATTATATTCATTGCTTGAAAGAAAATCCATTGAACTAGATTATATTCATTGCTTGAAAGAAAATCCATTAAACTAGATTATATTCATTGCTTGAAAGAAAATCCATTCAACTAGATTATATTCATTGCTTGAAAGAAAATCCATTCAACTAGATTATATTCATTGCTTGAAAGAAAATCCATTAAACTAGATTATATTCATTGCTTGAAAGAAAATCCATTCAACTAGATTATATTCATTGCTTGAAAGAAAATCCATTAAACTAGATTATATTCATTGCTTGAAAGAAAATCCATTCAACTAGATTATATTCATTGCTTGAAAGAAAATCCATTAAACTAGATTATATTCATTGCTTGAAAGAAAATCCATTAAACTAGATTATATTCATTGCTTGAAAGAAAATCCATTAAACTAGATTATATTCATTGCTTGAAAGAAAATCCATTAAACTAGATTATATTCATTGCTTGAAAGAAAATCCATTAAACTAGATTATATTCATTGCTTGAAAGAAAATCCATTAAACTAGATTATATTCATTGCTTGAAAGAAAATCCATTCAACTAGATTATATTCATTGCTTGAAAGAAAATCCATTAAACTAGATTATATTCATTGCTTGAAAGAAAATCCATTAAACTAGATTATATTCATTGCTTGAAAGAAAATCCATTAAACTAGATTATATTCATTGCTTGAAAGAAAATCCATTAAACTAGATTATATTCATTGCTTGAAAGAAAATCCATTAAACTAGATTATATTCATTGCTTGAAAGAAAATCCATTAAGCTAGATTCATTCATTGCTTGAAAGAAAATCCATTAAACTAGATTATATTCATTGCTTGAAAGAAAACCCATTAAACTAGATTATATTCATTGCTTAAAAGAAAATCCATTTAACTAGATTATATTCATTGCTTGAAAGAAAATCCATTGAACTAGATTATATTCATCACTTGAAAGAAAACCTTTAAACTAGATTATATTCATTGCTTGAAAGAAAACCCTTAAACTAGATTATATTCATTGCTTGAAAGAAAATCCATTAAACTAGATTATATTCATTGCTTGAAAGAAAATCCATTGAACTAGATTATATTCATCACTTGAAAGAAAACCCTTAAACTAGATTATATTCATCACTTGAAAGAAAACCCTTAAACTAGATTATATTCATTGCTTGAAAGAAAATCCATTGAACTAGATTATATTCATTGCTTGAAAGAAAATCCATTGAACTAGATTATATTCATTGCTTGAAAGAAAATCCATTAAACTAGATTATATTCATTGCTTGAAAGAAAATCCATTAAACTAGATTATATTCGTTGCTTGAAAGAAAATCCATTAAACTAGATTATATTCATTGCTTGAAAGAAAATCCATTAAACTAGATTATATTCATTGCTTGAAAGAAAATCCATTAAACTAGATTATATTCATTGCTTGAAAGAAAATCCATTCAACTAGATTATATTCATTGCTTGAAAGAAAACCCATTGAACTAGATTATATTCATTGCTTGAAAGAAAATCCATTAAACTAGATTATATTCATTGCTTGAAAGAAAATCCATTAAACTAGATTATATTCATTGCTTGAAAGAAAATCCATTAAACTAGATTATATTCATTGCTTGAAAGAAAATCCATTAAACTAGATTATATTCATTGCTTGAAAGAAAATCCATTAAACTAGATTATATTCATTGCTTGAAAGAAAATCCATTAAACTAGATTATATTCATTGCTTGAAAGAAAATCCATTAAACTAGATTATATTCATTGCTTGAAAGAAAATCCATTAAACTAGATTATATTCATTGCTTGAAAGAAAATCCATTGAACTAGATTATATTCATTGCTTGAAAGAAAATCCATTGAACTAGATTATATTCATTGCTTGAAAGAAAATCCATTGAACTAGATTATATTCATTGCTTGAAAGAAAAGCCATTGAACTAGATTATATTCATTGCTTGAAAGAAAATCCATTAAACTAGATTATTTTCATCACTTGAACAAAAATCCATGAAGCTAGATTATATTAATTGCTTGAAAGAAAACACATTGAACTAGATTATATTCATTACTTGAAACCCATTAAACTAGATTATAATGATCACTTGAAACCCATTAAACTAAATCATATTCATCACTTGAAGCTGATTGAACTAGATAATAAGATTATATTCATTGTTTGAAACTCATTAACTTAGATTATATTCATGACTTGAAAGAAAACCCATTAAACTAGATTATATTCATGACTTGAAACCCATTAAACTAGATTATATTCATGACTTGAAACCCATTAAACTAGATTATATTCATGACTTGAAACCCATTAAACTAGATTATATTCATGACTTGAAACCCATTAAACTAGATTATATTTATCACTTGAAACCCATTATACCAGAAATGAATCAGTGGGAAATGAATATCCCTAGAGATAGATGACAAAGTGGGTCATATATCAAGGTCAAAGGGGTAGCTTTTAACTTATTAGGTGAGTGGTTAATAGCACACATTTCCATAAGGCCAAATGATAAAACATTATGCCACTGCAAATATTGTGCTTTCTCTGCTTATCACTTTGAAGTACATACTTCAGATAAGATCTTAATCAAACTTGTTATGTGGGCTTGTATCTTCAAAATCTCATCTGAGTACATAATAAAGGAGGTCAACACATATTAATTTGATTAACTGATGTTGCTACCTCTTTGGAGACTGTATTTCTGATATTATTTGTATTAAACCTGGAATGTTTGCTTATGTCATCAACATCTTGGACAAGTTGATTAATGAGTGAGATGCACAAATATTAATGAAGGAAGTGATATCCATTGGATTGGGTGAGCTTGTTACCATGATTCTAGAAGCAGTATTTCTGATTCAGTTTTGATCAAACTTGGAATATAGTCTTACATTTTCAAGATTTTGGAATCAAGTTAGTATTGAGTAAGACCCATGGATATTAATGAGATATATTTGCATGTGATCAGCTGAACTGGTTGAATATATGCTTATCATCAATATCTTTCACGCTTTTCATAATGAGAAAGGTCTACAAATATTAATTGCTCTTTAAGCCATATCAAATTTGATAAAATTTCAAATATAGGCAGATATGTAAATATCTAGCATTAGACTGATAATGCATAATAATGAGGTGATCTTGCTGGTGATCAGATGAACTTGTTACTTTGCTAAATATGGTATTTCTGATCCAGCTTTGAATTTTGAACTCATTAAAAAAATAGGTTTATATCATCAAGATCCTGGATGACTCAGATTTTCAGTGAGATCTATGCATAATAATGAGGTAATTTTTGTATTTGATTTTCTGAGCTTGTCAATACTAACAGCTATATATTTCATTAGATTTGTATCAGACTTGTGAAATAGTATTAAATTATCAAGATGCTGGATGACTTTGATTATCAGCAGGATCTATTCATATAAACGAGGTAACCTTATGTCTGATTGGCGCTTTTCTCATTCTGCAGACCAATTTTTAGTTGAATTTGATTCCACCTTTTAAGCTGGTAAATAAGCTTATTTAATCATTCTGATTGACAGGTGTGTAAAGAATGAGTCCTGTGCATATTAATGAAATTCCTTGCCAGATTTTGAGTATGTATTTCTGATCCAATTTATGTCAAAATTAGTAAATGAATTTATATCATCAATTTAATCGATGAATTAAATTATTAGTAAGTGACTATGTATATTATGCATCACTTTTAGAAAGATTTTTTGGTCAGGACAGTAAAAACAGGTAAAATCCACATGATATGGCAACTTGTGTTCTTATAATGCTATATTTACCAGCTTTGTGAAGTGGTCAACTGTTAAGTTTGGTAAACCAGGTGATATATGTAAAGCCAATTTTAGTCTTTTGTTGGATCTTGATGAATTGTGATCAGACAAAGTAAAGATCTTTACTGCTGGTTGGTCAGGTCAAAAAGTCAAAGGCCAAGGGCACAGTTATCAGTTTCTTAGATATTTTCTTGTGGGGAAAAACACATATGCTATAGACAGTTAGTCTGAATAATGATTATCATAAATTGCATCAAGTCTGAATAATGAATATCATAAATTGCAGTTATTCTGGATAATGAATATCATAAATTGCAGTTATTCTGGATAATGAATATCATAAATTGCAGCAAGTCTGAATAATGGATATCATAAATTGCAATTAGTCTGGATAATGAATATCATAAATTGCATTTAGTCTGGATAATGAATATCTTAAATTGCAGTTAGTCTGGATAATGAATATCATAAATTGCAATTAGTCTGGATAATGAATATCATATATCTTTTAGTCTGGATAATGAATATTATTGATTGCAGATAGCATGGATAATAAATGCCATAGATCACAATTTGTCTGGATAATAAATGTCATAGATCACAGTTAGTCTGGATAATAAATGTCATAGATCACAGTTAGTCTGGATAATGAATATCTTAGATTACAATCTGGATAATAATGTTCTAGATCACAGTTAGTTTGGATAATAAATGTCATCAATCACAGTTAGTCTGGTTAATAAATGTCATTGATCACAGTTAGTCTGGATAATAAATGTCATAAATCACATTTTGTCTGGATAATAAATGTCATCAATCACAGTCAGTCTGGTTAATAAATGTCATTGATCACAATTTGTCTGGATAATAAATGTCATAGATCACAATTTTTCTGGATAATAAATGTCATCAATCACAGTTCAGCTGGAGAATAAATGTCATCAATAACAGTTAGTTTGGATAATAAATGTCATCAATCACAGTTAGTCTGGATAATAAATGTCATCAATCACAGTTAGTCTGCTTAATAAATGTCATTGATCACAGTTAGTCTGGATAATAAATGTCATAGATCACAATTTGTCTGGATAATAAATGTCATCAATCACAGTTAGTCTGGATAATAAATGGCATAGATCACAGTTTGGATAATAAATGTCATAGATCACAGTTAGTCTGGATAATAAATGTCATAGATCACAATTTGTCTGGATAATAAATGTCATAGATCACAGTTAGTCTGGATAATAAATGTCATAGATTACAGTCTGAATAATAAATGTCATAGGTTACGGTCTGGATAATAAATGTCAAAGATTACCTTCTGGACAATAAATGTCATAGATTACAGTCTGGATAATAGATGTCATAGATTACAGTCTGGATAATAAATGTCATAGATCATAATTAGTCTGGATACTGAATGTCATAGATGTGAATTAGTGTGGATAATCAATGTCATATATAGGAATTAGTCTGGATAATGAATGTCATAGATTATAGTCTGGATAATAAATGTCATAGATGGGAATTAGGCTGGATAATCAATGTCATATATAGGATTCAGTCTGGATAATAAATGTCATAGATTACAGTCTGGATAATAATGTCATAGATCATAATTAGTCTGGATACGGAATGTCATAGATGGGAATTAGTCTCGATAATGAATGTCATAGAGTAAACTGATAAAGTGTTAAACATCACCACCAAAGTAATGTCTTGTAATGATTTTTGTTTGGGATGTTTTTGATCCATTCCTAATTTGTTATAGTGTACGTATCATTCTTGGCTTGGATGAATGCTTTTATTCAATTACAGTGCTCACTGTTTGAAAGGGTGATAGTAGTACACTATATACCATGCACATTAATTAAGTTCTTTCCATTTCAAAATTTGTTGGACTTTATTGTCAATCATCAAACTTTTGAAAAGTACTCAGATCTGATCCTATAATTAATCTAAAACTTTATATATATTCCTTTTCCAGTGAATTTGTATACATTGTAAGCATCTATATTGCATACAATCATTGTTTTGATTGTTTGACATAAAGTCATTGTTTTAATTTTTTGGCATAAATCACTGTTTTGATTGTTTGGCATAAAATCACTGTTTTGATTGCTTGACATAAAATCGGTTTTTTTGTTTGGCATTGCTTTACATAAAATCATTGTTTTAATTGTTTGCCATAAAATCACTGTTTTGATTGCTTTGCATAAAATCATTGCTTTTATTGTTTGGCATAAAATCACTGATTTGATTGCTTGGTATAAAATCACTGTTTTGATTGCTTGACATAAGATCATTGTTTTGATTGTTTGGCATAAAATCATTGTTTTAATTGTTTGGCATAAAATCATTGTTTTAATTGTTTGGCATAAAATCACTGTTTTGATTGTTTGGTATAAAATTATTGTCTTGATTGTAAAGTGTAAAATCATTGTTTTGATTGTTTGGCATACGATCATTGTCTTGATTGCTTGGTTTGTTACTGATTTAATTGCATGATATAAAACTAATGTTCTTTTATAGATAATCCATGGCAGAGAGGTTTGTTTGAAGATCCTCAGTTTTTCTTGCTGTTGATAGCACCTATCCAGCTATTTCACATACGAAATTAAGAGTGTCAGTAGTTTGCACTTTTTTTTCACAATAACTTTATTTGTATCCAATTTGTCAATGTATCGTATATGAACTCATTAATATGTATATCTGATATAGATCTTAATGTTCAATTAATAATAATGATAATAGAAACACTAACAATATACTAATGCAACAAATGCCATTGAAATTCATGCACACTAACATCACATGATTGTATACTCTCAGTCACACTTGCTGTTCCTATCCAGGCCATACTTATTCTTGCTGTTCATACCTAGGCCATACTTATACTTGCTGTTCATATCCAGGCCATACTTATACTTGCTGTTCATACCCAGGTCATACTTATACTTGCTGTTCATACCCAGGCCATACTTAAACATGCTATTCATACCTAGGCCATACTTATACTTGCTGTTCATACCCAGGCCATACTTAAACATGCTATTCATACCTAGGCCATACTTATACTTGCTGTTCATATCCAGGCCATACTTATACTTGCTGTTCATACCCAGGTCATACTTATACTTGCTGTTCATACCCAGGCCATACTTAAACATGCTATTCATACCTAGGCCATACTTATACTTGCTGTTCATACACAGGCCATACTTATATTTGCTATTCATACCCAGGCCATACTTATGCTTGCTATTCATATGCAAGCCATACTTGCTGTTCATGCCCAGACCATACTTAAAACTTGTAATTCATACCCATGTCAAGCCATACTTGCTGTTCATATACAAGCCATACTTGCTGTTCATATCTAGGTCAGACTTGCTGTTCATACACAGGCCATATTTATAATTGCTGTTCATACATAGGCCATTCTTATACTTGCTGTTGATACACAGGCCATACTTATACTTGCTATTCATATCTAGGCCATACTTATACTTGCTGTTCATACCCACGCTACACTTATGCTTACTGTTCATACCCAGGCCATACTTATACTTGCTATTCATATGCAGTCCATACTTGCTGTTCATATCCAGGCCATACTTATTCTTGCTGTTCATATCCAGGCCATACTTATTCTTGCTGTTCATATGCAGGCCATACTTATACTTGCTGTTCATATCCAGGCCATACTTAAACTTGCTGTTCATACCCAGGCCATACTTAAACTTGCTGTTCATACCCAGGCCATACTTAAACTTGCTGTTCATATCCAGGCCATACTTATACTTGCTGTTCATACCCAGGCCATACTTAAACTTGCTGTTCATATCCAGGCCATACTGAAACTTGCTGTTCATACCCAGGCCATACTTAAACTTGCTGTTCATATCCAGGCCATACTTAAACTTGCTGTTCATATCCAGGCCATACTTAAACTTGCTGTTCATACCCAGGCCATACTTAAACTTGCTGTTCATATCCAGGCCATACTTAAACTTGCTGTTCATACCCAGGCCATACTTAAACTTGCTGTTCATATCCAGGCCATACTTAAACTTGCTGTTTATATCCAGGTCATACTTAAACTTGCTGTTCATATCCAGGCCATACTTAAACTTGCTGTTCATACCCATACTTTTACTTTAATATAATAACAGTATATTTGTTAACAATAAATACTCTGTTTTGTTTTTTCTTATGCCAAATATATTATTGCAGTTATTCTGATTATTTTATAGTTTATTTTCAGTAAATGGTCCCAGAGATTTTAAAATCTATGTAAGATAAATTAAAACAAAAATATTTTTGTTAACTTTGAAATAAGCATACAGAATTTCAGATGATGATTGACATACACAGTATAAATTTTACAAAATACCATCAAAGACCAATCAAGCAACCATCTAAAAGTGGTATTTATAAATTGGTGGTCATTCTCTAAACAGGGTCTTTATGCAGACCTACTCAAGCAACCACCCTTTACACTAGGCATGGTTTCATAATGTATAAAAAATAACCTTGTACTGCTGTATTTTATTCAGTCAGTAATTATACATTAAACTTGGAAAATATTTTTAAAAAAACTTTTACCAAGGTTATTTAGGCAGTTGGAGTAAAGTACTTTGTCCAATGGCACACCATGGTAGCTGGTCTGGACTGATCAAATAGTAGGATTCTAGCCTGCATCCTTGTGGTTATGAGTCTAGTCTGCTAACCATTGTGGCTCATTTAGAAGGGTTTATCTTTCTGAAGCGTTTTGTGTATTTTGTAATTATTACATTTTTGAACTTTACTTTTATATGGCATTGTATAGCCATTATTGTGTTGATGTACTGTTAATCCCTAATATACACACACACACACACACAGACACACACATACATACATACACACATATACATACTTACATACAATAATATAATACATACATACATACATATATACATACATACATTCATACATACATACATACATACATACATACATACATACATACATACATACATACATACATACATACATACATACATACATACATACATACATGATGAATATGGTTTTAATTTGTTTGCTAATGTTTTAAATGTGTGATGAATCTGGTGTTCATTTGTTTGATAATGTTTTAGGTGTAATGATTCTGGTGTTTATTTGTTTGGTAATGGTTTAGATGTGATGAATCTGGTGTTCATTTGTTTGATAATGTTTTAGGTGTATAGATTCTGGTGTTTATTTGTTTGCTAATGTTTTAAGTGTAACAATTCTGGTGTTTATTTGTTAGCTAATGTTTTAGATGTGATGAATCTGGTGTTCATTTGTTTGCTAATGTTTAAGGTATAATGATTCAGGTAACTATTCATTTGTTGATGTTTTTGATATAATGAGTCTGGTGTTCATTTGTGATCTAATGTTTTAGGTGTGATGAATCTGGTGGTCACAGCTACTGGAGATGTGACAATTACAGAAAAGATTGGGAAGATCATATTGGCCTATCGGGAATCTGGGGTAAGTAGCAGCATGGTCCTGCTTTCTTTTCAAGTTTATACTTATTCTGATTATACTTTTATGTCGGCGGTTCCAGTTTTCCTTTTCAGATTTTGTGATTGCTACAAACCGCAGATGTAAGGGCTCCATGAGAAAGGATCATCCAGTGTCGAAAATAGGAATTCTCTCTCCTTGATAAATGACATATGCATAAAATTTAAGTGCTAACAAAATGTTTCTTTTTTTTGTAATGCCATTCCTGTTTCTTCTACCTCTGGCCTACACAATACTTCATTTTATATTTAATGTTTAGCAATTTCCAGCAACTTCTAGAACATATTTTTAGTTACTAAAATGTTAGGATGAGGTGGACATATTAGGTGGAAGAAACTGAAGAATCTAGAAGCAACCACTGACCTTTCATGATGGTCAGATATTTTCTTTTGCATATTCCAAAACTGTACATTGAACTGGGTCTGTTGACAATGCAGATTTTACCATATCTAAGCCCTTGCACCAAAATTTTCAATTTGTCTGAAGGATTTTATCCCCCTCCCCTCAGTCACCTAACATGAGCCAGCAAGAAGGGGTGGAGGTATAGAGTGATAGCACTGTTCTTCTGTCTGTCTGTACATCCATCTATATATGAGGTGGTCTCTTCAGCATAAAATTAATGTGCTGTTCTTTTTTTTCTCAAACTTCATATATACCTTATCCATAAGCTGAGTCAGAATTTAGGGTTGCTAGATAAAAAGTCAAGCTCATAGAAGTTTATAATGTGATTTTCTTTTCTGTAAGATTAAATTTCCTTGTAATTTTTATCCATCTTTAAAGATATACTGTGCTTGGGCAGGCTCACCTTCCTATTGATTCTGAGGCCAAGATGTTAAAGAGGAAAGTCACTGAAGCTGATTGTGTAATTTATTTTGGATTGAACTAAAATAAGCCATTTTTTTCCTGGATCCAATTTCCTCAGACTTCATTGTTACCATCATTAATTAAAATATCTAGTCCCAATAATTTTCTGTTCACCATATTTGAAAAATGTTTAATAATTTTCAATAATGCATACAATTTCAGGACATGAAGTACATTTTGTAAGGTAATGGGAAAAATAAACAAATTGGAACAATAAATGTTATACCCATATTTTGATACAATTGATTAAAACTTGCTACTAAATAAAGGATGTATATCACATTTGTTTACATATGTATGTCTTTGAAAATATAGAGAAGAAAGACAAAGATAAGAAAATGCTGAAATTTCTGTGATTCCAGCTTTGTGACAAGTAAAAGTACAGAACACCCAAATTTGGACTTAGAGCTAGATTTTGAATCCTATCTGCTACAACTTCTGACATCTTTATGACAGACTCTTGTTCTTATTACTTAGGTTAATTGTCTAACATTTTGATGTCAGTCTCTTGTTCTTATTACTTGGGTTAACTGCCTGACATTTTGATGTCAGTCTCTTGTTCTTATTACTTGGGTTAACTGTCTAACATTTTGATGTCAGACACTTGTTCTTATTACTTGGATTAACTGCCTGACATTTTAATGTCAGACTCTTGTTCTTATTACTTGGGTTAACTGTCTGACATTTTGATGACAGACTCTTGTTCTTATTACTTGGGTTAACTGTCTGACATTTTGATGACAGACTCTTGTTCTTATTACTTGGGTTAACTGTCTGACATTTTGATGACAGACTCTTGTTCTTATTACTTGGGTTAACTGTCTGACATTTTGATGTCAGACTCTTGTTCTTATTACTTGGGTTAACTGTCTGACATTTTAATGTCAGACTCTTGTTCTTATTACTGGGGTTAACTGTCTAACATTTTGATGTCAGACTCTTGTTCTTATTACTTGGGTTAACTGTCTGACATTTTAATGTCAGACTCTTGTTCTTATTACTTGGATTAACTGTCTGACATTTTGATGTCAGACTCTTGTTCTTATTACTTGGGTTAACTGTCTGACATTTTAATGTCAGTCTCTTGTTCTTATTACTTGGGTTAACTGTCTAACATTTTGATGTCAGACTCTTGTTCTTATTACTTGGGTTAACTGTCTGACATTTTAATGTCAGTCTCTTGTTCTTATTACTTGGGTTAACTGTCTAACATTTTGATGTCAGTCTCTTGTTCTTATTACTTGGATTAACTGTCTGACATTTTAATGTCAGTCTCTTGTTCTTATTACTTGGGTTAACTGTCTAACATTTTGATGTCAGTCTCTTGTTCTTATTACTTGGATTAACTGCCTGACATTTTGATGTCAGTCTCTTGTTCTTATTACTTGGGTTAACTGTCTGACATTTTGATGTCAGTCTCTTGTTCTTATTACTTGGATTAACTGCCTGACATTTTGATGTCAGTCTCTTGTTCTTATTACTTGGGTTAACTGTCTAACATTTTGATGTCAGTCTCTTGTTCTTATTACTTGGATTAACTGCCTGACATTTTGATGTCAGTCTCTTGTTCTTATTACTTGGGTTAACTGTCTAACATTTTGATGACAGACTCTTGTTCTTATTACTTGGATTAACTGCCTGACATTTTGATGTCAGACTCTTGTTCTTATTACTTGGATTAACTGTCTAACATTTTGATGTCAGACTCTTGTTCTTATTACTTGGGTTAACTGTCTGACATTTTGATGACAGACTCTTGTTCTTATTACTTGGGTTAACTGTCTGACATTTTGATGTCAGTCTCTTGTTCTTATTACTTGGGTTAACTGTCTAACATTTTGATGTCAGACACTTGTTCTTATTACTTGGATTAACTGCCTGACATTTTAATGTCAGTCTCTTGTTCTTATTACTTGGGTTAACTGTCTAACATTTTGATGTCAGTCTCTTGTTCTTATTACTTGGGTTAACTGTCTGACATTTTGATGTCAGTCTCTTGTTCTTATTACTTGGGTTAATTGTCTAACATTTTGATGACAGTCTCTTGTTCTTATTACTTGGATTAACTGTCTGACATTTTGATGTCAGTCTCTTGTTCTTATTACTTGGGTTAACTGTCTGACATTTTGATGACACTCTCTTGTTCTTATTACTTGGATTAACTGTCTGACATTTTGATGACAGACACTTGTTCTTATTACTTGGGTTAATTGTCTAACATTTTGATGACAGTCTCTTGTTCTTATTACTTGTATTAACTGTCTGACATTTTGATGACAGACACTTGTTCTTATTACTGGGGTAAACTGTCTGACATTTTGATGACCTGTGCTTTATATTATTATTTTGGCTGGCTGTTTGATATTTTGATGCCTTGCAGTGACAGCAGTTTCTATTTGGATTGATCATTCTATATATTAAGGTCTTATTACAAAAGAAGAAGAAGTGTAGAATATTCAGACATTAATAATGTTGAGGTCATTTACAAAATTTTGTTGTCTAATTTTCTGCCATTTGTTTCTCAGGGTGAAGTACTGAAGCTGTATGAGGAGCTGTCAGACTTCTTGTTACAGCGAGTTCAGGAGCAATCTATGAACCTGACCAACAAGTCCTACCATGTGCCAACTGAGGAGGAGGTCTTCAATGTGAGTACACATTTTTAATGTATAGTTTGTTTGTGTCACAATAGCAATGCAGGATGTTGTTGCATTGCAGCACTTTAAGTACCAGTTCTAAAACCAGTATGACATTGACATTTCTTCATATCAATATGGATTCTTATACTGTTTGGAAGATGAAAGAGAAACAGAATTCAAAAATATTCTGCAGAAAGTCAGTAGCAATGATACAAACCCTGCTGTTACATCTTTTCCTGGTACTAGCTTTCAGTCCGATGTGATTATTCCCTCCTCAGATTAGTGACTGGAGGTCTAATATGAAAAGCCAATATGATCCCAGTTTGATACTGTAGTCAACTTCCATTAGTTGAATATCATCGTTCTTTTTCTTCGACACCATGCATTTCTCACATGTCTCTTGGAAACTCTATGTTTTCATCATTCAAGTTGTCTTTTGGCATCTCTACTGTCAGTCTTATCCATTTTTGAGTTGTCTTTGGGTTTTTTTCTCCTCATTGCTTGCATAATATATGTGTATGTGTGTGTCCCTTTTTATTCAGGTTGAGGGTTTGGAGTACCTTTGCTGGGGGGGGGTGTTGTGGCTCTTTATAGGGTACAGAAATTGCTACAGAGAAAGAAGTCATAGCTCCTGTGAGGGAAGGATCATCAGCACTTCCTGGCATGGGGAAGTTGCCATCACCCAACAGTGAGTCCTGCTTTCCTCTCACATGGGCAGCATTAATGGCATAATATGTAAAGCGACAGTTATCAGACAGGCACCAGGTCACTGAGCACCATCTAAATTTCTGTCACTAAGCACTGAGCACAGGGTATTGGTCATAGTAATGGGTCACTACAGCAAGGTCCGGTGCAGGTCACTAGGCACCAGGTCACTGATCACCAATTGGCACTGATAAAAGGAAATAGAGATGTAATGCCACTCACCTCCTTCTACATTAAGTGCCAGTCACCAGGTAGTTTTTCAAGTTACAGAGACCAAATGTCTGTCACTGGGCACTGGGCACAGGCACCAGGTCACTGGGCATCATGTAATGTCAAGTGACAAGTCATAAAATGTCTGTCACCTGGCACTAGGTTACCAGGTACTTAACACTGGATAATGTGTTAGAACATTCACTGAATTTATGTCACCAGCCACTGAGTGCTGGTCAGCAGGTACTGGATTACCAAAATAGGACACTGAGTACAGATGATACCCTCCTCCCATTACTTGTCTCTGATCACTGGTCACAAAGCACCAAGTACTGGGCACTGGATTTAGGAACTGCACACTGGTTACTGGTCTTGGACCATGCACTAGGTTTTGACTGGTGTGGTAATAGGGTTTGGGCTGATACCCTTGTCTCCCAGCCCCCTTACTATTTTTTGTTTCTGTTCAATCCCAATGGGGGGAAGGCCTTTTTTTGATGACCTTTCTAGGAAAGGAATCAGGGTTGACATCCCTGCTTTATTGATCTTCCCATTCAACCAGTATGTGGCTTGGGTTCGCCCAATGCATTGTGGTGAGTTGGTCATGTCTCCATCTCTTTCCATGACACCATGTATGACTTTGCCATTGCTCCTAGGATCAGCAGATTGGGAAGGTCATAGGACCAGCTTCTTAGGCCTTATTAGCCAGATAAAGTGGATGGAACTGCCACTTGCCACCTGCATGAAGAGGTAATTCTCCAAGGAGAGAAGATGAATAGGTTTGTCCCATATTCTTTCCACCCCCACCCCCACCAGCAGTCCAATTTTACAACTAAGAGATAAAATGGGATAATCCTGTCTCACCACGAGTGAGATAGGATAGGATGATAAACTATATATTTTTGTTGATGAATTCTTTTTTCAAGTTCATCTATTTAGACCCTTTCTGCAGGTCAAATGCAGCAATGGGACAAAGTATGCACCTTTTAATGAGACATTAAATGAGCTTTACCACCTCCTTCTTTCACATCTGTATACAAAATCTTCAGGCACATTTGATGCTAAAAGAGGCTCTTTTTACAGTCTAAATTAAAACTTATGTTGCTCCCTTTCTTTGCAGTGTTGATCGAGTTAACTCATAATTTGTTTCAAGACTAAAAGATTTTCAGAGAGCAGAAGGGTTGGTCTATCTGTTATTATATGTTTCAGCTCCTGGTTTCAGTACCCATTTACAATGTAAATTTGTCTGCATGGCCTCTTATATCCACTGTCTTGGACTAAGATGATGATTTTATTGCCACATTATGTCTCAAGAGGTTTTGGAACTGAAGGCTTGTCCTTTAGTTACTTTATCCTCCTATGGTGATCTCTTTCAGATGCTTTCTTCAGTCTGCCTAAAAGCATAACAATTAAGGTGGCATATGGATATTTCATTTGTATTATATGTCGACTTTTCTTAATGATTGTATGCTATATACATTTGTATTTTGTACTTAGCCCTGTCCAAAATTAAGTTCACTGTGTATAAGACTAGGGACATTGATTTTGTAAGCAACATAATATATGGCTAATATTTCACTGTGATTATTGATTAAATATTTAGAATCATAATCAATGGAGTTAAACATGTTTGTCTTGAGTTTAAGACATTGGAATTCCCCATTTGAAAACCAAATGTATCTGTTGTTTTCCATGTTCGTTATTATAATTTTAGTAATAGATCCTACTATGTTGACAACTTAGAATGTTCAAGAAATGAACTTTTGACCCTCATCCTGGTTCTAATTTTGTGTCTTAGCTTTTTATACAATCTTCTTTACTTGAGAAATTACTCATTCTTACTTAACATTTTAAAGCAGAATCATTCTTGTTGTGTACAGATTTTCATTTCAGTGGAATTTATTCAAGACTATTAGCACATCATCAGAATTCAGGCTTTTGACATGTTACCACATTTAAGACTGCAGGCACATCAACACATTCAATATTTAAACTTCTTTGAAAAACCAATGGATTTACAATTTATGAATTTAGAATTATGATAAATTTGTAGGACTATTTGGGATTTAATTCACAATACTGTAAGTTCTGTTAAATTTTCTTTGAATTCTAAAGAAATAAATTATTTTGGTGGTTTTTGCTCTTTTCTGTTACTTAGTTTAAGACCATTGAGTCAAATTAGCTAATCTGTAATTTCTGTTATGGGGAGTCTGAATGAGGCAACTGACTTACTTCACCTAGAAAGGCTTTATATCTCGCAACTCCCTTCATATGAAAAAACTTTAAATGCAGGCAGTTTTTCTAGCACTTCAAGGCTGCTTCATCCACATGAGACATCAATGCATCATGGACAACTTCTCTGTTGTAGTAGTATACCTTAGACATCAAGGGAGCAGTCATACTCCTTCTTTCTGCTTAAAAATCTGTAACCTGCTCCATTGGACTGCTTCAGATAAGATCATTCTAATAGTCATATTCCAGGCAAGAGAAATGTTATGGCAGACAGTCTATCAAGTCCAGGAACTGCATTTATCTCAGAATGATTTCTGTACCAGTTGGTATTGTTATGGTGTTATGTATATCATTATTGTTTTTGCAACTCTTGGTACAGAACTATATCTATTTTATGTGTAATTTGTGCTCATTACTGTAAATTGTAGTGATTAATAATGAAGGTATTGCATAGATCATTTTGTGTATAGGGATAGATTCAATTTAAAAATATTGCAGTGTTTGCAAATTATGTAGGGTCAATATATAGATTTAGTAGAGTTTCTAATAATAAAACTGTTGACAGGTTTGTGGTAATTTCACACTTGTTGTTGGGTCATGTTTGTTCTTAGAAGAATTAAGTTATTTCCCATTGGATGGGTTTAGTCACCTGAATATATGTATTGTGAAATATTAGATATAGTAGTAAGATCTGTCATGTGTGGTATATTGTGATTTACAGTCATAATAGACTCTAGAAGGTGTATATTAGGAGAGAACTGAGCAATTAATTCATTCCTGTTTTGGATTCTTTTTCATATTTTAAAATCAGTCTGCAGATGTGTTGAATATTGTGTTTAGATAATTTGAGAGGAGGCATTTATTATGTTTATTCATTGGAATTACAAAGTACAATGTACTCATTTTACTTGAACATTATTGTGAATTATTCAGAGGAGTTCTGGACTATTCCATTGTGATTTGTACATTCAAGGATCTGAAATTCATGCAGAACATTTGATTCTTTTGGACTTAAGTAGAACATTAGAACAAATTTAGGATTTTTTTGGGATTCATTTTATAATACTTTAAGTTTCTCTTAAATTTACATTTTATAACTTTGATAATTACCAGTAAATTATTTGTTAATTGTTACAGAAGTTGACGGTTTTGCTTCTTCAGTTACTTAGTTTATGACGAGTGTTGTAAATGTGTCATAGACAATTTTCATCTGTGGGGAATGCAAGTGGTCGACATGTTCATAATGAGTCAGTGGTAGATATGTTCCTGATGAGTCAGTGGTAGACATGTCTTAATGAGTCAGTGTTAGACATGTCCCTAATAAACCAGTCATGATATGACTTTACTGAGTAAGTGTTAGATATGTTCCTAATGAGTCAGAGGTAGACATGCCCCTATTGAATCAGTGCTAGACATGTTCCTATTGAGCCAGTGCTAGACATGTTCCTATTGAGCCAGTGCTAGACATGTTCCTATTGAGCCAGTGCTAGACATGTTCCTATTGAGCCAGTGCTAGAATGTTCCTATTGAATCAGTGTTAGACATGTTCCTATTGAGCCAGTGCTAGACATGTTTCTATTGAGCCAGTGCTAGACATGTCCCTAATGAGAATGATCGACAAGCTCCCTCTTTTTATTTCTCCAGTTTCAGACCAGAGTACATGGACAGTGGTCACCATGGTGGTCATCTTGAAAATCTTTACTCCAACAGAAAGTCATATAAATATTTGGTTTTCACAAGTTGACTTTTTAAGTATTACATCCATGAGTGTCAGACTTTGTTGCTGGGTGCTTGATATAATCTAGCTCACAATTGAAGATAAAAGATGGTTTCAGGGTTCAAGCTAATTATTGAATATTTTCTCATTTAACCTAGATTTATTTTTCAAAGAGCAAAGTAGTTTCTTCTGGCAATTAACAGCCAATTCCTATCTTTTATTTTCTTATTTTAGACCTTGAAAGCCCTTCCAATGAAGAGCAGCTCAAAGTCTCCAATAGAGGTATCAGGGTACCATACCAAAGGTGTGACAAGTCCAGATCTGGACCCACCACAAGTCCTCAGTGCCAGGAAAGCTGCTGAGAAAAACAAGAAAAACTTTCCACGTGGGTACTTTTAGATAAAATATAGTATAATGGTAACATAGCTGCTTTGGACCCTTATGGTCCCAGGTTTTAGTACATTTATCACTGCCTACCTATTGTTGGTTGTTTTGACTTAGTTCTTCATCTTTCTGAACCTTTCTTCTGACACTAAAGTCAACCTTTTTTGAAATCTTTGTTAAGAGTCTTAGTAGCCATAGATATTAGGCATAAAGCTAGTGCTTATATTATGGTTATATTGGACTGGTAGGCTTGTCATATTTGATCCTTTATAAAATGGAAATTCAGTTTTATCATTAGCATATTTGTCTACTTGAATGACATTATGCTTCTAATCCCAGATTTATAAACACTTAATCTTGCTTAACAAAAAATAAAATTAAACACCTGCTCAAGAAGTTATTGTACCCAGTTTTCATTAAGTACAGATAAAAGAGAGTGGTGTGAGGTGTGTACCTCATGTTAGTTGCTTGTTTCAAAAATTGGTGTATTTGGCAGTCTAAAATCGTTAAATGGAATCAGAATTCAAACACATAGGTACATTTGAATGTTTTTGACTATGTAACTGTTATTTTTAATAGTAGCTAATAAAACAGCCAATAAATTGAACAAAATCCTGGCAGTAGTTCAAATTTGTGTATATTACATCAGATGAAATATACTTGCTTCATTTATTCATCAAAATTTGTCAGGCAGAATAATATTTTCATCCTATTCCAATGCAATTTCACTCATGAAATATATATGTTGTGGTGTCAGAACTTATTGCTTTTTGTGCTCACAGAACTTATTATCTCTTCTGCTCATAGAAAAGAAGAGCTCATGGGATGCCTGTTGTCTGTCATTTGATGTCTGGCATATGACATCCATATCTGTTAGCACAAGTTTTTATATTTTTACTCCTTTTAACTACTTGGAGTATTGCCATGAAACATTGTACACAAATTCATCCCATAGTCTAGTTGGTCAAGATGAAAATGGTGCTGCACAGATACCCATTATGGCCACCACAGCAGTTAGTTTGAATATTTTGATATTCCCACGCTTTCTGAATTGATGGCCATACCAATATGAGGCTTTCACTAGAAAACTTCTTCTGATGAAAATGATGCTGATCTGATCACCACATCTAGCAGATTAAAGGTCTAGTTATTCTTACTCATCCTGAACGGAAAGGCATTTCACAATGATTGTTTGAATATTTTGATATTCCCACGCAAAAAATGTGCTATCCAATATGGAAGTCACTGTTGCAATTTTGAGATCTCAGCACTACTCTTTCAAGATGAAAAGTTATATTGGGTTTTCCCTAGAAGACTTCTTTGATTATCTACTTGGCACTAAATTAAAATGCTGCTATCCTGATATCAATAGCAGTCATCCCAAAAATCTTGTTATTGCTACGGTACTTCTCTCTAATGGAAAGTGATATTGATATGAGGATTTCACCAGAATACTAATTATCTAGTTATCCTGAATACAAATGGCTCTGATTGGGCCTTAAATATGGCCACTATGGCAGCTATGTTAGAAATCTTCTCTTTGATACTCTTGGAAAGATGCATTATAAAAGCTGCAAGATCTGTGATGGCAGGAAATTGCAGTTCATATAGTCTTAACCTATTTCTTATATATATATATATATATATATATATATATATATATATATATATATATATATATATATATATATATATATATATATATCAACTGTTTATAAAGGAATCCTGTTTATCAGAGACACTGACTTTGTGCATCATTTATAAACATCGTTTCATGTTATATCTGTATTTTTCTTGTGTTTCATACATACAGAATATAATTAATTTGTTTAAATTGCCTTTATATATTTAGAAATTAGAATGAATTTCTTAATGTGTCATCAAGATTGTTTTTTTAATCAATTTTCAGATTTAGGTGACTATTTGCTGCTTGGGCCTCAGGTAGGTTTTACTTTTCTATTCTATTGTTTGGTGTCAACAGTAAATATTATTGTCATAGATTACCATGAAATAAATTGAAGCTCAGACAATTGTTATTTTTGTTGATTTTGAAATGGGATGAGAGGCATGATGCCTTTTCTTTCCATGAAATAAATTGAAACTCAGACAATTGTTATATTTGTAGATTTGAAATGGGATCAGAGACATGGTACCTTTTCTTTTCATATTTAGCCTAATCATCAATATTGAATTCTGAGGTAATTATGACCAGCTATTTGTTCAATGAAATGTACAAGCTTCTGATGAGAAAATTAGTTTTTTTCGAAGAAAATAATTATGTCAAGCAGTTAAATTATATAAGATCTAACATAGAAAGTGTATTCTGCTTGAAAAATCTTGTAAAAATATATCAATTCTGTGTAGCTGGCATCATCAAAATATAATTGCTTTTAATTAAATTACTTTGAAATGGAAGAGTGCATTTTGGTACATAATTCAGTAGTGCATAGGGGAAAGGTTACATGTCCATATTTAATTCTATCATTCTTTAAATACTGGTTCCAGTCTACATCATCCATTGGGTCCAAATGAAAACTGTCAGCCTTATGTTTCTAATACATAGGGTTAATTATTGATGATAATCAACTCAGACATTGTGTATTGACTGCTGTCAACAGTGTTTTGTTATAGCAGGTATTATTTGCAGTTCTCAGTCTTCAGCTTCACTGAGAATTTACTTTTATTTAATTTAAGTTTTAAAAACCCTAACAGAAGAGTTAAGAAGAGTTTCTAATAGATTATTCTGTTCTGAATTTTCAATGCAGTGAAATGGAAAAGTAGTGTTGGAACTCTTTGATCTTAAACTAAATAATGCAAAATTACTTTTACAATGCTAAAACAATAAATGGCATCTGTTACCTTTACAGACAATGGGGAAGATCATCAGCCTTCCACAGCCTTTTGTGGCCCTTGTAGAGATGGACAGTATTCCATGTGCGTAAGATTTAAATTATAAACGCTTGTGATATCAGGTCGTCATGGATACTGAAAACTGACAGATTAACTATAATAAAAAAGAGAATTATACTGAAATTTTCCTATTGCAACTAATGTAGAAACTGCAAAATTCAACTAATTTTGTACAGGTAGCCAGATTAGAGGTACTTTATTTGAACAAGCGTAGTCAAGTGATAAGTGAATTATGTGGTTACCTGCAGAGGAAATCAGATAACAGAGGAACTGGTTCAGGAAGTTTGTTTTGGTATAATCAAGCTGTTCAGATCAATAATAAGGATCAATTCTAAAAAATATCTTCTTACAAACAAAAAATATTAAAGAATATGATGGGAATGATCTAAAGAAATGCTGTCTTGTAACGGGGGTTTTATTATCTTTTATAAAAACTTTTTTTGTCTCATTAGTGTTTGCTGTGTCTTTACATTGCATCTAACAGTTTATATTTACAGTTAGAATTAGTATACAGACAGAAGATGTGCTCCTTTGTTTGTTTGTTTGTGAATACACTAATTCCCCCAGTTTTTTTATTACTTACAACCAAGAATTATTTAAGAAGAGGTTTTAAAAGAATTTGTGAACTACCTCAATCAAAGATATTTTACCCTTCCTGCTAGTTGACTTGGATCTGCTTTTTACTATAAGTTGAGAAAAGAAAATGTATACATTATATGTGCGTAGTGTTGTGACTCTATGATCATAAACTAAGTAACAGGAAAGAGCAACAACCAAAAAGTTTGTAAATGTCAACAAATAATTTATTTTCCAGGAATAGAAAGTAAAATTAAAAAAGAACTTACAGTATTCTGAGTTAAATCCCAGATAGTACAAACAGATCTATCACCATTCGTAATGTTGAAGTTCAAATTAATTTCCAGTCGAGTTACTAAAAAGCTTATACTCAGATTGTTTTGATGTGCATGTAGTGGTCTGTGATCTGGAGATGTTGTCAACAGTCTTTTGATGAATCACAATAATACAATCCAAGTTGTCCTTATCTGAATGCATAATAATTCCAAGTTAATGTTCCAGTCCAAGAATATTATACATGAGCACTTTGTATTTCCAGTGAATAACATTTGATTAAATAGTATCACCCAAATGCAGTAGCACAGGTGGCCTAGTGGTTAAAGCATCCACCTCAGATGCAGGAGGTCGTGAACAATATAAGCTGTGTATTTTGTTGCCCAAAACAAATAATGCTGGTCAGGTGTGCATGAACTTGACTTTTAACAAGGTCAAATCCAAAATACAATCATACATAAGGGACCATCCATAAAAGACGTCATGTGATTTTGGGCGATTTTGACCCCTTCCCTCCCCCCATCACACTTCATCACAAAAAGTCAGCCCCCCCCCCAAATATGATGTCACTAAGCTCTGCACCCCACCCCCCATCCCCTGGAAAATCCGTATTTTCTATTTGAAAATTTAACATGTTTCAAATCACTTTATTGTCATTGTAGTATGTATTTAGTGTGGTGCTGCTTTCTGATATTGTAGGAGAAAACATTTATTAAAAAGAAGGCACTGGAAAGCTGAAATTGGCATAATTTTTTTAAAAAATATTCGTCATCTAGCTAAAACTGCAGATGTTCAGAATATTGTATTCAAATTCTCTTATAATTATCAAATAAAGTAATTATAACTAAAACAATACTTGGAAACTTTGTATGTATACAGAATTCTTGGGGTTTGCCACAAGCACTTGTTTGGAGTTTTTTGTCTTGGCATATGATGTTCGTTTAGCCCAAAATGTCAGAAGTGATCCTCCTTTTGTGGCGGCAATTGTTTTTAATTCTTGCAACCAGTGATCAACTTTAACTTGCAAATCTGCATCAGTTTTTATTCCATTCCACTTTTGAACCACTTCTTCAAATAAATTATTCTATTTTTTAAATGTAGGATCTTTTATAATAGAAATCTGAAATCTTTTATAAACTATTTATTTTTCTATCAAACTCTTTAAATTTAATTTTATAGCACAAAAAGGTGTAAAATAAAAAAGTTTGGCGAGAAAAAGATCATTTCAACCTCGCTTTGTCGACACCAGCGAACTGGAAACAGAAGAATGCTATTTAGAAAAAGCCACTATTGGGGCTATGGGGTGTTGGTAGTTTGAAGACTCGTCCATCTTAATTTGAACTCATGCATGACACCTCGAGAAGCTACTTAAAACGTCATTAAATAAATTGTAAGCAATCAAAAAATTAAGTGGAACTTTTATTTAAAGTTGTGCAATTTGATGTGAAGTCACATTTCTTAAACACCCCCTCCCCCCTCGTCACACATCTTCACAAATGTGTGACCTCCCCCTCCCCCCAGGTGCATGATGTTGTTTATGCACGGCCCCAAACATATAATCATGGAGAAAAAAATAATAAACAATACAAGTTAAATATACACAACAATACAATAAATTGGAAACAAATCTTATCAGTAATTTGATGAGAGCCTTATTGAATACTTTCAGCTGCTAATGGTGCCATGGAGACCAAGTTGAAGGACAGTGATGACCACTTTACCTATATTAACATGGACCAGTTGGCTTGGGACATTGATATCAACATTTGGAAACCCAAGGGATCAATAGGGGACAGGTAGGATAAAACCACCTTTTACAAGGCTTTTCAAAAACAAATGGCATGAAATTTATTATATCAATGCTTAATTGAAGCTTCCTGTGTGAATTTCAGGCATTAAAGTACCAGTTATTTCCCTTCACATCCTTCAGTTGCTTAAAAAATGTATGCTCGTGACTCTTTGGTCTATCGTAAAATAACTAAAAAAATAAACATACACCTCTTTGTTCTGATGAATTTCAGAAACATTGTTTTTTTGTGAAAATGTTTAAGACTTGGCATTCATGTGCATTTTCACGCCTGTAATATCATAGGTGTGGTTGGATACAGGTAGGGGATGCACCTAAGTTATCAACAGATGTGAGTTAGCTTATACCCTGTCTCTTTAATCTGGTATAAACCATTTCCATTTCATAGTCCATTGAACCTATTCCTCAGATAAATGAATAAAACTGCATATTACCATTGGGAAATCCTCTCAGTAAATGTCATCTAATGAAAAATATTGTCAGATTAAAAGAAGTTGGATCAATGAAACTAGACTCTACTTGAAAAAGATATAAGGGATGCATTATTCAGTTTAATTTTGGTAAAGTGGAAGAACAATATGCTTCCCATTTATTCAGTTTTTCAATTCATACTGCAACCGATTGAACATATTGAGATTCTATATTACATGCAAGTTCTGGTCCTTTCTCTATGGCATAATGAAAAAAAGATTTGATATTCCTTGGATACCAATTAATTTACAAAATGAGCAAATTAATTTCCCTCAAATGAAGAATAAATTGTGGCAAACACAGGAAAACTTTAATTTTCAAATGAAAACAAATAGACTATAAAATAAATGACTGGGAAGTTGGAGAATATGTAAAGCTGTCAATACCTGTTAATTGCGAAAAAGTATGCATGCATTGTCCCCTATCATAAAAGGAAAGGGGTTTCATTTTAAAGGGATTTCATTTTAAAGGGATTTCATTCTAAAGGGATTTCATTTTATAGGGAAGGAGAGACTGACAGTTTACACATTAAATATTACATGCAGTGCCATTCACATGTGATAAGGTAAATAATGGTTCACATGGAATTACACATACAACAGTGATGCATACAATTGGCAAATAACTGTAGACAGGTTCCACATTTGATTGGTAACATTTCAGTTTTAAATTCTGCAAACTGAATAAATCAGTTTCTTTTTTTATACTTAAACTTATATTCTCACTGCATGATCAACCTAGGCTTTGCTGGTTCAACACTTGCAATTTTTTTTACTGCTGTACTTAAACATAGGAATTGCATGTGGTACAGGTTTTCCATGTTTAAAAGATTGATTTTATCTTAGATATTGGATAGATGATTTATGTGATCATGTATGACTAACAACATACTTGCATGGTTAGTTGTAAGCTAGTGTTTGTCTGGGCACTCAGGGAAACACTTATCAACATTGGGCTCAGTTCTGTCCTCATATTATGGCAAACATTAGCATGCAGCAAAATGACTCCTATAGAGATCATCATGATGACCCCTAGAGAAATAATCATCATATCCCGTATTGAGATCATCATGACTACCCCTAGAGAAATAATCATCATAACCCCAGTAGAGATCATCATGATGATCCCTATAGAAATAATCATCATAATCCCAATATAGATCATCATGATGACCCCTATAGAGATCATCATGATGACACCTATACAAATAATCATCATGATGACCCTTATAGAAATAATCATCATAAACCAATAGAGATCATCATCATGACCCCTACAGAAATAATCATGACCCTAAAAGAGATCATCATCACTACCCCTATAGAAATAATCATCATCAACCCAATATAAATAATCATCATGACCCTATATAAATTATCATAATGACCCCTAGAGAAATAATCATGCTAACGCCAGTTGAGATCATCATTATGACCTTATAGAAATCATCATCAAGACCCCTCTATTAATAATCATCATGACCCCTACAGAGGTCATCATGGACCCCTATATAAATATAAATAATCATCTTAACCCCAAAAGAGATCATTATGATGATCCCTGTATACATTTCATGATGACCCATATAGAGATCATGATGACTCCTATATATATCATCATGATGACCTTTTATAGAAATAATTCTCATAAACCCAGTAGAGATCATCATCTAACTTATTTCTGGCTGCAGTCCTAATTATCGGTTGCTTTTTCTACTTGGTGCTCAAGTACTCTGCTAAACATTTTTTGTATGCATATGTGTTGGTATGGTTGTTAATTTTTAAAATTTTTATTTTAAATCTTATAAAAGTGTGCAATTAATTGTATATTATTCTTGCATTTTATGCAACAAGCAAAGTGATAGGGGAAAATATTAAAAATTACATCTGTATAGATGTTTTATCCATGGCTTGATATGTAATGATGGATTTTTTTTCAGCTTATTAAGGGAATTCCTTTCCTACAGTAATCATGTGGCCAGGTAGAGAATTTGGTTAACTATTTATATGAATTCATTTATTTTCATGAGTATCACTTTTCATGATTTTGGTAAAACAAGGACATTTTTAATGTTCATACGACCTTAAAAAATCCTTGAAATTGAGGGGATGCCTTAAAATCTCTTTGAATTTCAAAACATTTGCTTTATCCTCAGAAATCCCAGAAATGTGTTTAAAAACTTTAATTATGTCTGGTTTGACATAAAACATTAAAATGAATACAAATATTTAACTTTTTATGTTTAGACCATTTTCTTATTTACATTATTTTCAAAAATGATAAAGAAATAAATATAATGTGACATATTTGAAAGTGTCAAATGAGAGACACAATGGATTAGCATCCCCTTTTTACATTGGAACATCAATCATGATTCCAGTTAGATGACAATTTTCTGCAAGGAATGTGACCTGATTTGAAATTAGCTTTGTTTGCTGTTGAAAATGGGAATATAACCCACTTTACAATTGGGTGAAAACAATTAATTTTGACAGATACAAAGCAAAGCATGAGAAATGTGACAAAATTATTGTTCTTTCCAGCAAGGAAGATTGTATTAAAGATGCACCTGGAAAGTTGAAAGTACCTTGCACTTATTGTTGGGAGCCTGAATAAATTAAAAATATCCAAGTTCTTATTAGTTATGCGCTTTAACTTTAACATTGATAAACAAAGTAAAGGTTTAATTTCATTTTTGTAAAATATCTATTGAAAACATGTTGAAGTCCAGAAAATTCTTTGAAAAAACTCTCCAGGACCATGATTTTATTAGTACATAAATTTGTTAATTTTGGAAGTAGGTGGTGCTAAAGGATTATTTCCTACTTAGTCTTTTAACTTGGGTTAGAAGCAACCACAAAATCAATGAAAGTTGGTACTCTTCCAAAAATGGTGAATTCATAGCCTCACATCAATGTTATCACTTGCATGACAGTTATTAACTAACTCCTTAGTACAAAAGAAAGATCCCTTCACTGATATGTAAAAGTTTACAAATTATATTGCATGATGTATGATATGTGTACATGTATACTCTCCTCTTAACTGCCAAAAGGGTTTTGTTAGAAATATGGTTTCACAGTTATTTGTTGCAAATGTGAAAGTTTGCAATTCTGTTCAAATATGGGGAAGTTTACTTTTGGCTTGTTTTATTTTAGTGATTGTTGATTATTATAGTTAACAAGGTAAATTTGGATATAATTTATTTTTGTGATCTCACTGAGAGTGTTAGATCGCAAATTTTCTCAACCACTCAAACTTCCTGCAGTACAATATTGTAAATCACAATACTGTAGAATCAATACAGTTTTTCCAAGTATAGGAATATTAGCATATTTGTAAAATAAAAAACATTTCTTAATTTTTTTATTGGCACCATCTGTGTTGTATAAATGCACTCCTCTTAAAAGGATTGCCCAAATTTAGTTGAATCATTCACGGATAGTTTTGTTATTCCGAAAGTAAGATGCTAACAAATCGATATAGCCAGTATTTCCCTTTATCAGAAACATTTTTAAATCTGAAATATTACAATTATTCATTGTTCATTTATCATCTGTATAGACCTTTTTTTATTGCTTTAACAGATCCAATATGTTTTTTCAACCATTTTTTGACAATTAAATCTTATTTTATAAAAAGTAGTAATAATTCATTGATCAAATCTAATATGTGTCCTATTGAAACAGAAATCTATTGAATAACTTTCCTTGTCTCACATGGTTTTGAGATGTAAATTAAGTTTTTTGTTGAGGTCTTCTAAAATCAAGTTTCATAACTAACTTTTCATTTAATACAGTACCTGATACTATTGCATTATTTTCCTTTTCTGGGATGTTAGGTCCTCAATCCTGGCAAAATATTCCATCCACCAGGTCCAGATTTCAAAAGAATATAATCCCAGTCTGAGTCCTTAGTCTTAGGTAATATCTTCCTAATTTTTTCTTGGACTTCTGTGCTAGTTCACGTGTATCATGATCCAATATAAATTTTGCCTTTATTTTTGTCTTGAGCATTTTCAGCCAGACATAGTTTTTTGTGTTTTTTTTAAAGATCATTTTATCCCTAATCCATGCAGTAATTGTGTGTTTTGTTGTTCCCTTTTGCTGAAATTGACCCACATTTGCACTTTGCTCATTGAAATGGAGCTCATATTAATAGTTCCCTTTTTACCATAATTGGGGAACAAGCAAGTTCTTTTGGACACCGACCCCACCTATCATGTACTAAATGCACACACACAGAGTAAAATATCCTGTTTGTTGACTTTGGAAAGTTGCAGCATGAAACTTGGCAAAAAGTTGCTGCACTTAACTCAGGAAGAATAAAGGTCCCACATTTGCCACTTCATCCTAGGATTCCCTCCTCTATTCCCAGGATGGGTCAGGATCACTTTTTGTCTATACGAAGTCTAAACCCTAAGTATTGCCTTAACAAAGGGCCCAAAAGCCTTGGATCGCTTTTGCTTATTTCAGTGTCATCAGTACTTGGGTAAAAGTTGTGGCTACACAGTAGGGATGAACTAACTGCTCCCTCTCAAGGGAAGTAAAGTGCTTGACAACAAAATGAGCAATTTGCATTTTCCTGAAATCAGTCTCATTTCTATATCTCTGATGTAGACTCTGGTTCGCCAAACAGAGTTTCATTGTCAGATTTTCTTAAGCCAGTCTGTGTACAGTTAGTATGAATGCTTGGAATGCCTGCCCTTGTGAGAACTTCTGAGTCTAGGACCCTGTGTTGCCATCTTATTCTCATCAGTTTCACCAAGCAGCCCATGTGAAAATGGTTCAGCTTCTTGTCATGTTTTGTGTACACTGTTCAGGTTTTGTATGTATATGGCAAGGTTGGCAATACATGGGCTTTGTGGACATTCAGCTGTCTGCAGACTGATGCTTCTGTGCTTCCAAACATTTGCATTTACTCTGCCGAAAGCTACATATGGTTTAGAAAATTCTGGTGTTTGTTTCATCATCTTTGACTGGATATGATTATATACTGACAATGTAGGTGAACCTATCTCTGGTCAGATATGTTTGGCCATTCACTGTGATGGTAGTCTCCACAAATGACCTGCTGCAGATTTGATCATCACCTTTATCTCCTTCATACTGACTGTGAGACTGAAATTATCAGAACCTGAAGATAAATGGTCTGTATTTGGTTGCATGAATCTCAGATTTGATATTGAAGGAACAGTCATCAGCAACTAGGAGATCATTAGTAGTCACTTTCTGTAACTTTGTTTTTGTCTGTAGTCTTCTCAGATTGAAGAGCTTGCCATCATTCTGGTATCAGACCCACTGTCATAGTCATGGAAGACATCCTTAAGTATACTGAACAGCTTACATGGCTTCATTGGTGACTGAGAATGGTACATATAACTCACCCTTATTCATACTAAGTGATCATACCATCATGGAATTGCCAAACCATTTGGATGAATTTGTCTGGACAACCAACTTTTGCCACAATCTTCTGCAGAGGCCATTAATTGACTGTGTCAAAGACTTTTGTAAGGTCAACAAATGTTGTGTACAGGTTGGAGGTTTGTACCTGGCATTTCTGCTGGAGTTGAAGAGCTGCAAATAATGTAGTCATTATTGCTTTCCTGACACTGACTTTCATCAGGCAGGATCTTTTGATTGCTGTGATGCACCAGGTAGTTCAGCAGAATTCTGGTGAGGCTTTTGCTGGCTATTGATGATGAGAAGATGTCCTCAATGGTTGTCGTAGGATTGTCTGCTGACTGTCTTTTTATGCAAATGGAATATGAATGTATCCTTATACCAATGGGTTTAATTCTTTAGTCCACACTAACTCGAACAATTCGGTCAGTTTATATGCCATTTGTCAACTTATACTGGTATAGTTTCTGCCTCAAGTACTTTCCTTGTGACAGCCAGTCCGTTGTTTTCAGTTTCAGTTAGTATTGGGGGATCAGCAAGTGATATGTTGATTTCCAGTTGGTGCAGTTGATTAATTTCTTCCTCACTGAGAGAGAATTGTTGATTGATGATATTGTTGAAGTATTCTGTCCATCTTTGTAGTATATTTTCTTCAAAAGTGAGCACATGTAGAGACATCATGCCCAGTATTGGAGATGTTTCTGATGACTGTGGCCCAATGATTGTCTTCAAAGCATCATACAAGTCCTTCATGCCATTCCTGTTTGCATATTTCTGAATTTTATTAGTCTTGTCTTCATAGCATCATATAAGGCCTTCATGTCATTCCTGTCTGCATAGATCTGAATTTCATTAGTCTTTTCTTCATGGCATCATATAAGTCCTTCATGTCATTCCTGTTTGCATAGGTCTGAATTTCATTAGTCTTGTCTTCATGGCATCATATAAGTCCTTCATGTCATTCCTGTCTGCATAGGTTTGAATTTCATTAGTCTTGTCTTCATGGCATCATATAAGTCCTTCATGTCATTCCTGTCTGCATAGGTCAGAATTTCATTAGTCTTGTCTTCATAGCATCATATAAGTCCTTCATGTCATTTCTGTCTGCATAGGTCTGAATTTCATCAGTCTTGTCTTCATAGCATCATATAAGTCCTTCATGTCATTTCTGTCTGCATAGGACTGAATTTCATCAGTCTTGTCTTCATAGCATCATATAAGTCCTTCATGTCATTCCTGTCTGCATAGGTCTGAATTTCATCAGTCTTGTCTTCATAGCATCATATAAGTCCTTCATGTCATTCCTGTCTGCATAGGTCTGAATTTCATCAGTCTTGTCTTCATAGCATCATATAAGTCCTTCATGTCATTCCTGTCTGCATAGGTCTGAATTTCATCAGTCTTGTCTTCACTGCATCATATAAAGTCTTCATTTCATTCTCATCTACATAAGTCTGAATTTCATCAGCCTTGTTGCTCATTCATGAGTCTTGTAGCTCTTAGTTTGTATTTGACAGTCCTCTTGATGATGCTAAAGGCTACCTTCTTAGATGAAGTAATGATGTCCTCTAAACGGACAGATGTTTCTTGTCCAGTAGTCTCCATATAGCAGCATCATTCTTATATCATTACTCTTGATGTTTACAAGTGGTGGGAATGAGGGTTTTGGATGAAGTTGAGTACCCAGTCTCTGAAGGCTGCCCAGTTTTATCTTGACATTCTTGAAAGTTCACACATTAATTGTTTCTAATTGGCTGCACAGTTCTTCAACAAAATGCTGGTTTTAATTGAAGACATTGAACTGTTTCTGCACTTGCTAGTCTGAACCAATATACATGTATTGAGCTTGGAGACTATGAGCCTGTGGTCAGCCAAGTCTTTTGCACTTCTTGTGGCTTTTGTCAATCTGACATCCTGCCTCTCTTCTGACAATGACAGGGTCAATAAAATGCCAGTGCTTGTAGTGTATGTGCATCCAAGATGCAGTTGGAAGACTGTTGATGATTAGGCAGTCATGTTCAGCATATATCTTCAATAGGAGGAGTCCATTGTTGTTGCATTTGCCAAAGCCTTTGTTTTGCTAATGACACTTGGCCATGTCTGGTGATCTATGCCAACTCTATCATTGAAATCACCAAGGATGATGAGCTAGTCTGTCTTTGATAAGAGACTCCAGATCTCCATACAATTTGTCCTTGATCTCGTCCAGGTTGGTCATGATGGGTGCACAGGATCTGGTGATAATTACATGTCTTTTTCCAGACAAGTGGGAATCTAATTTGCATTAGCTTGTCATTCATACAATTTGGGATATATTTGAGCTTGCAGAATTGTTGTGATTTGATAGCACACCCAACACCAGCTTTGCATTGCTCATCTTTACTTCAGAAGAAGCTGGAACCTTTCTCTTACTTGATGAGCTGTCCTTCCATGGCTAGGAACGATTCACTCAGAACTACTATCTTGATGTTGAATCTTGTAAGTTCTTTATCAACTGGCATGCATAGCCAGATCTAACCCCATGAGTCATTACAGGATGAACAAAACCAAATTTTAACATCTCTGTCAGTGATGTTGTCAAGGAACAACAGTTGCTTAACACCTCATGAGCAAATTCAGGATGATGATGAACTATCCATTCTAGTGGACCTATTTTAGCTCCCAAAGAACTTGTTGTGACAGGCCCATGCCTTCCATTTGGGTCTACTGCTTCTTTCCAATACTTGTGTCAGGTGATGGATGAGGAGAAAATTTGGACTATTGCTGATGAGATTTACCACCTCCTTTCCCATAGATCTTTGCTCAGAGCCTTTGGGGGTTAGGAATACTAGGATTATCTTGAATCAGGAGAGGCTTTCTGGTACCAAACTTATTCAGATCTTCTACAGCTCCTGCACTCAGTGATGCTTCAGGAGCTAGCACAGAAGTGTTCCTGGGGACAGGAAGCCACCAACCAGGAGAAGAGGTTGTCTGTTTTGCCGACCCCCCCTTCCCGACTAGGGTGTATTTCTAGTGGATATATCAGCTGTGAACTGGGTTTATCTGATGAAATTGTTCAAAGCCTTGGAACTGAAATCATTGTCTCCAGTGTCTCATTAATGCTTGCTGGAGGCAGTGGCTAAAATATAAATTCATATATTGTCAATGTCCATATCACTGACATGAGACTTCTCCATTTCTGCAGATGTGCATGTTGGAGAAGTCCAAGATCTTCCTGGATCACAGCAAAGACTGTTGAGGGCTGCACTGCTTGAGGCAAGGTTGCTCCCTGGGAACTACTCATAACTTGTCAAAACTGGCCAAAACGAATGCCCATCCTGATCAACCAATGGAAAGTTTTTTAAAATAGCCAACTTCAACGGCTGCACACGCAACCTCAGTTCTTGACTTACTCCCATCCATCCTTCACTATATGAGGTGGTTGTTGAGGCCAAGTGGGAAGTCATCAGACTCATTCTCCATCCATAATGAGGGAGGCAGTCATAATGCTTCCAATCATCTTCCTCTTCAGTGTTTTAGTAGGTGCCTGTCTAGAGCACGTTTCAGAGGCATCACAGATAAAGTGTGGCTGTTTTCAACTTTAAAGGATTGTTACTAACTTCATTTCATAGAACCTATTTTTATTTACCAGTTCAAACTTGTTCATCAAAGGAAGAGTTACACATCAGTCTTTGGAATGCACAGTTGAGAAGGTGGCAAATGGTTAAAGTCTGAGTTTCTATACCAGGATTTTTTTCTCGCATTAAACATTTTGACTTTTCATCAGCATATCTTTCTTAAACAATTCCTTCAGGAAGCACACTTGAGAATTAAGGGTGGGTTAACATTCCAACAGACAGGAGTTTTCTGATTCTGTATCTCATAGTATGTCTTATGACCACGATTTTGGTTGTCAGCTCGCCTTAACCACTCTCTCCTGGAAACTCTAAAAGTGGCTTAGGGAAACGTCACTTGTGCCCTAACCATTTCCTGCTTCTTGGGATCTGATTTTTATCACTTCCATAGTATGTGCCTAGATCAGTATGGATTCCTGAATGGAGTGCCATTTCATAATACAGACCCCATTCCATTCTGTGCACAGACACATCAGATTTAGAATGGAGTTGCTCATATGGAATCCTAAGGGTGTTTGTCAGTCAATAACTATGATCTTCGGAAGAAGCAACCCTTCACATCAGCAGCATTTTATGGGTATGACAATTTAATATGGCATCAGTGTGTTATGATTGCCTCTGACAATACAGTGGTATTAGTGTACCTGAGGCATCATGGAAAAAAAACGTGTCTTTTCATTGTGTGGAAGTCTGAAACATTCTATGATGGGTTGTTTCAGAAAAAATCACTATCAGAGTCTGACATATTCTGGGAAAAGAAGTATTGAGGTTTCACAAAGGACGTCCAGCACAACAATACACAGATTATCTGCAATCATGCTTGGTTCAGCTTGAAGTATCGATCAACCAAGACCAGGTTTTGATAAAGATTGCCAACTGCATTGCTCAGACATGAAGGTAATCTACTTCCAAAGCTTATGATACAAAGTGGAAGATCTTTCTTCTGCAATAGGTAACAGATTGATCCTATATGTTCCTCTTTAACTGCAGTTGCAGATTTTTATCTGTTCATCTTTGAGGAAAGAGATTTCATCTACCATTAAGGACAGCCTTCTTTTACACTTATATGTTCTTTGTGGATTTTGCCATTGGGTCATACCTTCACCTTTCAGATTTCATCAAGTATTTTGAGCTTCAGAGACTAGCATCTCACTCATTTATGCCTTCAAGTGACCTTTAGTGTGTGCTTTGAGCTTTATCTTAACCTCCTTATGATCCTTTGACTGAAACGTCCTTTGAGAACCTTATTTCTTGATCTCATTGTCAGCATGGGGTGAAATACATGCCTTGTGTGTGGAAAAGAGTTGTTTTATGGTTCATTGGTAACTATGATTCTGAAGCTAATGCCCTGTTCCTGCTGAGATTTCCGATCTTGGCTCAGCCAATACGGATATGTGAGAAAACTTGTCACTAGTTTCCCATGTGTCAATGATTCTTCCCAGGGTCTTTCTGGGTTCTTCCTCAATCTGATGTGTGGAAAAATGTCATTAAACTGTACACATCCAAATCTCAGTCATATCTGTGATAATGGTGATGAAGACAAAATTTCTTTGCATAGTTAGGGACATAAAGTTTCATTTGACTTCCTGTAGGAGTAGCAAAGGTTGGAATTGTCTCTTTGCCTTGATCAATGCTCAATGGTTGGAATTGTCTCTTGGCCTTGATCAGTGGCAGCCATTTTCAGGTTGATTATTCTTTGTATCAAGTGAGCTCATCAGACACTCACTAAGGGGAACCATTCTTTAATGAGAATTATTGCACATGTTTTTGCTGTATCTTCGGTCTTCTTGAAGCACTTCTCTTTGAATGATGTCGTGTGAGATTTTTGATGATCTCACACCTTTTGATGATCTCACGCCTTTTGATGATCTCACTCTTCCTATTAATACTTTTAACTTCGATCTTTGGTGTACCAGAGTATTTGATTACATGTACTCCTGTAGTGATGATATTAGTGCTTTTGTTTGCTGTACTAGTTCTTTTGTTATTGAAGCCATTCTTTGTCTTCATACTGGCAGATTTAGCAAGGCAATTGAAGCATATAATGTATTGTTGTTTTTAAAATGAGTTACTTACCTGTTACTGTTACATCAGTTCCCTCTTCCCACACTGTTCTGATGTCCTGTACTCTCAGTTAAAGTCAAAAAAAGGAAGAGTCCGTGTGTTGTTTAAAATGATGTTAACAAAAAATCTGGTCAAGTTGCTGACTGGTTTGCAGTTTAGTCAGCAGTCATAATAAAAACTTGATCACATAAATGAACACAACAAATGAACACATTTCATTTGTGTTTTGAAACAACTACATGATACTGGATTTTATTCCTGCATGAATATCTTGCAAATCATCAGGCTGTGACTCTGTGAGTACCTAAACAGGAACATATGTTGCTCATTTTGAGTACATAAAAGAAACACATGTTGCCCATTCCGATTACAAATAAGAATACATGTTGCCCATTTTAAATACATAAAAAGGAACACATGTTGTCCATTTTAAATACATAGAAAGGAACACATGTTGCCCATTTTGAATACATAAAAGGGAATACATGTTGCCCATTTTGAATACATAAAAAAGAACACATGTTGCCCATTTTGAGTACATAAAAAGGAACACATGTCCATTTTGCACCAGTACATTTCAAGATCTCTAAGATAATTTTCAATATGTTTATATTCATCACATATGGACAGAAAGTGTTAATGGACATTATGTTATTGATGGTGTAATATTTCAAGAAAAAAAAAACAAAGGAATTGTAAAAGACAAAGGAAGTTGGGTTTTTACTTTCTGATTTAATCAGACTGATTGTATTTGAATGTACACTTTTGGCAGTTGGAGGTTGATTGATTCACTGTTTATAGTGTATGTAAGGTTCACTGTACTAACTTTGTTAAAGACTACTGGCATTGGCATTAGACTTCTTAGGTTTTAGCTATGTTGGCATTAGAAATAGATTAGTTCTAGCTCTCTAATAATCCTTTTCTATGATAGTATTGTTGACCAACAACAAATACCATAACATAATTCTTTAATTTGATTAAGTTCTTTTAGATGGGTCAACACTAAGAACAAACATCCTTTTTGTGCCCAGATGAACAAAATGCTTTTTAAAATGATATCATAAAAAATCAGGATTGGACTTGGGTACAAGACCACTGTAATTTGTAGTGTGAATTTGTTGTCACGGTAGCAGATGTTAATACAGTACTCTCTCACTATAATGCAATTCATGGGAGCCATTAAGGTATTTTCCTAAAATAAAGTAAATTATATATACTACCACCAAATTAAATAGGATCCATTACTAAACCTGCCTTATAAACAGGAAGTATGTTATAATAAAGGGCTTTATAAGAAGAAGTATGTTCAATGAAGGGCCGCATAACAGGAAGAGTATGTTATAATGAAGGACTTTATAAGAAGATGTATGTTAAATGAAGGACTGCATAACAGTAACCATGTCACAATGAGGGGGCCATATAACAGGAACCATCTCATAATGAAGGGCCTTGTAACTGTTATAATTAAGGGCCTTATAACAGGAACCATGTTAGAATAATTGGCCATATAACAAGAAGTATGTGACAGTGAAGGGCTTTATAACAGGAACCATGTTAGAATGAAGGTCACTATAACAGGAACCATGTCATAATGAAGGTGCCTTGTAACAAGAAGTATCTCTTTATGTAAGGCCTTATAATAGGAACCATGTTATAATGAAGGGCCTTTTAACTGTTATTATGAAGGGCACTATAACAGGAACCATGTTAGAATGATTGGCCATATAACAAAAAGTATATTATAATGATGGGCCTTATAATAGGAACCATGTTATAATGAAGGGCCTTTTAACTGTTATTATGAAGGGCACTATAACAGGAACCATGTTAGAATGATTGGCCATATAACAAAAAGTATATTATAATGATGGGCCTTATAATAGGAACCATGTTATAATGAAGGGCCTTTTAACTGTTATTATGAAGGGCACTATAACAGGAACCATGTTAGAATGATTGGCCATATTGTGAGGGAGTGCTGTACTCCTAAGTAATTCCCATTGTTGCTTAAAATCATGTTTTTGTCTATCATCATACTTCTGTATTAGCTTATTTCTCACTGAGAATGAATCTTTGAATTTTTTTATCACCATCTGAAGATTAGATATGTTTAACGTTATATTTATCCTCCGAATATATTGTGGATATTAAGGGCAGATAACTGCATTATCAACAAACAGCCATAAAAAAGCAAACTTTGTGTGGAGACATCAATATCAGGGTCACAAGTCAATGCACCTGACTCTTTGGTGAACACAAGTTCAACTTTAGGAAAACTCAGTGTTTATATTAATAAATATTTTAATGGTATTTGACACTTTTCCTTCAAGGTCCAATTTTACATTGCAGTTGTTGGTATTTGTTATTTTTGTATTTAGCCATATTGTAGCTAGTGTTTTATTATTGAGTAGTGGTATGTTATTCTCTTAAATTCAATGTTTTGTCAAATAAAGCTAGTACCCTATATATGCCTATTGTTAGAAAGAGAATTAATTTGATAGATTATTTTTACAAATAATTTTTCTCTCAGTACTCAAATAAACAAATGTTGAGTACTTATTTTTTTTGTGTATGTTGTAGTTTTCTTGCAAACTATAGTATTTGGTACATGTAGTTCCAAAATAATTCCCAGTTTTCACCTGTAGTTTCACATCTACCTTGCACTAGTAACTAACTCAATTAAATGTTCAGCCTTATATCACAGGTTTAAAGTATTAATTTGACTATAATTTTATGATGTGTGACATATATGTTTGAATGTAGATTTATAGCACCTTCAGTGGATCAAGTTATTTTGTTTTTATTATATTGTGCACAAATGCATTTGCGAAAAAATCTACTTTTAGGTAAATGTGTTGCAGTCATGGTTTATTTGGTATATTTTTTTCATTTTATGAATATTTCATTAATTACAATACATGACTCATCTAATTTGGTGATGTGACTTTTTAAAACAGGACATAAAAGGAATAATGATGACAAATAAAGATAATGCAAGGAACAAACATGACCCAGAAGTCATCTGTATTTCAGTTTGGGGCATATAATTGCCGCTACACCCTGGAAGCCTGACTACAACAATCCATCCATATTCACCTGTGGCTCCCTGCCTTATATGGTGTCCATAGTACTACCAGTTCTCCACAACCAACACTATATCTTTAAGTGTTGCCACTGGTACATTGATATGTTTTCTTAGATTCAAGACCAGGCAAAACTCTTAAGTAGCAAAGACACTTGATCTGTCACAGATCAGATCCATATAGGATCTGTCATAGCTTTGATTTACAGGGCATATCTGTCAGGTTCTTGACTTTGACTTTGTACAAACTGGAATCTAATCTGTCAGAGTCAGAATCTTGATCAATCTTAGATTTATATCTGTCATAATCTTGAATTTTGCCTGTCAGGAACTTGAGCTATCACATTCCTTGATCTATCACAGCTTTAACAAGTGCATGTTGGAATCTGGGAATCAAAAGCCCATCTGCTTAAAGCTTGTAAAAATTATGTCTAGATCTTAAATTTTGTACTTATGTCTGAATTCATCCTTCTACAATTTAACATTGCAATTTTTTATTTCTAAGTTGTTTTCAGTCTCAGTTTGGAATCAAATTAATCACATTAGCTTGACATCGACATTAAAACCTAAAGGTATTCATCAACATCCAAAATCTATCCTTCTACAATTTGACATTGCAATCGATTATTTCTAAGTCAGTTTCAGTCTCAGTTTGAAATCAAATTAATCACTAGCTTGACATCAAGATCCAAAACCTAATGGGATTCATCCACATGTAAAATCTAATGGGATTCATCAGCATGTAAAATCTAATGGGATTTATCAACATCCAAAATCTATGGGAATTATCAACATCCAAAACCTAATGGGATTCATCGACATCCCAAACCTTTTGGGATTCATCAGCATCCAAAACCTAATGGGATTCATCTTGTAATGGGATTTTTCAGTATCCAAAACCTAATGGTATTCATTAACATCCAAAACCTAATGGAATTCATCAACATCCAAAATCTATCCTTCTACAATTTAACTTTGCAATCGGTTATTTCTAAGTCATTTTCAGTCTCAGTTTGGAATCAAATTAATCACTAGCTTGACATCAAGATCCAAAACCTAATGGAATTCATCAACATCCAAAATCTAACGGGATTCATCAACATCCAAAACCTAATGGGATTCATCAGCATCCAAAACCTAATGGGATTGATCAACATCCAAAACCTAATGGGATTCATTAACATCCAAAACCTTTTGGGATTCATCAGCATCCAAAACCTAATGGGATTCATCATGTAATGGGATTTTTCAGTATCTGAAACCTAATGTGATTCATCAACATCCAAAACCTAATGGGATTCATCAACATCCAAAACCTAAAGGGATTGATCAAAATCCAAAACCTAATGGGATTCATCAACATCCAAAACCTAATGGGATTGATCAGCATCCAAAACCTTACCCTGTTCATCTTGATTTGAATCTGTGTCTTGATCTTATTAGTCTGCACCTTGATCTGCCACAATTTAGCTTGGGCTCACCCAGTTTGGACCTCGATCTACCACTGTTTAACGTAAGCTATCCCAGTTTCAACCTTGATTGAGTTTAACTTGGGTAGTCACAATTTGGACCTTGATCTGCCACAATTTAGCTTGGGTTATCTTAATTTGGACCTTGACCTGCCACAATTTAGCTTGGGATATCCCGGTTTGGACCTTGATCTGCCACAGTTTAACTTGGGCAATCCCAATTTGGACCTTTATCGGCCAGAGTTTAACTTGGGCTGTCCTAGTTTGAACTTTGATTTATAAGTCTGCATCATTGTCCATGACATGGTAACTTTGTCCTCTAAAAATCTTAAAAAGTTTTCATTCTGGACTAAAACACTGGATCATATGGTTGCCATGGATATGAATGAGATTAAGCATTATTTAAACTAGTCTTTGATCTTTCACCATGATTAATATGGATCTAGACTGCAGGGTGACATGTGAACTGGGTTTGTGCTATTTCTAGAATGCCTGGTCTTATCAAAGAGAACATTTATACATTTTGTTCTAGATTTACTAGTTCTAGAAAGGTGTTGGAAACAAAAGGAGTTGAACATACTATGGTTTTGTTTCAAATCATTTTATTATGGGTACTGTTTTATTTTAGTAGTGAGAATATTTAGAAATGCTGGTTGCAGGGGGAGGGAGACTGAGGGGGAGAAGTTGCAATATTTATAACAGTAGTATTTTTGATATTTTTTTGTTGTTATTTTTACTTGGGTTGAGTGTTTATTCAGATTTACATCAATACGTATGACAGCTTTGTAAACAGATCCAGCAACACATATGACAGTTTTGTACACAGATATACAGTAACACATATGACAGTTTTGTACACAGATATACAGCAACACATATGACAGTTTTGTACACAGATATACAGCAACACATATGACAGCTTTGTACACAGATATACAGCAACACATATGACAGCTTTGTACACATATAATGAAGTAGTTCTGATACAGCCAATTAGGATATTTATTTATTAACAAAAGAAGAAAAAAAGACATGTAGATAGCACTTCTTTTTTCTATGAATTATTGCCATATGCATATTTTCTGGTTTCCCATACAGCTTATCCTTATGGTACAACTTTGCCTGAAGTACATCAGTCCCTTCTTTCCCATTGTTATCACCAACTTCTTTTTACCTGCCACATTCTTTGTAAAGCTTAAACCTTTTTATTATGCATGGTATCCACATGAATTTTCCAAAGGGGTGGTCAAATCCAAAATCAAAAGTATATATTAATTGGGATAATAAAAAAAACCAGCTGATAATTGTGTTTCGCATTTACTATATGCTTCTTCAGGCACAAAAATATTTTTGAAAGAAATGGGTAACAATTACGTCACTGACATTACATCTTAAATGATCAAGATTTAAAGATTATAATGCATATCATTTAAGACATTATGTCTTAAATGATATGCATCATTATAACAGTATTATATATATATATATATATATATATATATATATATATATATATATATATATATATATATATATATATATATTATATATATATATATATGATAAAGTCAAAAAGATAAATGAATCTTTAATGAAAAGTGAATTAGTAAAATATTAAAATAGAGACAAACAGCCATTCATACAATAATATTTGTATACAGGATATACAACACAACATATCAATTTTTTAAATAAACATTTTACACAGTCCTGTTTGAAATCCAAGATGGAAGACAATGATGTATGCTGGTCTGTTTTGTATATATACACCCTTCGCCCATCTCCCACTTTCCTGGAGAAGCCTGTTCAGATATACATGATTGGGGTGAAGGGTGGTCAGTCTCCCTCTGCATATCAGTGTCAACATCTTACACTGTAGAACAAAGTTTATCCTGTTTTTCTTACAACTACAGTATCCATCAGTCTTTTATTTCATTTACCTCATTTTCATTTCCACTTAATGACTTCCGTAATTATCTTTGCATTTCAACCAAATTCAGTCTACAGATTGATATCAATGAGACCAGACTGAGTTAAGGTGTCTGCATTATGCATGACCATTTAGTGGCTTTATAGCTTGTAACTGAGTGACATTAAAGTCCAATGGTCAGACCCACCTACTTATGTTTGTACAAATGAACTCCCTTATTTATTATTGGACTTTAGTTACATGCTGATTAGTACCAATTTATGTTTATTTTTTAGCAGAGTTATTGTTCCTGGTTATATGACCTATTTTCCTTTCCATTCTGCTAAACATGTCTTAATTATTATTGAATTTCAACAAAATCTGGTATACAGATTGATATTGATGAAACATTAGTTAGATCATCAACATTCTCCAGCATAATTTAGTAGGTTATGGCCCCTGACTGTCAAACTCACCCACTTGATTTTGATGATGTACGGCTAAGTGTGCTTTTCAGTGTTGTAGACTGGATTTTCAGCATACTTCATCATCTTTTAATAGAGTTAAGGTCTGCCGTGATTGTCACCTACTTTCATTTCCACACAATAATTCCGTTAATTCAAATTCAGTTTCAATAAAATTGGTATGCAACTCTATATTGATTACACTCAGGCAGACTTTTTATTTTTAGCATTCAACCTCGTCATTTGTTAGAGTTATAACACCTGATGCCCTACATTTGTTTTCATACAATAATTCTTTTAATTTTTATTGGATTTCAAGAAAACCTTGTATGCAGCTTTATTGTCTCCAGCCTTTCTAGCAGGGAACACAGTATCAGCATTTTTGTCTGCTCATCCATGCATCTGATAGACTTCCGTTGCACTCCATAACCTTGAAATTGTTTGAAATTAAGAAGAAAGGTTGAAGATGTGATGCATACTACATTGGGGTATTATCTCAATGCTCAAGGTTGTGGTACAGTATTGTCAGTTTTTGATCATCACTCTTTCTCTTCAGCTCCATAATTCTGAAGCTTTGTGGGTCAAGGTTATGGCTTTATATTGACAGTTTTCCATCACCCAAATCCATCTACTCTAAAAAAAATACCATTTGAGGTTAAACGGATGAAACCTGGTATGTTTGTACATCATCAGTGAAAGAGGTGTCATTCCAGTTGAGAGTTCTGTTTTCAACAGTGTTTTATCACACTTTCTTTTTAAAGTCATTTGAGATTAAGGGATGGATTATCATGGTACACTTTATCTCTTGTAGTTTTTTTGCATTTTACATGGGGTTATCTATCTTTAAGATATTGGTTCAGTATTTTAAATTTTCCATCACACTTTTCTATAATTTCTATAACTTTATAGCCATTTGAGATTAAGATATCAAATCTTGGCACAGCACACCCCCTACTTATGCATTTGGTGTATTCCCATCAGTGACCGTGTAGCTCAGAAAAATTTGCTTTCACTACCTTTAGTTTTCATTGAAAACTGCATAATTAGTTAACTTTAATACTGTTCATTTTAACTATTTATGAATCCATTTTATTTTTGATTTGAGACAATTCATTATTTTTTCAGTCTAAAAAATATTCATATGAAATCTTGGTAGCGTAAAAGTTCTTAAGTCAAAATAAGACAAGTGGGTGGATACTTATATACTTACACATCATTGCAAATTGTGTCACATGTCACACTGAGGGTCCTATCAAGCTTGAAGGTCAGGATTTTGCCTCATTATTTTCAGGTTTCCATCAATCTTTCCCTTTGGATTGATAATTTTAAAGCTGTTTAAAAATAATGGCTGAAACTTAATATACTTACACATCATTTCTAGAAGCTGGGTTGTGTACCACATTGAGTTGGACTATATTCAGGGTCAAGGTCATGGTTTAAAATGTTGTTTTCATCACCTATTGAGTTCCACTCAATAACTTTAAGTATGTTTGAAAAAAATGGATGAAACTTGATATACTTGTATGTCATCACTTGAGAGCATGTTGGGTACCACAGTGGTGGTCATGTCTTCAAAGTCAAGGTCATTGCTAAGGTGTTATGTTTTTATCACACTTTCAAGTCCAAACTTGTAAGACATCATCCCTTGCAAGACTTCTAATAGACCAATTTTACTAGGATGCCACTTTTATTGAAACACAGGGAAGTATTTGACATTGATGGCCATTCACAACAGTTGCTTTTCTGAATCAATTGTTCTATTTATAGAGCTGTTATGCTCAATACTATGAAAGAAAGAATCTTGATACCTGATTACTCTTATGAATACCAGATTACAATTTAGAATACCTAATCACTCATTGGGATACATGATTATAATTTGGGATACCTGATTACTCTTTAGGATACCTGATTACAATTTGGGATACATGATTACTCTTTGGGATACCTGATTACAATTTGGAATACCTAATCACTCATTGGGATACCTGATTACTCTTTGGGATACCTGATTACAATTTGGGATACATGATTAATCACTCATTGGGATACCTGATTACTCTTTGGGATACATGATTACAATTTGGGATACATGATTACAATTATGATACTCTTTGGAATACCTGATTACAGCTTTGGATACCTGATCACAATTTGGGATACAATATTACATTTTTTATATCTGATTACAATTAGGGATAGCTGAATACCAGTTTTGAAAAAATTATTATAATTTTGAATACTTTCTTACAATTTTGCATACCTGATTACAGTTCGGGATACAATTTGGTATTATACCTGATTACAGTCTGGAATACTTGATATTAAACATTTTGTTTCCATATTAATTTGCTTGAAACAGTTCACTGAGTTGTCATTTTGTTGTTACTTGGTGATGGTTTGACTTACTTTTTATGATTACTTACAGAAAACAGGATTAGTAAAATACTTTTTTTGTGGTAAATTTGTAATTATTAAATTATATGACACATTTTCAGTTGTGATAACTCTGAATATAGAAAATCATTGGTAGTTTTAAGCATTTTCATTAACAAGAATGTAGTACTTCTGATGGAAGTTTCTCTTGACAAATGTTAACAATATCAAAAACACCGAACTCAAACATGAGATTTAAATTCAATGTTTAATTTTCTGAAAATCAGGGTGTCTTATTGTTTATCAGCTCTTCAGATTCAACAGATCACCGTTGCCTGCCATATAATCGCAAATTTCAAAATAAATGTTGTTTACATGTGTGATGTCTTGAATTTCTTGAAGACCAGAAGAAAAAAAACAAAGAAATTAAGTCCCATGCTGTACATCATATTGATTTTATTTTTACATGACAATGGTTTCTTGTAGAACATATATATAATAATTTAACACACTCTTTATTTGTTTTTAGAAATTATAAAATTACAGTATGATCTTTCATTATGGGTTTTATATTTTGTAGTTTGCATAGAAACAGATCTAAGATAAAGAGTATAGTCCATATTTTCATTAAACACCTTCATATGGTGAGGAAATATTGTCATATTTACCAATACTAGGAACTATAAAACAAAACTGGTAGAGATTCTTACAGCTAATAATGTTTTTGGTTAAATGAGAATTATTTATGTATTTTTTAATTATTGACTTTGATAGTTTCATAGAATGTTGTATTTCTTTGATACCTGTGACAAATTTATTTTAAATCCAGTAATCAAATATAATCATTAACTTATATAACTACTCCAGGTTTTTTCTGCTGTGTCATTGCATGTATTTGCAAATTTGTTCTTCATTTATAAGTGGATTGTTTCCTTTTTATGCTCAACAGGTTTACAGTACACACTGTAGAAGACTTGCGGAGAGAGCTCAACAGACGGACAAATGCTACCTCGGAGCAGACACCAAGACCAAATTCCCCTGAGGAAGGTTTGAAATCAGTGCAGGGCACTCCAAGACAAAATAATGCTGCCCCACTCATTTTTTCCACATCTGTTTCATTCCAAAACACTGAAGAGCATTATTCATCTGCCAGGTCAAAGGTAATGTGCCACTTTTTTTCCTCTCCTGCAAAAAAGAGTAGAGAGAAGAACAATTTACCTATTCATTGGTTTGTTTGTTCATTGGTTACTTTGTGCATTGGTTTGATTCTTACTTGTTTCAAACAACTTGGATTTCTTTAACCCCAATTGCAAGTACTCTTACAAAATTGGTATTTGGATGCATTAGAAGGAATAACTCAGCTATGCTTAATCTAGGATAGTGGGACCTAGTTTTCATGCCTGAGTGAAAATATCTAAGAGAATTTTGTATTTTTACACCCCATGGCAGGGATATATAACAGTCCACATGTCTTTGTGTTGGTCTGTTCTTCCATCCTGTACAATCTTGTCAGCAAAACTAGTCCCACTGGTTTTGATAGACTGGTTACCAACTGATGATTCCCCATAGATTTTGGTAGACTGATCACCAACTGATGATGCCCCACAGTTTTTGATAAGACTGGTCACCAACTGATGATGCCAAAGTTTTTGACAGACTGGTCACAAACTGATAATGCCCCACAGGTTTTGATAGACTGGTTACCAACTGATGATGCCCTACAGTATTTGGTAGACTGGTCCCCAACTGATGATTTGCAAATCAACTGATCACGTGCTCCTGTAATTACTGTTAGCTATAGCCTATTTTTAAGCTTTGCTGGTCATACTGGCCAAAAGAGCTGGTCTATTGCCTTAGATGTTTCCATTACTTCACTGAGCTTGTGAACACAGTCTCATGAATGTAAAAATGGATCTTGATCAGCCTTTGTAATGAGTTGCAGTTCAATGAACAAGTTGACAGTCTGCACTGATATTAATTTTAAAGTCAATGGTCTTGACTCCAGTTTTGAGCCATTCTGTTTTGTTAGCATTATAATGCAAAGAAATATCAGTAGATTTATATCAAACTCAGTTGGTTATGTTTATCATCATCTATTCTTCAAACACCAATGTCTTGAATCCTATTTCACTTGCACTCACAAGAATTGGTAATTGGATGAGTAAATAAACTTTATCATATATATAAGCAGCCATTGTTTTCAATGGATTCTTCTATCTTTGAATTTTCGAGACTCATTTTTAACCAAAAACAATTTTTATTGTTAACATTGTGTCTTCAATTCCCATTATACTTTATATTATGATGCATCTTCTGCACTATTAGGTTACCGTGGCCTACATTTTATGGCTGCTTGACATCATCATGAAAATGATTTTCTTGATGTATTTTAAGACCACCAGCATTACAGTTATATTTATTTTATATCTTAATTCCTATTAACTTTATTGTACTTTGTAATACCAAAAGTGGGTTGTTGTGCCCAAAAGTTGGTCTATTGCAGTAACTGACTTTTTATGTGCTGGACAAACTTTTCAACAATTGTACAACTGAACTTTTCATTACTATCCAAAGTGACCAGTGACATCAAGTAACTGTCACAGATTCCCCCTACTGCAATGTATGCTAGCATGGCTTAAATGTACAGAAATGGATACGATTGGTGAGGGGATTCATGTTTTGAAAAATTTCTCATTAAACTCTCTTCCATATACATTTTTGTTTTGTTGTAATGAACTGCAGAATTTATATGGTACTCACAATATTTCTTTGTAATTTATTTCCATTACCATGAAAAACAAAAACTTTGCAATATTTGAGTCTAACAAACAAATCTGTAACTTTATTAATTTGATACTGAATTTGTTTCTCATGTAAAGAAGAAAACCTTTGTAATATTTGAGAATTCTAACAAAGTCTTCTCTGACTGTATTGATTTGGTACTGAATTCCATTTCAGAGATCTCCTTTAGTGCCAAGACCGATGTCCTCATTACTAAAGGAGAAACTGGACCTAAAATTGGACATGACCAAAAGAGCTCAGTCTGCAATGGAAACCCGGAGTAGCCATAGTCCTCATGGTCCACTAAATACACCAGACAAGTTCTCCACTGTGTCTGCCTCTCGGGCATTGGTAAGATCATCATTGTTCATCATTGTGCCTGCTTATTGTTGCTAAGAAAACCATGTTTCTATCTTATACATAAGTAAGTTATCCATTATTGCTCATAAACCATTACTAAATAAACTGTCTCCATTTATATCCCAGCCCTTTCATTACTAAATAAACTGTCTCCATTTATATCCCAGCCCTTTCATTACTAAATAAACTGTCTCCATTTATATCCCAGCCCTTTCATTACTAAATAAACTGTCTCCATTTATATCCCAGCCCTTTCATTACTAAATAAACTGTCTCCATTTATATCCCAGCCCTTTCATTACTAAATAAACTGTCTCCATTTATATCCCAGCCCTTTCATTACTAAATAAACTGTCTCCATTTATATCCCAGCCCTTTCATTACTAAATAAACTGTCTCCATTTATATCCCAGCCCTTTCATTGCTAAATAAACTGTCTCCATTTATATCCCAGCCCTTTCATTACTAAATAAACTGTCTCCATTTATATCCCAGCCCTTTCATTACTAAATAAACTGTCTCCATTTATATCCCAGCCCTTTCATTACTAAATAAACTGTCTCCATTTATATCCCAGCCCTTTCATTACTAAATAAACTGTCTCCATTTATATCCCAGCCCTTTCATTACTAAATAAACTGTCTCCATTTATATCCCAGCCCTTTCATTACTAAATAAACTGTCTCCATTTATATCCCAGCCCTTTCATTACTAAATAAACTGTCTCCATTTATATCCCAGCCCTTTCATTACTAAATAAACTGTCTCCATTTATATCCCAGCCCTTTCATTACTAAATAAACTGTCTCCATTTATATCCCAGCCCTTTCATTACTAAATAAACTGTCTCCATTTATATCCCAGCCCTTTCATTACTAAATAAACTGTCTCCATTTATATCCCAGCCCTTTCATTACTAAATAAACTGTCTCCATTTATATCCCAGCCCTTTCATTACTAAATAAACTGTCTCCATTTATATCCCAGCCCTTTCATTACTAAATAAACTGTCTCCATTTATATCCCAGCCCTTTCATTACTAAATAAACTGTCTCCATTTATATCCCAGCCCTTTCATTACTAAATAAACTGTCTCCATTTATATCCCAGCCCTTTCATTACTAAATAAACTGTCTCCATTTATATCCCAGCCCTTTCATTACTAAATAAACTGTCTCCATTTATATCCCAGCCCTTTCATTACTAAATAAACTGTCTCCATTTATATCCCAGCCCTTTCATTAAACAATCTTTACCATATGGATGATAACCTGATGAAATACTTAAGTTGCTTATTGATGAGTTCTCCATTGTTTTGTAGATGAGTGAGGAAGAAAAGGCAGCCCATAACCATCAGGTGGTGGAGGGGTCAGCCTCTGTTACACCCCAGCTGTCCAGTGAGTGTGTCCACTGTGCACTAGAAGAAGCGATGATGAAGGACCATATCCACTCCCATTCTCAACCTGGAGTTGAGGGGAAGGTAAGATACATGGAACTGTATTTGTTTTGTACACAGAAGAACATTCCAAAAGGATAAGATCACAGGGATCAGATATAGTAACAATAATTCTTTTAACTATTATATATAGTAAAAATACTTAAAATGTGATATTCTTATATAGTACTTAAAATGGGATATAAAATGTCACCACTAATATGAAGGTCAAAAAAGTCAAAGGTCAAGATAAAAGGCTAGTTTGTTGAAGATTTTCCAGGAAACTTTGTACCAGATTAACTAGAATACCTGAAATATCCATGGGTATAAAGTCAGAGTTATATTGTAAATTGTTGTTTAAGTGTCAAGAAAAAAGTATTATCATGTGCCAATGGATCTGCATTAAACACTGGACCAGATTTACTAGTATACATGAAATATCCTTGTGTATAAGGGATCCAAGAGTTAATATCAAAGTTATATTGTAAATTGTTGTTGAGGTTATATTCTCTTGTATTTGGAGCACTGTTGGGCAATGTACATAGCAAAGTTGTTTCCTGTCACATTGTAGAGCTGGTACCATTTAGAGATCTTTTGCCACCTTAGATTGACATTTAGTTTTCATCACAATTAGGAAAACTGTGTGCTGTCTGAAGCAGAAAGTAACTTTGCCTGTCCTTGTAATACAGAAAGGATTTTCACAGTACTGCATTACTTTCTTTTGGAAGTGCATTTATTAAAAACGAAATTTTATAATATCCATAGACCAGAAGAAGCTAATCTTTTTGTTTTGTATAATTTACCTCCGAAGTTAAGGAAATGGAAATATTCATGCAGAGCTAAAATCAATTGTCCAAAATCAAATTCTAGAGAGAGATGGTGAGTCAAAAAGGAGTAAACAAATTCCTTGTCTGGAAGGCCCCATGATAATCGTGTCTGATAATCAAATGTGTTTTAATTTTCTTCAATAGGCAACAATATGTAAAGATATTTGTTACTAATAATAGTGACAAATGTTAAGGTCTTAGTACAATATGAGCTGCAGTAGTTCAGTGGTTAGAATGCTTACTCATGACTGAAAGGGTGCAAGTTGGAATTCTTCCATCAGATTAACCTAATCGGCTCTTGTGGTGTGTCCTTTGGTAAGGCATGTTACTCCTATGACAGCAATAAATAACTTACTTGTGTTGCTTTGCCATAAAACATCAAACAAACACTTTATTAAAATTAGTAACACTGTAGATTCAATGGGTTTTCAAGTAAATTAATATGTAATTGGAGGTAACTCAGATATAAATATATGATTATAATATATTTGTAATTATTTCCCTTGGATATTCACTGATGCTAGTGCTTACACACATAAGTATGAATATCTTAATGGAAATAACCACTTTAAAACCTTATTTCCTCCAATAAAGCTTCCGATTTTAATATAGATTTTCTTTTGACTTGTGAAAAGAAAATTTTGAAATTGTTATAAACATTTTTTTTGTAGAAGAATGTTTATGAAGCAATAACAAACATGAATTACAATATTTCTGAGTTATGGTCTTCCAGCTGATCTTGTGCAGATTTTCATCACTTTAGACCTTCAAACCATCTTTATTCACAGTAATTTAATAGACTTGGTTACCTTCAAGTCATCTTTATTCACAGTAATTCGATAGACTTGGTTACCTTCAAACCATCTGTATTCACAGTAATTGAATAGACATGGTTAAATTCAAGCCATCTGTATTCACAGTAATTCGATAGACTTGGTTACCTTCAAACCATCTGTATTCACAGTAATTGAATAGACATGGTTACCTTCAAGCCATCTGTATTCACAGTAATTTAATAGACTTGGTTACCTTCAAGCCATCTGTATTCACAGTAATTTAATAGACTTAGTTACCTTCAAGCCATCTGTATTCACAGTAATTTAATAGACTTAGTTAGGGACCAATGGCCATACTTTTTCTCTTTCTGGAATGAACTGTAAAAGTGTAATGTGGTGAAAAAATCTTGGGTCAAGGTCACAGGGCTTATTTGGTTTGTGTATTACTATGGCTGCAGTGGCATTGTTACAGGTGAGACATTAAGTTTATGTATATTTTTACCTTTAGCTCAACTTTTATCACTTATCAAACTGGGTGTATACTGACAGTGCCATTTAAAATGGGTTTGTACTGATTCGTCAGAATGGGCGTGTACTGACAGTGTCACTTTTCAGAATGTTTGTACTAAGAGTGTCACTTATCAAAATGTGTGTACTGAAAGTGTAACTTATCAGAATGGGTGTGTACTGACAGTATCACTTATTGGAATGGATGTATATTGACAATGTCACTTATCAGAATGGGTGTGTACTGACAGTATCACTTATTGGAATGGATGTATACTGACAGTGTCACTTATCAGAATGGGTGTGTACTGACAGTATCACTTATTGGAATGGATGTATACTGACAGTGTCACTTATCAGAATGGGTGTGTACTGACAGTATCACTTATTGGAATGGATGTATACTGACAGTGTCACTTATCAGAATGGGTGTGTACTGACAGTATGAGTCATCAGAATGGGTCTGTATTGACAGTTATAACGTGTTTGTACTGACAGTGTCACTTATCATAATGTGTTTGTACTTACGTCACTTATCAGACTGCGTGTGTATTGACAGTATTGCTCATCAGAATATGTGTATACTGACAGTGTCACTTATCAGAATGGGTGTGTACTGACAGTATTGCTCATCAGAATGGGTGTATACTGATAGCATCACTCATCAGAATGGGTGTATACTGACAGTGTCACTTATCAGAATGGATGTGTACTGACAGAATTGCTCATCAGAATGGGTGTGTATTGTCAGTATCGCTCATCAGAATGGGTGTATACTGACAGATTCACTTATCAGAATGGATGTGTACTGACAGAATTGCTTATCAGAATGGCTGTATACTGACAATGTCATTTATCAGAATGGGTGTATACTGACAGCATCACATTAACATGTTTATCTCTCTGTTATTTGCACCAATGTATGAACTGAACACACAGACCTGTTGGCACATAAGGCATCTGCAAATCAGGGTTTACCTTGTTTTTGAAGCATAACTAACTTCATCGTTCATCATCGGACTTCACCTGGAAGAGTAGGGTATCTTAAAAGTGGGAACTCACTTACTGCCGGTTGTTTGAACAGTGTATTGTACTCAGTCAAATCAGAGTATACAGTTTGTTTGTGATCTTGAATTTGATTTGGATTCTTAATGTAGCTTTAGAAAAATTTCAGTCATATCACTACTATGTATGCAGTGTGTCAGTTTATTGTGATGTCTAGCACTCAGGCATCATGCCACAAACATGTAGCATGATGTCCCACCCAGTCACATTATCCTGACACCAGGCCGACCAGTCCTAACACTAACCTCCTCATGCTGAGTGCCAAGTGTGGCAGCTGTTACATGTAGTACCATTTTTGTAAGTCTTTGGTTTGACTCGGCCAGAGATCAAACTCACGACCTTCTGCATCCAAGGCCATCATTCTAACCACTAGGCCACTGGAGCAGTCAGTTATTTGTTGAAGACCACTCTGATGTAATAATGTTTTATTCTCTTCCAACCTGTATATTTAAGTTCGTAAAGAAGAGAGAGAGAGAGAGAGAGAGAGAGAGAGAGAGAGAGAGAGAGAGAGAGAGAGAGAGAGAGAGAGAGAGAATGAATAAGAAACCGTGAGAGAGAGAATATAATTTTTAAGCTTTTTTTTCCTTTCATTTTAATCATAAAAGCATTGAGTGTATACCATATCAATCACAATCATTAATATTTACATGAAATATAACATGTTTAGCAATATAATATGCACAGCATTGCAACTAAACCTTTATGTACAGAGTTTGTGAATCAGCAGGTACTCTATTGTTTCTTATATTGGAGTCAGATATACTTGTAAAGATAAATTATGGTTGCTGATTTCATATCTGAATTTAATCTGTGAACAGACATAGAAAAATTTAATTAGTTTTTCTACTAGATCTTTTTATCTCTTTGGTGGGTGGTGGCTTGGAGAAAAGATTTTGAAGTTCAGGAGAGGTTCCATAAAATTTAGCCGTATGATTTTCCTCATCAGGGATATTCATATCAATGTGAGCATTAATCAGAAATGTGCACATCATGATATTGTTGTCTATGGCTGCATGATGCAGACTGGTCTGCTGTTTATTATCTGTGCTGTTGATTAGAGCCCCATTCTGCAACAGTAACATCATGAATTTTTCATTGCTGGTTTTTACACAATAATGCAGGGGAGTTAATCCATTTAGATCCCGGAAATTGATGTTTGCACCTGCTTGAACAAGAAGTGTGGCAATATTGAAACTCTGAGCTGATATTGCTTCATGTAAAGGTGTCCTATTATTAGTCGTTAAGGCATTCACATTTGCGTTGTGACGAAGTAACACCTGTGCAGTCTCAGTTGAGCCATTTCGAGCTGTGATATGGAGAGGTGACTTTCGAAAAGTTGTTGACAAATTAACATCAGCACCATGGTCAACAAGGATTCGTGCAATATGAGAGTAATTCTTTAAGCAAGCTAGATGTAAGGGTGTTCGGCCCATTACTTTTTCTTTGGAATTGGTGTTGGCTGTACTTCGTCGTAGAATCATCTTGGTAAGATCCACATTCCCCATGTCAGCAGTCATATGCAGTGGGGACAAGCTAGTTTTGTCTTTCAGAGTAACATCACATCCTTTGGAAATAAGAAGTTTGGCAATATCGTAGCTTTTGTACAGCAGTGACAGATGCAATGGACTCTGACCATTTTCATCAACTGAATTAATATCACTTCCCTTGTCAAGAAGTAGGTTGATCATTGCACTGTTATTGCATAAGAGTGATAAATGTAAAGGGGTTCGACCCCATTTGTCCTTTATATTCACTAATGCCCCTTTTTCAATTAGAAGCTTTGTAGCTTCAATTCTGTCCATAAGCACAACTTTATGTAAAAGTCTAGATCCAGACCTTTTAGAAAAAATTTCATTAACATCAGCACCACTTTCAATTAACATTTTGGCAGCTGTTTGGTTGCTGTGGATTAGTGAAGTATGTAGAGCAGTCATTCCATTGTTATTTCTGGCGTTTATATCCACATCAAGTTCCAGCATAAACTGAAATACAAAATATGGGATTAAATCAAAAAAATTATTGGGTGTCAATTACCTGTAGTAGAAGTTGGAATTTTGAAATTTTTATCACTCATTTCTGTTTATAAACAAAACTCCTTATTTTGTTTACCTGAAAAATTACTCAAATTCCTGCAAGTAAGTTATCTGATTTGTTATTTTCCTTCAAGAATTCACTAGCTTGCTTACTCTTTGTTAGTGCTCTTAGGTTTCCCCGAACTGTTTAAATTTCAAAATCATGTAAAAAGTGTGTAAAAATGAGAACTGATTTCATAAAATCATGCATAGAGTAACATAGATTCAGATGTGTCAAATATCATATGATGAGAGCTCAGGGTGGATTATTTAGTTTTCATTTGGGTTTTTTAATTTAAAATCTGATGGATCTTGTGTTCATAGAATTTGACTGTACCAGTTATATAGACCTGACATGAGATTATCCCAAAACAAACACAGTTTAGTTTGAAATGTGATAGACAGTGGGTTTGGGTCTTAAGGAATATATTATTGAAATACAAATGTTTAACTATTGAATTAACTTGGGTATAATGTTTGGATAGTCTTGGTCAAACATAGTGGGATTGACTTGTGTTGTTATCCTTGTGTAAACACTGTCTGGGAACATCACTTTCTTCCATTAGTAAATGAATTGTTTACCCTGATGTGTATTCAATTAAATGATAAAATAAATTGATCCTCATTCTCCAGCTCCAAAATAAAATAAACCATATTTGTTAGATATTCAATATTGATGAATTGAAAGAAGTTGAAGTGCTGTTATGTTTTTTAGATGTATCAAATTACAACACATTGCTTTCTGATTTTAAATTTTATTATACTACTGTAAGATTACAGTAAAAACTATATAAATGTTTCAGACTGACTACATTTTTTCTCCGTTATTTACAAAATAATTAGTTTATTCAGTTTTGCTCTAACAACATGTATCACATCCTGATTAGCTGTAAATTTTGATGACGCTATACATTTTAGTAATTGCACTAACCTGTAAAATTTGTGGTCGATAGCGTTTTGCTGTGAAATGAAGGGCCGTTGTTCCATCTGGTGTGATGGTAGTGCACACTTCTCTTGAATGATCAGCTGCCATTTTCTTTATCATTTTGATCACCTCTTCCTCTGAGTTGAATCTGACTGACCTCACCATCTCAACTGCCTCCTCCTCATTCACCTTGTGACCCTTCATTGTGTTGAGGGAGTTATTTTTCACCTCACTTTCAATTGAGAGATAGAATTATTAGTTCATTTTAATATGTATTACAAGATCTCACTTGCTTTAGCAGATGCTGTAGTGAAATTAATATTCACTACAAAAAGCCTTATGATTAACAGTTTATAATGTGAAAATAATTTATTTGTGTTCTTTATTGAAACTAATCATAATAAATTATATAATTTACCTGTATTTCTCAATGTATAAGTTGTAATAAGCCTTTTTCCCCCTGAAATTAGACTCCTGTATATCTCACATGTTATTCATTTACCACATCAGATTTTAAAAAGACTGACATTGGGGTAAGGAAATTGAGAAAAGGAAATTGAGAATAGGATATTAGGATAAGTACATTGAGATAAGGACATTTGGGATAAGGACATTGAGGTAAAGACATTTGAGATAAGGACATTGGGATAAGGACATTGAGATATGGACATTGGGATAAGGACATTGAGATAATGACATTGGGATAAGGACATTAAGATAAGTACATTGGGATAAGGACATTGAGATATGGACATTGGGATAAGGACATTGAGATATGGACATTGGGATAAAGACTTTGAGATAATGACATTGTGATGAGGACATTTAAATATGGACATTGAGATATGGACATTGGGATAAGGACATTGAAATATGGACATTGGGATAAGGACATTGAGATATGCACATTGAGATATGGACATTGGGATAAGGACATTGAGATAATGACATTGGGATAAGGACATTGAAATATGGACATTGGGGATAAGGACATTGAGATATGGACATTGGGATAAGGACATTGAGATATGGACATTGGGATAAGGACATTGAGATATGGACATTGGGATAAGGACATTGAGATAAGGACACTGGGATAAGGACATTGAGATATGAACATTGGGATAAGGACATTGAGATATGGACATTGGCATAAGGACATTGAGATATGGACATTGGGATAAGGACATTAAGATAAGGATATTGGGATAAGGACATTAAGATATGGACATTGGGATAATGACATTGGGATAAGGACATTGACATAAGAACATTGGGATAAGGACATTAAGATAAGGACATTGAGATATGGACATTGAGATAAGGACATTGAGATATGGACATTGGGATAAGGACATTAAGATAAGGACATTGGGATAAGGACATTAAGATAAGGACATTGGGATAAGGACATTAAGATAAGGACATTGGGATAAGGACATTGAGATATGGACATTGGGATAAGGATATTGAGATATGGACATTGAGATAAGGACATTGAGATATGGACATTGTGATAAGGACATTAAGATAAGGACATTGGGATAAGGACATTAAGATAAGGACATTAAGATATGGACATTGAGATATGGACATTGAGATATGGACATTGAGATAAGGACATTGAGATATGGACATTGGGATAAGGACATTAAGATAAGGACATTGGGATAAGGACATTAAGATAAGGACATTGAGATATGGACATTGAGATATGGACATTGAGATAAGGTCATTGAGATATGGACATTGGGATAAGGACATTAAGATAAGGACATTGAGATATGGACATTGGGATAAGGACATTAAGATAAGGACATTGGGATAAGGACATTAAGATAAGGACATTGAGATATGGACATTGAGATATGGACATTGAGATATGGACATTGAGATATGGACATTGAGATAAGGACATTGAGATATGGACATTGGGATAAGGACATTAAGATAAGGACATTGAGATATGGACATTGGGATAAAGACGTTGAGATATGGACATTGAGATAAGGACATTGAGATATGGACATTGGGATAAGGACATTGGGATATGGACATTGAGATATGGACATTGGGATAAGGACATTGAGATATGGACATTGAGATAAGGACATTGAGATATGGACATTGAGATAAGGACATTGAGATATGGACATTGGGATAAGGACATTAAGATGAGGACATTAAGATAAGGACATTGGGATAAGGACATTAAGATAAGGACATTGAGATATGGACATTGGGATAAGGACATTAAGATAAGGACATTGGGATAAGGACATTGAGATATGGACATTGGGATAAGGAAATTGATATAAGGAAAGTAGGATAAGGACATTGAGTAGTAATTGGGAAGACTCACATCCGCTATTCCAGATCACATTCAAATTGTCAATGATGGATGGTACACTGACAAAGAAGTGATCATTAAGATGGAGTGTAAAAATGACAACAATATAAAATACAAATTATGACAGGCTTGAACCTCCACCATTAGCCTTGTTAACCTTATAATTGTCGTTTTTACACTACATGACACTGCAGGCTTGTATTTTGTTGACATCTGGTGTATGCCAAACTACATCACATCCATTTCCATAAATTTAATTAACATTAAAACATTTGCAAGCTGCACAGGATGTGGGAAACTTGATAGTGTAAATTGCAATAATATTCATCCTCTTTAAACAGCCAGACTTACATATTGAACTTCCTTGAATAACTATCTTCTTGTAATCCATCTCATTGTTAATTCATGCTGAATAGAAGAAACATTTTTGTTCCAAATTCAAAGGAGAGGAAAACTTCATTTATCCCTAGGTACAGAGAGACACGGATATCATTCAACTGAATGATTTCTTTGCCTAACATTTTTATTACTACATGATGTTATGCAGATATCAAGCCTTAGATTTCAGAATTTCATCTTTATGAGCAGTAAATTATACCTTTTTTGATGTTATACTTTATTATTAATTTGTTTGCTTCAACACATATATGGGGCCTTAGATTAAATCAACTTTGTTATGTCAAGTAAAACTCTCCAGTGAAAATTTATGACTCATCAAACTCTTGAAACAATTTTATGCTCACCAATTTACTGATCTACTCGAAGCAGCATTAAGGGGATAATATTTTATCTTCGGAAATGAGATTTACAGGTATGTTTGCATGGAAATTGTGCCTGATGTTTGATGTTTACTTTTGTAGCTATATATGTGAGGCTACATGGTGATAGGTAAAATCAGTGTGTGTGTGTGTGTATTTATATATATATATATATATATATATATATATATATATATATATAATTATCATACAGGTTAGAAAAAACTTTAATTTGTACTCTACTGAGATTCAAACCCATAGAGTATGAATTATAAATTCTCTAACATATGTAATAATATTATTTATTTCTATTAAAGAATTCTGTGAATGTTATAGAGTATTTCCCTTTGGACACAGGAATAGCATTTCATATCTTTGTGTGTGTCTGTGTGACTAGTCTGTGTGTTGTCACCTCTCCCTGTGGGCACTTGGACATAGCGCTTGCATAAGACACTAACTTGAACCATATGAATTAGAGATGGTTACAGCATGTATGAAAACCATATGAATTAGAGATGGTTACAACATGAATGAAAACCATATGAATTAGAGATGGTTACAACATGTATGAAAACCATATGAATTAGAGATGGTTACAGCATGTATGAAAACCATATGAATTAGAGATGGTTACAGCATGTATGAAAACCATATAAATTAGAGATGGTTACAACATGTATGAAAACCATATGAATTAGAGATGGTTACAACATGTATGAAAACCATATGAATTAGAGATGGTTACAGCATGTATGAAAACCATATGAATTAGAGATGGTTACAACATGTATGAAAACCATATGAATTAGAGATGGTTACAACATGTATGAAAACCATATGAATTAGAGATGGTTACAGCATGTATGAAAACCATATGAATTAGAGATGGTTACAGCATGTATGAAAACCATATGAATTAGAGATGGTTACAGCATGTATGAAAACCATATGAATTAGAGATGGTTACAACATGTATGAAAACTATATGAATTAGAGATGGTTACAGCATGTATGAAAACCATATGAATTAGAGACAGTTACAGCATGTATGAAAACCATATGAATTAGAGACAGTTACAGCATGTATGAAAACCATATGAATTAGAGATGGTCACCGCATGTGTGAAAACCATATGAATTAGAAATGGTTACAGCATGTGTGAAAACCATATGAATTAGAGATGGTTACATCATGTATGAAAACCATATGAATTAGAGATGGTTACAGCATATATGAAAACCTAAGAATCTCTTAAATGCACAGGCATACAACCTCTATCATATTTGTCTGCACACTATATAAACTTTCATCAGCATGAATCAGCATGGTTGTTCAAATAAAGATATTTACTTAGAATGAACAGAGAAATTCAAAGTCGTAAAAAAATATACTTGTACCCTTTGAAAATTAGCTGTAAAATGTGCTCAGATTAGATTTTTTCCAAATACCTAATTCAGTCTTTTAAAAAAAATCAAAGAAAAACCTTTTTAAAACAAACTCAGCCTTGTAAAATGCACCTCCACAAACTTGGCCAGAGTAGAACTAAATTACCCCAATAGTTAAGGTTTGAGCTTGAATGATTTTTAAAAAAATAATTCTCTTGCATTTGGTGGCTTAGTAGTTTTGAATTATTGCAGGTGATCAAACATTCCAAATCATTAACATTATAAGCATTAAACCTAGAATTGAAATTGTTTGGAATCAATCAAATCATTTTTATTTTATCCTGTCATCATTTTGGTCATGATTTCAAAAGATGGACTTCTAGTGAAAGAATACCACTGTTTTTTCTACGTTTTGGATCTGTTAGAAATGCAAAGCTCCATCTCAAAGCCTTTGCATATGTTATTCTTAAATCACATACCATTGTCTCTAGCATATCACCTGAAGTGTGCACCTTGACCAGAGTGCATTCTTTCCTAATGACAGTGGAACACATTCTTCTTGATATACACTCAGACAAGTTGCTTGATCTTAACTCAGTTATGAAGTTTTGTTCCACCATAGGAAATCTCAGTTTTTTTCTAAAAAAGATTGCAGTTTATATAAATAAAAAAAATTGTAATCCTTTCATTTTAAACTTGTACCCTTAGTTTTTATTTGATATAGTATATGTACATTTCATGGAATTTTAACATTTTTGCTTTTATCATTTTATTGATGTTTGATAGTGTGTACCATCCCAGTTGTTTTACCTTTATATCTTTGGAACATTACTTTTGTACTTGGAACTACATAGTGAAGAATAGAAACATACCGGCAAAGCAAAATATGTATGGCATCATGTTCTGTTTCATCTACAAACTCCAAAGTTTACAATAAACACTTTTTATCGACTGGTCTGTTGTCATGGCTGCAGTGTCGTGACATGGTAATTTTCTTTTCACATGATATCAACATTTTCCAATTTATCATACAGTTAAATAGTCATCTATTGATGAAATGAATGAAATAGTAATAATGGCAAGGAAACGTCCACGTGAACTTATTTTTATTAGATCTCTTCACTCCATACAAATAATTGAAAGTTCTAAATTTTCATTTTAAATTTAGGCTTTTGTAATAGAAGGAAATATGAAACCAGTTACTGAATAATTAATTGTTTACCTGTCTAGTTTAAAAGGTGCAAATACTTACCCTGTGTACTGATCTGAACCTCTTGTATACCCTTCTCTGATTTAATTAATATATGCCTGCATTAGAAGCTGGGTGAATATATTGAGAGCTTAACAAAACAGAATCAGAAAAGGAGGGAAATATATGGAACTATTGAACTAGACAAATTATGATAATCTAAATTGAAAATCAGGTCTGACATTTTACAGTGCACGAGTCTCACTTACATCCCAAGATTGAATGTGATATTGATGTACTTCAATATCCCGGCTTTGATGCGGGACTTTCAGCTTTTAAGATCCATCCAGCTGATTAATAAATTAATGGTCCTTCCATTTGACTCTTACCTGACTATTACCTGACTAGCAATTTTCCTTTGCTACCTAGTCAGGTATCAATAACTAATGGTTATTCCACATCGATCGCCACATTAGTTAGGCTGTATCACTAAGGCCCACCCCAATTAAATCTGCAGAAATATTCATTATGGTAGATATTAGATTTCTTTCCTGACCAAGGCATTTCAGATTTGAGTATTTAGGTCAATTTTCGATATATTTCTAAGATGTAAGAATAACATATGGTCCCTTTTTGTTAATATGTTAGTGATAGTGATTGTTTATCTTTTAATAAAAAGATTTCATGGTCTTAACCCCTAATATGTCACTTTTGTTGGGATCAGCTTTCATAATTTCAATGATAAATTACCTGAGACTGAGATTATTGATAGTCACTTAGAGATTTGTGTTGTGTTTAATCAATAAAGTATGTATGTTATAATTATTTTTCATGATTGAACATCCCCCTGGCTTGTACAGTTGACATTCAAACATTGCCCTGGCTTGTACAGTTGACATTCAAACATTGCCCCGGCTTGTACAGTTGACATTCAAACATTGCCCTGGCTTGCATAGTTACCATTCAAACATTGCCCTGGCTTGTACCGTTGACATTAAAACATTAGTAGGTTCTTTTTAGCTCTGCTTCATTGCAGAACATATATATATTTGCTTATTCTTCAAGTAAAAATGCAAACTGTACAGGGCAAGATCTGCCATTGTATAATGTGCTGGCAGATCTGGGTCTATGCAGATTGTAATCAGTATAACAGACAAAATAGGCCTTGATCTTCTAGTGCATTATTTGCAGTTTGACTCCATTTAAAAGCAATTATTCACAGTACCTTCCACTAAAATTGCTTAAATACACAAACAGTATCAGGAAAAAATATTCACTTTTGGGTTTCTTACACTTTCTGAAGAAAAGAAAAAAAACATTATTGAGACTTTGCTATATTGCTTTTGTTTGGATGCTGAATCTCTCATTAAAATAATTTTCTGCAAAGTTAATTTTGTACAATGTTCAGTTTTGGATATGCAAGAACAAGTTACCAGGTGTTATTTTGTTTGATGATAAATAAATCAGATTATAGTTTTTGATTTAATCATTGAAATAACTACTTTTAGTTATCCACTCTGAAACTTAACATAGACTTTGTAATTAATTAAACTTAACATAGACTTTGTAATTAATTAAACTTAACATAGACTTTGTAATTAATTAAACTTAACATAGACTTTGTAATTAATTAAACTTAACATAGACTTTGTAATTAATTAAACTTAACATAGACTTTGTAATTAATTAAACTTAACATAGACTTTGTAATTAATTAAACTTAACATAGACTTTGTAATTAATTAAACTTAACATAGACTTTGTAATTAATTAAACTTAACATAGACTTTGTAATTAATTAAACTTAACATAGACTTTGTAATTAATTAAACTTAACATAGACTTTGTAATTAATTAAACTTAACATAGACTTTGTAATTAATGATAATTCTTTTTAAGCTCCATAAATAATTGTCATTATTTTCTTATATGATATTTGTAAGAGTATTGAGTAGGATCATTTGTCACAAATTATTCAATGATTTTTAATCTGTAACAATATTGTGAAATATTATCAGTTCTTCTTTAGCGTAACACCTAGCAACATTGCAATGTACATATAGCATCATCATGTCACACCAACTCATTGCATATATTGGATACATTTCTTAAATTTTTGTACTCAGAAGAAATCAGACTCTGAAATTTGTCAGAAAATATAAGGCAACACTGGAGCAAGACACCAAACAAGTGAAACTTGTCAGGTATTACAAAACAACACTAGATTAGACATCAGATAAGTGAAACTTGTCAGGTATTACAAAGCAGCACTGGATTAGAATCAGATAAGTGAAACTTGTCAGGTATTACAAAACAACACTAGATTATACATCAGATAAGGGAAACTTGTCAGGTATTATAAAGCAACACTGGATTAGTATCAGATAAGTGAAACTTGTCAGGTATTACAAAACAACACTAGATTAGACATCAGATAAGTGAAACTTGTCAGGTATTATAAAGCAACACTGGATTAGACATCAGATAAGTGAAACTTGTCAGGTATTACAAAACAACACTAGATTAGACATCAGATAAGTGAAACTTGTCAGGTATTACAAAACAACACTAGATTAGACATCAGATAAGTGAAACTTGTCAGGTATTATAAAGCAACACTGGATTAGACATCAGATAAGTGAAACTTGTCAGGTATTATAAAGCAACACTGGATTAGACATCAGATAAGTGAAACTTGTCAGGTATTATAAAGCAACACTGGATTAGACATCAGATAAGTGAAACTTGTCAGGTATTACAAAACAACACTAGATTATACATCAGGTAAGTGAAACTTGTCAGGTATTATAAAGCAACACTGGATTAGAATCAGATAAGTGAAACTTGTCAGGTATTACAAAACAACACTAGATTAGACATCAGATAGTGAAACTTGTGAGGTATTATAAAGCAACACTGGATTAGACATCAGACAAGAAAAGCAACACTGGATTAGCAACTTATTATATCCTTAGATATTATGCAGTATATTCTAAATATTTCCTTTTTGCTTACAGTATTGATAATTGTACAATAACCTATCATTCAAAGTTACTAATTTATTAAATATACATACAATGATCATAATTTTTTATATGCACTCACTTATAAATCGAGTCTAACTTCAAATTGCACAGACCCAGATCTGCCAGCTAGTAATGTACTATCAGGTTTGGGTCTGTGGACTTTAAAAAGAGTAATCAGTAGAACAAATAATATAGACCCTGATCTGCAGGCATAATATACTATGGCAGATCAGGGTTGTTGTTGTTTGCGGTTTGACTTGATTTAAAAGTGAGATCTGAAAGTAAGTATTTAGCAGAGAAGCTGAGAGTACCTTAGCACTAAATACTGACATTTGACCCTTTTGTTTTTGGACAATCACTGTTGGCAAGCACTAAGCTTCATGATTTCACATGAATTTACTTATTCCAGATTACTTATATGGAGAAGTTTCCAGTAGGAACACAAAACACACTATATAAAGTAAATCCACAGATGTTCTTTAGCACACCAGTTTTATAAAGAGGATGTTATTGCCTGTGTAAAAATGTTAAAGCTGCACAGGATATGCATAAACAAATTCCACTAGTTTCATTACATGGTTTGACTTTGCTGGTTTATTTACTTGCTAAAAGGCAAATTATGAAAACTGTTGACATTTTTATAGCACTGAGATACTATGGTTGAAGAAAATAGCTGTCATGGTTTCTTGTTTCTTGTTCTTAATTATTCAGTTCTTTCATGTCAGCAATGTCCAGAGTTGAGTGATCTTGAATATTAAAAAATTATGTAATACATTGAACCTTAGTGTTAAATCGGAGCATGAAAAAAGCAAAAAGTTTTTAAAAAACCAGGAGAGATTCCCCTCTTTCCTACCTGATACAGTATCTTTGTTGATTTCAGATTGAAGTTTGAACATATTATATAAATTCCTTTTTTTATGACTTGAATATCTTTTTTCAGTCCTGTATGTCTTTCACACCAGTTTATGTTCCTTATGATGAACCTGAATTGACAACCATTTCTCCACTGACTGTAATGTCATTATTCATGATTGACTGAAATGTACATCCATTTTTCCATTGAAAGTGATGTCATTAATTTTGCAGTGTTGTTTACCTGTCCCGCCCTATCTGTTTTTCACCTATCCTTCCCAGGTATCTTGCTTGTGTTGGCGTTTCCCTATCTACCTGCTTGGTTGCTCTCTTTCACATGTCCCACCTTATAATTGAAGTACTTTACCATTTAATACTTCCACTTCAAACAATTTTCAAGAAATAATTTACATCTCCAACATTGGCCCCTCTCTCTGTTGACAATATTTTGACAGTGTTAGAAAAGACCTACATATGGCATGTTCATGAATGTTTGGATTAAGAATCAGTCAACAATTCTTAAAAATGGGAGCATTATGAAAAAAATATGTTAATTCCCTTGGCATAAAGGCCATATTCACCAAATCAGGGTTAATGATTCCTTATATAATATATATAATATTTATTAAGATCACAAAAAGTTACATCATTACTTGCTTTTGTGGTTTGGATTTAATTATTTCTTCATGCAGTATACCAGATGAATGAATCACAATTTGCAGAAGAAAAACTTAAATTGAATTCTTACTGTGTAGACAAATCAAATTTCAGTTTAGCAAGTCAAATATAAATCATAGAAGCTTATCTCTTGATCTGAAGCAATAAAACTTGTATTTTTATCAATCAAACTGAAATCAATGGCAACCAGTTCACAATGATTTCTTTTAATGAGTTTGGTGTTCTTTTCATGTTATGGTTGAAAGTAGTTAGGTATATGTAATTTTATGTTTTGCCGATTTCAACGGTGCTATTGTAATGAATACACAAAGCTGTTGAAATCATGCTCGCTATGGGTGAACTAGACACAAAATGGTATTGCTCAGGCCTGTGGGTCTTTTGTGTGTAACACTAACGTTATTATCATAAAAGTTTTGTAAGCTGACAGATGATATATCCAGCTTTCTAGTTTCTTGATACAGATATAGGCATAAAATGATTAATTTGCATTTGGGTATAATGGTTTCATTCAAATTACATTCAATTATCATGGGCATATTCAAATATCATTCATTAATCATGGGTACATACAAATTACATTCAATTATCATTTATATATATATATATATATATATATATATATATATATATATATATATATATATATATATAGTGAACTCGATCCCACACATAGCATATACTTGCAAAACATCTTTAGGTATTGCTGTCTTTGGAAATCTGGAAATCATGCAAGTTGAATATTCAGGTCCCAATAGTGCCATGAACTACATTATATATATATATATATATATATAGGGGATAAAAAAACAACACAAACGCCGATAAACTTGTGCGACTAGTTTCGCATTTATGCTTCTTCAGGCACAAACTTTATTTGAAAGAAACTGATGACGTCTATAAAGTTATAAACAATTACGTCATTAACATAACGTCATGCTTTTGAAAGAAGCGGATGACGTCTATATGTCAATAATTACGTAATTGACATAACATCATAATTTATATTCTTTATTATACAAATATCATATGTACAACTGGATCAAAATGATGCATGAGTCTCTAATGAAAACTGAGAGTGAGATTATAATGTAGAGACTAACAGTAATACATATAACTACATATTATATATATATATATATATACACATACATATACATATATATATATATACAATACAAATAATACAAAAATATATACAAAAATATATATATATACATATATATATATAAATATATATACAAAAATATATACAAAAAATACAAATAATACAAATAATCACTCTTTAAGGGATTTTTCTTTCATGCCAATCGATATTGTGCACGGAGAAATGAACAGACTCATTAAAGAAAGTTATTGGATTAATCGGTTAGATACTGTTTATCCTAATGGCCTTAATACTAAGGCATTATATAAAATTGTATAGAATTTTAGTGGATGATTTGATATATTGTATTTATTTATATGTATATATATATATATATGTGTGTATGTATATATATATATATATATATATATATATATGTATATATATATATATATATATATATATATATATATATATATATATATATATATATATATATATATATATATGTATATGTATGTGTATATATATATATATATATAATATGTAGTTATATGTATTACTGTTAGTCTCTACATTATAATCTCACTATATATATATATATATATATATATATATATATATATATATATATATATATATATATATACATGAATTACTATATCAGTGATTTTGTTCCATTCTTTCTGGGGTATGTCTGTTTAACCAATGGGCATGGCAGATACAGGTAAGATCATTGGTGACATCACCTGCAGACCTGGGTTTAAATCTCAGCTATGTAAAAATTAAAAAATTAAAGAATGGAACAAAATCACTGATATAGTAATTCATGTGTAGCATACACACTGGCAATGCAATTTAGTAATAAATTTCCATCTATGTGTATACACACTCACTTTCTGCTTAGCTTGGTGTGTGTGTGTGCATGTGCGTATGTCAGAGAATGAGGATGTTTGTTTTTCATTTTCACATTACCATGTAGAACCTTACCTGTTAAAATCTGTATTTAAGTTACCCTTAAGAAGTTACACTTGAAATATGAGAATCAATGTGCCCAGTTTATTGCCATTTATATGTTGGATGTCAATTATGACCTGCTTCCATGAATAGTTTGGGATTTAGAAGATTATAGATTTTGGCTTCTATCTTTATATTCTCTTGATTTTAGTCCCCATTTGTCGATTAGTATGTTATTTATCTGCCAACAATCTTACCAGCTTTGACATTTTTTAAGTGTCTAGTTTTACTTCATTTGCTTTCTCTGCAAAAAGTTACAAACATGGATACAAAGTATGCTCATGCAGATACAAAGTATGCAGATATAATAAAATTCATCCTGATGTAGATACAAAGTATACAAATGTAATAAAATGCATGCTGATATAGATACAAAGTATGCAAATGTAATAAAATGCATGCTGATGGTGATACAAAGTATGCTTGTGAGAATGTGATATACAATCATGCAGATACAAAGTATGAAAATGTAATAAAATGCATCCTGATATAGATACAAAGTATGCAAATGTAATAAATGCATGCTGATGTAGATACAAAGTATGCTTATGACAATGCAATACATGATCATACAGATACAAAGTACAAAATATGAGGGGCCTCTAAGGTGCTCACCATTCCGGATCACTGACATCTCACCTCTGTCTGTGTGGGTTTGAGTATCAAGGCTCGGCTAATGTGGATATGTGAGAAAGCTTACCAGTAGCTTCTTGTGGGTTGGAGGTTCTTGCCAGGGTTTTGCAGGGTTCTTCCTCCACCAGTTATACAAAATAGAAAGTATGCTCATGCAGATACAAAGTATGTTAGTGTAGATATAAAATATGTACCTGCAGATTAGTAGTAAAGAGTATACTCATATAGACACAAAGTATGTTCATGAAGATAAAAAGTTCATAGAATCATGTAAATACATAGTACAGAGTATGATCATGCAAATGCAATGTATGCTCATGCAGATACAAAGAGTGATCATGCAGATACAAAGAGTGATCATGCAGATACAAAGAGTGATCATGCAGATTCAAAGCATGATCATGCAGATACAAAGTGATCATGCAGATACAAAGTAATATTATGTAGATACAAATTATGATCATGCAGATACAAAGTGATCATGCAGATACAAAGTGATCATGCAGATACAAAGTAATATTATGTAGATACAAATTATGATCATGCAGATACAAAGTGATCATGCAGATTCAAAGTGATCATGCAGATACAAAGTAATATTATGTAGATACAAATTATGATCATGCAGATACAAAGTGATCATGCAGATTCAAAGCATGATCATGCAGATACAAAGTGATCATGCAGATACAAAGTAATATTATGTAGATACAAATTATGATCATGCAGATACAAAGTGATCATGCAGATTCAAAGCATGATCATGCAGATACAAAGTGATCATGCAGATACAAAGTAATATTATGTAGATACAAATTATGATCATGCAGATATGAAGTGATCATGCAGATACAAAGTATGATCATGCAGATACAAAGTATGATCATGCAGATACAAGTATGATCATGTATATACAAAAGATAAAATATATCTTTGTGAACTGAAAACATACTGCTGCATTCTATACATAAAAGTTGTATATTGGATGAATGATACATTTTTTTGTAGTTGATTCCACAGATCCAATTTTAGCTGACAGGGAGAAAGTTCTGTTAAACCATTTTGTTTTGGGTTGGTTTATGTGGTGGTCTCACATGTGAACATTTCATAGACGCTATCTATTAGATTCACTATAAATTTTTGAAAAATGAATTATGTTGATGCCTTTATATGGAAACAGTTATAAACCGTTTGACATGTATGATAGCAAACTTGAACTGTTATTTTCATTCATTCCAACATTAGTATTGACATTGAGATTTTATTATAATATTACTCTAGACCTAAATCCTGATGTGCTTAAATTCCTGTCTCATCTGCAGAAGAAAAAGCTTGGAGACATTTTTTAAAACATTTTACATTAGTCTGAGGGTTTGGTATGACTTCATTACATTTTTTAGATCAATGTATTGATTGATGAGGTTAATCGGAACACTCAGACATTCATATATTTGATATAAATCACAATTATATCTTGGTACACTTCTAATCATGTCACACCCTGTTGAAGTCAAATCAAGGCTTTATTTTTTTTTTAAAGTTAAATTTTCCTGGAAAAGAAAAAATAAACTTACGGTTTTAAGAATCAATTCCAAAATTAATCCAAAATAATTTAAAATATTATCCACTAGAGAAATTGCAAAAGTCCTGGTAATAAAATGTCCAAATAATTCTAAGTTCGAATTCCAGCGAAGTATCCAATATGGAAGACAATGTCACTTGATGAAGTCAGTTCATGTTAATAAAACTCTATGAGCACAAAAATTCTTTTCCAGATAAATAACAAAATAATTCCTCTTGATCTAAATGAATTGACATAATTTTCAGTACAAGGTAATTAAAATAACTCAAAATGACACAACTTAATATTCTAACAGCCCAATTTCTTCTACTGAATAGCTTGCTCCAAAACATAGTTTATATACCTGTTTTTACGTAAACAAGAAAGGGGTCACAATCTTCTAGAATCTCTCAGAACAAATTTACGTTCAAGAAATCAGGTAAATACCATATGACCCAACTAAAATTAGCAAGATGTTTATATGAAACTCCATAATGTCCTTGTAACCAACCAATCATTTTAAAAGCTTGGTCAGAAATGAGGTCAACACCAAGTGTTTATTTTGTAAAGTACAGGTCACCCACCCCTTCAATGAATGAATCTTAAAACTTAAGATGCCAAATTTAAATCTAACAAACAAACAATAAAAATAAATATAAATGACTTATATCAAATATACGTAACAATTATGTATTTATGAAATATTAGCATGTCTTTTTCTCATAATTTGTATGTTTTTCCGATATAACTGACTTAATGTTATGCCTAATTATATTTTTGAAACCAAATACCCTTTAACTTTTGAATAATTTTAACTAATATTGCATGGGTGGTATGAGGTACTGATTGAGTTTATTATTGGACTGATTGGTTCATTTGTGTATGTAATACTGCTCTTTAAAGTGTAGAAACAGACTTTGTTGATGGAGTAACAGAAAATTGTCCTGCCAATAATATAAATAATATACAAACATACTCATTTGGAAACTTCCACTGCTATATGGTTGTAAAGTAAATCTGCACAGTTAGAATTTTATACTATGCTGAAATCTATGTTTAATGAAGATTTGATTCCATATTTATTTTCATTATTCCAATCAAGTTTATTTTGAAGGGTTTGGAAAGGCCTTAATGAGATGTTTGCCTCTTACATCAAGTTACCTGTGTGAAAAACAAATTGATTTGTGCCAACTGGAGAGCAATCGATCCATATATTTGATCTAATAATAAATGTTAAAATTTATGACTCCACATGTAGTTTTAAATGCATGTCAGGTTTTGGTAACTAAGCACACTGGAATATGTTAACAGCCAGCTGTGGTAATGTTCTTTTTTAAAGCATTAGGTCTGTACTGATTAATGTACTCAGTACATCTAATGATATTCAGAAAACAGTCATGGTTTCTGTGGCATTTTCTCCCAAAGAAATGCAGACATCATCCAAATAGCACCTGCAGCATAGATTATACTTTTAGAACAGTCTCTGCTTTTACTTCTTTTGTCAAGAAATATTTTTTCGTTTCTATTTCGAGAAAAATTAAATAATTGATGTACTATTAACAATTCCAACTCATATACTCTGTATTAACTTAAAACAAACAGATATATGTTCTCATAATGGATGGATGGAAGGTAATGGGTTTGAATCCTGGCAGAGTCATACCAAAGACTCATAAAAATTGTACTAGCAGCTTCTTCACTAGGCATTAAAAGGTTAGTGTTAAGATTGGTTGGTCTGGAGTTGGGATAATGTGACCAAGTGGGATATGAAGCTACATGTCAGCGGCATGGTGCCCCAGTGCTAGACATCACTATAAACTGACACACTGCAAACATCAGAGCAATATGACTGAAAAATTGTAAAGTAAAGTTGCATTTAAAATTCTAATCACACACACACACTTAATGTCACATCTGCAGTGTCAGATGTTGAATGAGCCATGGATACATTTTCCCACTTAAAAATGCAAATGTTTGACAGATTCTGATGTATTGTATCTTTGCTAGCCAAAGGTCTTTGCTGCACTTTGTTAAGCTTCAAGCAATGGCATATGTAGTTAGCTTAAACAGTGGTATCAAATTAGACATTACTTATCACACATCAGTTACTAAAATTGAAATTGTTCTGATACAAGCGTTTCTTAAATGTCTGGGCATGTGTACATCATAGAAGTAGCAGTGTTGAACACATAACAGGTGTAACAGGATCTCATATTGTTTTGACATTTTCTTTATTAAAAACATTTTATTGTCCTTGTATAAGATGATACGATCTGCCTATGAATTATAACAGGTTCAAGAATCTTTACAGTTATTGTGTGTACTAAGCACCAGTGTAAATTCTAACCATTACAATATTAATATTAATTCTAATGCATCTGGTTTACTGATGTAAACAAAATGATAGGGGAGACAGAAAAAAGAAAGATTGTTATTTCTGTTTGAATAATTGAATTTTTATATTTGCTATTAAAATGTCAAATCCAGATAAAACCACCTTTATATTACAGTTAAGATCAGACCTGCAATAATTTCCTGCATCAAATACAAAACTCAGCCTTGATTAGAAAGTAGTAATGGTTCCTGCCATTGTCAGCCATCTGCCATTCCTCTGTTGCACAAGTTTGTTTTCATTACTCCTCATAAAGTACTTGGGAACAATACCATGAAACTTTACACATGCATGCACACACACATGCACACACACACACACACACACACACACACACACACACACACACACACACACACAGGTCTTATTGGTCCAAATTGAAAATGGTGGCATTCAAAGTCTTTGGCCAGTTTGATGTAGCCTGTTGCTTTTTGAATTCAAATAGATATTTGAATACTTTATGTTTCAGAATTGTAAGAATTTAGACTAGTACATCTTGGGTAGTTTCTTGATATACTATGCCTTTAGCACACAATAATTTGCATCAGTTGATGGCTCTTTTAATATACATTTTTCAGAAATGTCAATAAAAATAATCACCATCTTACAGATAAGAATTAGCGATATCCTCTCCATCTTGTGAATCAGTTTAACACCACTCAATTTACTGGTCCACAATTTTTGAACATTTTCCAAACTTGGGTCAATATTTACAATCTCTATAATTTTCTTTAAGGAATTCATAATAGCTTTTCAAATGAGTTTTGTAATATGATTCCACCATAACTTGTAACCTCATTTATTTCCCCTAGCCGTAACTTTGTCTTTGTCTCATACCTTTCAAAATACTTGCCATAAACAATTCTGGTTAGTGTGCACATTCACCCTCTGAAATTTCATAGTTGTTGATTAAATATGTTTAAGAATAATTTTGTCCAGGTGTAAAAAGCTGCATCAGATTATCCCATTGTACCAATTTCAGATCATATGAAAAAATAGTGTCCAGGTTTGAAGCAGATCTGTATTTAATAGTGGTGTGGTTGTCTTTAGAGAGAATCATTGTAGAGAAAAAAATGTTGAAAACTGATTGCTAAGACCAATTTTACATACAGAGATATTCATTTTCTTCTAAAGACTACTGCAGTATATATGACCATGAAGAGTTATTGACTGACATGTAATTCTTGTTTGTGTAAATATGACCAAGATGAGTTACTGAGTGACCTATGATTTTTGTTGGTGTATATATAACCAAGTAAAGTTACTGAGTGACCTATGATTCTAGTTGGACTATATATGACCAAGAAAAGTTGCTGAGTGACCTGTGATTCTTCTTTATGACCAAGAAAGGTTGCTTAGTGGCCTGTGATTGTTGTTATGTATATATGACTAAGGAAAGTTGCTGAGTGACCTAATATTTTTTTGGTGTATATATGACCAAGAAGAGTTGCTGATTGACCTGTGATTCTTGTTTTTTATTATATGACCAAGAAGATATACTGAGTGACCTGTGATTCCTGTTTGTGTATATATGACCAAGAAGAGTTACTGAGTGACCTGTGAATTTGTTGGTGTATATGTAACTAAGAAGATCTGCTAAGTGACCTGTGGTGTATATATGGCCAAAAAAGTTGCTGATTGACCTGAAATACTTGTTGGTGTATATATGACCAAGAAGAGATGCTGAATGACCTGTGATTCTTCTTGGTGTATATATGACCAAGGAAAGTTGCTTAATGAGCTGGTAATCTAATTGGAGTATTTATGATCAAAAAGATTTGCTGAGTTACCTGTGATTCTTGTTAGTTTATATGACAAAGGAACATTACTGAGTGACCTGTGATTCTTGTTGGTGTATATATAACGAAGAAAAGTTGCTGAGTGACTTATGATTTTTGTTGGTGTATATATGACCAAGATGAGTTTCTGGTTGACATGTGATTCTTTTTGGTGTATATATGACTATTCAATCCCAGGAGGCTTCAAGCGAAAACCAGGTTTATGACAGACACCATCAGGAATCTCTTATTTCCTGATGACTGCACCCTCAATGCTGCCTCAGAAGCCGATCTGCAATGCAGTGTTTACAAGTACTCCAGCTCCTGCACAAGCTTTGGTCTCACCATCAGTACCAAGAAGATTGAAGTCCTGATCAGCCGGCCCCAGGAAAGCCCTATTTTGAGCCTAACATTGTCAATGGACAAAAACTCAATGTAGTGAACCGCTTCACCTACCTTGGCAGCAAACTGTCACAGAGCCTCACTGTTGACAATGAGGTGAACATTGACATTGCCAGAAGCAGCTCAAATTTTGGCAGATTGTACGCCAATGTCTGGAATAGAAGATGCATCAACATCCAAACCAAACTAAAGGTCTACAGGGCAGGATCTGTAATTTTTGTTGCTGTATATATGACCAAATAAAAGAGTTGCTGATTGACCAGTGATTCGTGTTTGTGTATACATGACCAAGAAGAGTTGCTGATTGACCTGTGATTCTAGTTGGTGTATATATGACCAAGAAGAGTTGCTGAGTGACCAGTGATTCGTGTTTGTGTATACATGACCAAGAAGAGTTGCTGATTGACCTGTGATTCTAGTTGGTGTGTACATGACCAAGAAGAGTTGCTGAGTGACCAGTGATTCGTGTTTGTGTATACATGACCAAGAATAGTTGCTGATTGACCTGTGATTCTAGTTGGTGTATATATGACCAAGAAGAGTTGCTGAGTGACCAGTGATTCGTGTTTGTGTATACATGACCAAGAAGAGATGCTGATCGACCTGTGATTCTAGTTGGTGTATACATGACCAAGAAGAGTTGCTGATTGACCTGTGATTCTAGTTGGTGTATATATGACCAAGAAGAGTTGCTGAGTGACCAGTGATTCGTGTTTGTGTATACATGACCAAGAAGAGTTGCTGATCGACCTGTGATTCTAGTTGGTGTATATATGACCAAGAAGAGTTGCTGATTGACCTGTGATTCGTGTTTGTGTATACATGACCAAGAAGAGTTGCTGATCGACCTGTGATTCTAGTTGGTGTATATATGACCAAGAAGAGTTGCTGAGTGACCAGTGATTCTTGTTAGATCCTTAACTACCTAAATACAAGCCCCATACAGCCTATTTGCACAAAATGTAAATTCTCTCTCATGAAATTGCCCTTGTTTTTAGTCAGCAGATTTTGAATGACAGTTTAAAACTTTTATTTGTTTTCACTGTTAGATCTTTAAATTTTGGTAAACAACCTTACTGTAAGAACAACCTGGTATTCTTCAATTAATTTTTTTGCTAAATGGCCCATGTATTGGTTGTCAATTGGTCCCCTCACATTTATAGAAAGTATTGTCCCAAATGACATCTAAATTGGTTGTCAATTGGTCCTCTCACACTTATAGACAGTATTGTCCCAAATGACATCTGAATTGGTTGTCAATTGGTCCCCTCACACTTATAGACAGTATTGTCCCAAATGACATCTGAATTGGTGGTCTATTGAACCCCTCACACTTATAGAAAGTATTGTCCCAAATGACATCTGAATTGGTGGTCTATTGAACCCCTCACACTTATAGACAGTATTGTCCCAAATGACATCTAAATTGGTGGTCTATTGGACCCCTCAAACTTATAGACAGTATTGTCCCAAATGACATCTGAATTGGTGGTCTATTGGCCCCCTCACACTTATAGACAGTATTGTCCCAAATGACATCTAAATTGGTGGTCTATTGGACCCCTCAAACTTATAGAAAGTATTGTCCCAAATGACATCTGAATTGGTGGTCTATTGAACCCCTCACACGTATAGACAGTATTGTCCCAAATGACATCTGAATTGGTGGTCTATTGGACCCCTCAAACTTATAGACAGTATTGTCCCAAATGACATCTGAATTGGTGGTCTATTGAACCCCTCACACTTATAGAAAGTATTGTCCCAAATGACATCTAAATTGGTGGTCTATTGGTCCCTTCACACTTATAGACAGTATTGTCCCAAATGACATCTAAATTGGTGGTCTATTGGACCCCTCATACTTATAGACAGTATTGTCCCAAATGACATCTGAATTGGTGGTTTATTGGTCTCCTCACACTTATAGACAGTATTGTCCCAAATGACATCTGAATTGGTGGTCTATTGGTCCCCTCACACTTATAGACAGTATTGTCCCAAATGACATCTGAATTGGTGGCCTGTTGGTCCCCTCACACTTATACACAGCATTGTCCCAAATGAAATCTAAATTGGTGGTCTATAGGTCCTCTCTTCACTCATATACATTATTGTTTTCAAAGTAGAAAGGTGAACTGTCCATTGGCATATGTACATAAGACATCACTGATTTTCCACATGTCTGTTAAAATAAATTAATAAGGTATATATACCCCACCTTTGCATTCTGTTTTAATACTTTAGCTTTCATTTTCTGTATTTAATGGTAAAATGTGGGAGAATATTTTTGTAAAACCCTTGAATTGTATCTTTTTCTTAAACGTCAACCATGATAGCATAAACCATAATTCTTTCTGGCATGTAGCTACATAAAAAAAATGTCATCATTGGAAGCAGTATGGCATATATTGGGTTAGAAAAACACACAGCAGTGTCATATTATGAAAAAGCAGGTGTTTATACCAAGGAATTAGATGATAAAATGTACTGTTATTTATTCTCCTGAATTTTAACTTTTAGTATATTTTGATTTATATTATGTGTAATATATTTTCAAGGCCACACTTCAACATATGTAACTGAAAAGTATTGAGATATTATCAAAGTCAGGCCATCTGCATTGGATGGTATTATCATCTGGAGACACTAGTATGTATATACAAAAAAATTCAGTTTTATTATAGGCAAGAAAAAGAGGTAAAAGTTAAACCATTTTGAGGAATTCGGAAGACATAACTCCAGTTCATGTCATTTTATTTGTGAATTGTCATAATGGTTATAGAGATTTATTTTATTGTCTTTCTATAATTTTAAAACATAATCATTTTTTGGGGTCAGCATTCTTTTTTATTTTCATGATGTAAACATTGACCAACAATATCTTATCATGATTTAAATTAAAAAAGTTTAAGTTACTAATTTGAGTTTACTTCAATACATATACATGTATGTACAGGACAAATAATGAATGTACTTGATTTACTTTGTGATCTCAAATTGTGTGACTCGAGAATATGGTATTCAGTGATGAAATGTTGGGGGGGGGGGTCGGTCCTTACTGAAGATAATAAAGAAGATTCAAAAGTAGCTAGAATATATACAAAGTGAAGATGTTCATGGGGTTGCATGGTTATACAAGGACTATAATAAAACATGTAAGTGTGTGACGTTGATATTCGATAATGCTAAGTCTACCAAATATATCTTTCTTTCTAAGTGTAATAAAGGCATAGTAGATAAGAAAAGAGAACAACATACAATTAATTGTTTTTATTCAGATTTGAATTTCCAATCATATTCTGTAGGCTTAATTGAAAATATTGCTTTTTCTCAATAGGATGACATAGTTATTTTTTTTTGTCATGTACACCGACATTCCTTGGAACTCATAACACTTTTTCATTCTCACCCCCCACCCCCTCCAAGACAGTCTGTGACTATGGCAGGTATGCATATACACTTTGCCATTGACACTCTTGAAAATAGAGACTCAAAAATGTTTGAGAACTCTCCACTCTGGAGATTCATTCTCTGTCCCAGTCAGGTTACATCTTATAATTACAGGTAAGATTTTTTTGTGGACCTGTTTTAATTCACAAAGTTAGGTGGTTATGATAGACCAGGCATGAATGTTGGTAGGTTGCAAAATCATAATATTTACAAGTGGATTTATATATAGAAGGCACTTCCCTCCAAAAAGGCACACTAGTGACATATATGCATAGAACTGTGTATTTGTGAACACATATTGACCTAAATAAACAAAGTTTGTCCTTAATAGTAATGACAGAACTTTGTGTATTTTTTTGTATTTTTTTTCAATTTTTTTAAATGGACTTCTCACTGACAGCAACAATAAACATTATACTGGAATGCTTGTATCAACAAATAATTAAGTCATACATCAAGAGTTGCTTACTCATTCAGCATATTGAACTTTTTGAAAGTATAAACTTATTAGTTTGCAAGTGAATCCACTGGGAATGAATCTGTCATGGAAAGCAAGCGGTGATACAATTTGTCATGGAATGCAAGACGGGATATTATCTGTCATGGAAAGCAAGCAGGGATATTATCTGTCATGGGAAGCTAGTAGATATCATCATTTGAATGATTACAGGTCCTTATGAATAATAAAATACTAATTAGATTACAGGTCCTTATGAATAATAAAATACTAATTAGAATTATTACAGGTTGGCATTTTGAAAATTTTGAAAATGAGAAAATATGTCATCTGTTGATAAATGTTGAATCATTTAAATTGATCTAGTGACTTTGGATGGACAGTGATTTCAAAACCTCTGTGTTATGTGATGTGGATTTATTTCTGTCTTTAAATTTAGCTTAGTTTTATCCAAGATGACCAAATGGATAATTATGTACCTCTGTTTTTTCTTTAATGGTTCAACTTCAAGGAAGAAAAATGCCAACATACATCTGTGGTATATTGGATTTCTCAACCCATCTCTCTATACAATTTCATCAAACTCAACCCATCTCTTTATACAATCTCATCAATCTCAACCCATCTCTCTACACAATCTCAACCCATCTCTCTACACAATCTCATCAATCTCAACCCATCTCTCTACACAATCTCTTCAATCTCAACTCATCTCTCTACACAGTCTCATCAATCTCAACCCATCTCTCTATACAATCTCATCAATCTCAATCTATCTGTCTATACAATCTCATTAATCTCAACCAACCAATCTCTCTACACAGTCTCATCAATCTCAACCCATCTCTCTACACAATCTCATCAATCTCAACCCATCTCTTTATACAATCTCATCAATCTCAACCCATCTATCTACACAATGGCATCAATCTTGACCCATCTCTTCACAATCTCTTCAATCTCAACCCATCTCTCTACACAATCTCATTAATCTCAACCCATCTCTCTATACAATCTCATCAGTGTAATGAGTCCCACATTTTATCAATCTATTGTTATAAAACTTACATGCAGTAAACATTATGATGCTCATACTGACAAAAAGGGATGCACAGGTAGGGAAATTCCGACAGGTAACTGGCTGGGATGGTTTTTACTGGATCAGGTTTCTCCACTCTCATCCTGTTTGACCCTGCCCACCATTGTTATCAATGATTAAATGTTTTTGTTGTTGTTACTTAAATTGTATTATTGCCGGTGGTGGTGATTGTAGGGGGACATGACTAAGTAAGCTCAAATTTCCAGGTAGTGCAAAGCCCAGCTGGGTCTAGGTGGTCCTGCTTGGTTTCCCATATACTCATCCTGAGTGGATGGTCATATCAACATGTGCTTTTTACCAAATAACCTCTTTTGATTTTTTGCGGGTCCTAAATAAAATGATGTTAATTGTAAATTCAGTAAGGCCACCATGGTGGTTATCTTCAAAATCTTTTTGTTATTGTTCAGAAATATTGGACACAGTGTCAGCATTCAGCAGTTATATGAAGACACATTCCTATCTTGGATTCCTGGAAATTCTGTTCAGAGTTTTATTAGAGTAATAACTTATAGAACTAATAGAGTATGGACTCTTGTCTTTGTGTTATTTTTACAGCAGATGGTGTATTTAAAATTAGTCCTTTTTTTTTGGTAAATACTTGTATATCTTTGGTATATGTCTCATGAAAAGAGTGTAAATTGATGCCCTATTTGCCCCATGACAGAATAATCTGGTTGGAGTAAATTATTTGATACCTTGTTTGCTCCAAGATAGAACAATGTGGTTGGAGTAAATTATTTTATACCCTGTCTGCCCCATGACAGAATAATCCGGTTGGAGTAAATTATTTTATACCCTGTCTGCCCCATGACAGAATAATCTGGTTGGAGTAAATTATTTGATACCTTGTTTGCCCCAAGACAGAATAATGTGGTTGGAGTAAATTATTTTATACCCTGTCTGCCCCATGACAGAATAATGTGGTTGGAGTAAATTATTTGTTACCTTGTTTGCCCCCAGACATAATAATGGGGTTGGATTAAATTATTTGATACCCTGTTTGCACAAAGATAAAATAATGGGATTGGAATAATGGGATTAATCATAGTAAATGACATGACAGGACCATGTGTAAAATTTGGTAACAGTGTGGCAAGAATAAGAAAATTGATGCAAAGTATTTTTTTGGTGCTAAATTGTGAATGCTGGATAAATAGGTACTATCATATATTGAAGTGTAAGACCAAAGTTATTTCTGTTAATGATAGGGAATATATTTCTATTCAACATTTCAATGTTGTCTGAACTAGAATATTGTTGTGAAGAATTTTTTGGGCATTTTTGATATAAAGAAGATTTGAGTTTGGCCACAATACAAGAATTTGAAAAGCAATTCATAAATAAGAATTTTATAACATAATTTGTATATAGAAGCTGGTTAACAGAACATATACTCTGTTGAACATGGCTTGTGTCCTATGTATGATTTACCTTACTGTACATATCACATTATCATTGATTTTCAAATGTAGTATTGATTCTCAATTGAGAATTAGATAAATTATGTACAAATTAATTGAGTTATTAAACTGTCATTGTAGTCAAGGTAACAGTGTTTTATATACAGAACATTTATGTTAAGGTATGATTTGATGATTGCTAGGTGGTATAACATCTAATATGTCGTAGGTTTATATTTGATCTTATATATATATATATATATATATATATATATATATATATATATATATATATATATATATATATATATAACATCACTATCAACTGCCACATTGCAAACATCTTAGTGAAATGACTCAAATTGTCAGAGTTGCATTACAAATCCAAATTACACACACTTCTTTTAAACTTTAATGAAGAATGACTTAAAGTATGTATAATAAATAAAAAATATTCTGGGAACTAAATGATTACACATTTTTATTTGTCCCTTCAATCTGTAATTATGTGTATGTTTTTGTTCCAGTTTAAAGGTTTTTTTAGTGCAACAATCCAGTGTATTTTATAATGATTATGAAGTGATTTTCATGACCAGTACTTGTGTGTGTGCATGTGTGTGTGTATACATGTGTGTGTGTGTGTGTGTGTGTGTGTGTGTGTGTGTGTGTGTGTGTGTGTGTGTGTACATGGGAGACTGATGCAGCATGAACTTATGCTGACTGCATAAGATAATTCCTTTTGTAATGCCAATATATATATGTGTGTACATTTATTATCTTTAGAAGTTATAAGCCCTTTACAACATCTGTAATGATATGACTACAAAAAACAATAAACAAACACCATGAAATTAGAAAACATAAAACAAATGCTGGAAATATATAAGGTAGGAAACATTATTAGGTCTTGAAGTTTGTTCTTGCAGTCAAAAAAAGGTGAGTTTTAAGAGCACTCTAGAAAGGGATCACTGTGTCTTTGTCTAATTTATATGGGCAGTTCATTCTATTTTGCTGGACACTGGTATACAAAAGAACGTTGTCCATATGACTTCGTTTTCATAGTGGGAATAATGAGTATATGATTATCTGAAGGGGAGTGTAAAGTATCTTGCTGGTGTGTACACATGGCTGAGGCCAGATAGGTATGTTGGAATCAAGTCTGTCAGAGAAACGTATAGCACAGGGATCAAATTCTGTGTTTGATTTTGGTTCAAATGGATAGCCAGTGTATGTTACAGAGCAGTGTTGAGGTATGCTCTGATCATGGTAAAGATGATCTGAGCAGCTGTGTTTTGAACTTTTTGAAGTTTCTGTAGTAGATATTGAGATGAACCAGACAGAATTAAATTACAGGAGTCCAGTCTTGAAAGTATTAATGAACACACAATTGTTTTAGTGGCATCAACTGAAAGATATTTTTGTGAATGGAGCTGATGCATCTCAGCTCAAGATATGCAGCCTTGCATATGCTCACGACATGTTGGTGCAATGTGAGAGTACTGTTCAGAGTAACACCTAGGTTTTTTACTGACTGTATGCATTTAATGTTGGTGTTGCTGATATTTATTGTTTGAGGTAAAGAATGTGAATGAGAAAGTCTTTGTGTTGTGATCAGAATGGCCTCAGTCTTATAATTATTCATCTGCAGTTTGTTACATGTCATCCATGATTTCACATCAGAAATGTACCTCTCTACTCCATGGATGGTTGCAACTTCAGATTGGTAGCTAGATTTGTATATTTGGGTGTCATCAGTGTACAATTGGTGAGACACTGGATGATGACACTTGAGTGAGTCTGAGTGTATGAAAGGACCACCACAACATAGATCAACTGGGCTGGAGTGTATTCCATTTGCACAGATATTCTGTGTCCTGTTGACTAAGTAGGACTTGAACCACTGTAAGGCTATATTCTGAATGCCAAATACATGCTGGAGACAGTGAAGTAATATATCATGGGCTATTGTGTCAAATGCTGCAGAGAAATCAAGGAGGGTGAGGACTGTAATCTTTCCACTATCCAAAGCAGAGCGAGAATGTCATTAACTACTTTCAAAAGAGTAGTTTCCATACTGTGGCAAGGGCGATATGCATACTGTACATTGCTAAAAAGATGGTTTGAATTCAAATAATATACAAGTTGGGTTAGAACAACATTTTCTAAGATTTTTATATATGAATGGGAGATCAGAAACTGGGCAGTAGTTCTTTAAATCATTATGGTTGAGTGTTGGTTTCTTCAGTAGAGGCTTTACAATGGTAGTTTTGAAAAATGATTTGAATTCCCTGGTTGAGAGATAGGTATTAATAACATAAGTTAGTAAAGGCAATATTGGATCTAAGCATTCTGTTTGTGATATTCTTCTTAGTGGCTTTGTAGATTTATTTAGGAATAGTGAGTACGGAGGAAAGCCAAAGACTCTTTGCTTTATGGCAGTCTCTTTTAGCAGTGCAAAGCTGGTCCCTAGCACTGCTATACCACGGAGAATACGTTTGAATTTATACTCTGCTCTTGGTGGCTGTGGCATGTTTTTCAAGAAATGAACTCAGGCAATTGTTCTGCTGTAGGAGGTAAGCAAGTTGTTAGGTTTGCTTGGATGTCATGTATTAGTTTGATTCTATTTATCATACGGAGGTTTCTCTTAGTAGCAAATACAAGTGGAGGTTTAGGGACTGATACATCCAGATGGCATATAATGCAGAGGTGATCTGATGTCAGTTCGTGGGATACAAGGGTGGACCATAGAATATTATTATCAGATCTGTGATGAATCCAGTCTAAAATATAACTATGTGTATGGGTGGGTTGGTTGATTGACTGTTTAAGGTTATAAACATGAATGGAAACTAGAAGTTTTAATGCATATGGGTTTCCAGGACAGTCAAAGTGAAAGTTGAAAGAAGAGAAGAATAATCAGGTTACCCAATATCGAATTTCCATACTCCAGTAGATTCGGAAACTGTTCCAAAAAGAGAGATTCAGTCATCTTGTTTTTTTCTACTTGGAAGAGGGCGGTAGAGGCAGAAAAAAATGGACTGACCTTTGTTCCAGCGTGAGTGTTGTTTGGACTAGTTCAAACATTGTGTGGCAGAAATTGAAAGTTCTGTTGTGTTTAGGACATTTTATCATGATATTTCTTTGTGATGACAGCAATTTCACCTCCATGAGAGTGGTGGGGGAATGACTTGATGGAGTAACCAGTGGTTGTTAGATCTGTGCACTTGGGCTCATTACCTGATGTTTTTAGCCACATTTCTGTCTGGAAGAAGACATCAATATTATGATTATTGATAAAATTATCTTTCTGTGTGCTTTTCCGGTGGTCCTACTGATTGGGCATTGAATAATGCAATACACAGTGGTATCTCTGGGATAGTTGACACAAAGGTTGATGATTTAATAGAAATTTGCACCAGGTTATCTAAATTAATGGCTAAACTTTTAAATTGTTTAGCCAGAAAGGGTGAAAGGGTGATAACTGGAATTCTTCTTCCTGTTCTCTGCTGGCCAGCTTTGAAACAACGTTTCTTTTTTCACTTCTGTTTACAATTAAGTAATGATGAATGTAGTCCCAGTTCATTTAGTCTTGAGTACAATGTAGTATGGAGAACCAATAAGTGGTCATTTAAAGCAATTAATGAGGGTCTATCATAGCCTAAATGGGTTGACTGGTGATCATGTGATGGACGTTGATTCAAGAACAAAAGACATTGCAGTGGAGCAAGACAGCTGAGAAAAATTATAATTGTTCTCATTTCAAAAACAAGGACAGCACAAAAATGGAATATGTATATATATATATATATATATATACATATATATATATATATATATATATATATATATATATATATATATATATATATATATATATATATATATATATATATGGGCATGGTTTCCAAGTTATAACTTGGGGGCTGGACCCCCCCCCCAAACATTAAGTACAGACACATGGGCTTGACCCAGGGACATCATTGATTTAAACATAAGTGAAATCTCATATTATAGAATATGCCAAAAATAAACTCATACATGAAGGCAAATGTGCATTGAGATCTGTAAAAATATCTAGCAATTAGGCTATACATTTGACTTGCTCAACAGTCACCACTATTGGATTCAATTTGATGAAGATAAAGCAATCACTCCACATACATCAAGTGTCATCAAGGTTATGGCAGTAGCTTGCATGGCCAATTTAAACATACATCATCACCGCTACCTCTAGCATCAGCAATGATTGCTCTTGCTTTTTTTGTCCTAAAAACTGAGACCCCACAAAATTGTATCTCAGATGCTTCCCTGAAGTCACAGATTATTTAGGACAGACCAGTTTTGAAATATGTTTGAACATGCAAACATGTGAGATTTTTTTAATTTATATATTGTGCCATCTCTATTTATATTTTTATCATTGAGTCCATTCATTGTCATTTATATTTGTGATGCTTACAACAAAAACTACATAGGGCTGTGTTCTATTTTCAGATCTCAGAAGAAGAAAAGGAAAATGAAGTGCCTTCAACAGAGAGTCAGACAGTAAAAGCTAGAACAAATAAAACGTAAATATATCAATCATTTTTCTCTTGATATATTCCTTCCTGCAAAAATTAATTGTATAACAGGAAATTACTGTCAACATGCAATGTATTATTCAAGTTAAGTATGGAGGCATTAAACTATACATTACTGTAAACAATAACAGACAATTACCAGTCTTTAAAATAATTAACTTACCTGTGAAACATGTGATGACAATTATTATTATTATTATTATTATTATTATTATTATTATTATTATTAATTTTATTACTATTATTATTAACTGGCTGCCCCAGTCATGAATTTTATGGCCATGTCAATTAACTGGCTTAGTACCCGATTGTTTGCCGAATTGACCTTCATACATATTGCATTGCAAAATTATTAGCCTCAGGGTCAAACATACACGTTGCAATTTGGTTAATTTTTACAATGTGACAAGTATAAAATGCTACTTGTTACAGAGTTTCAGAAAGTAAAACTCCATCAGCCAGGAATTGTTTTAATTTTATTATCGGTATGTACTTGCTTCACAGATGGAAAAATCTATCCATGAATCAAAGCTACATTTCAAGATTTTACAATGAATCTTCTACAATATCCCAGCTACCAAAATAATCATTTTTCTGTTTTATATAGGAAGTAAAATCTAGCTTCTAATTTAAACCTGTGAAGTGACCAGCAGTTGTTTATATCTGACTCAATTTACCTTTTGATTGCCTCTATGACAGCAGTTGTTTATATTTGACTCCATTTACCTTTTGATTGATTGCCTCTATGACAGTAGTTGTTTATATCTGACTCCACATACCTTCGATTTCCTCTATGATAATCACCTGGATTAACTGCCCAATTTTCCATGGGCATTCACTATTTTTAAAGGCTACAGTTTTCCATGGGTATTCACTATTTTTAAAGGCTACAGTTTTCCATGGGCATTCACTATTTTTATAGGATACAGTTTTCCATGGGCATTCAAGGCCCAAACGATGCTCATCTGCCAATGCTCGAAAATATAAAATCCTTTATCCTTTATACTAACCCAGATTTTATGACCAGCTTTTGCTTTAATGCCATCCAAGTAGACCATCTTAAGCACACTTGTGCCTCTTATTGTTGGTGTTAATATTATTAGTAATTTTCCAAACTGTTTGAAAGAAAAACATTGTGATATTGTAATATCCCTCCCTCCCTCACTCCATCCATCTATCCCTCCCTCCCTCCCTCCCTCCGTATGTCTGTCTGTCTGTTACCACATTACCAAACCACTTAGTGGAAATCATGAGATTTGGTAGGTGTCCTATCTACATGGTAAGCATGCATACTATGTATTATGCTTGCTTTCCTACCAGGGGCTACTAAGGGGAGGGACAGAGATAAAATTTGACAATTTCAGTGATATTTTAAAATATTTTTTGTCAAATTTTTAATATAAATACCTAGTAGGAAGAAACATACCATATATACTCACTTATAAGTTGAATCCAACTGCAAAGAACATTGACTCTGGTCTGTTATAACATTATATGCAGGGAAATCAGGGTCTGTGTCATCTGCTGATTACTCCTAACAAACTACCTACACACAGAGTTACCTGCACTTTATGCGATGACAGAAATGGGTCAGTGCAGTTTGGTGTTGGATCTAACTTACATGCCAGTATATATGGTACATGTATATGAAACAGGGTTTGGGTATTTTACCCTAAGGTCATGGTTTAGGGATACAGATACTCATGGCAGTCAAGACAATGAACTCAAGTTATGATTATTGTTATTATTATTATTATTATTGGAATTAAAACTTACATTCTTTTGAAATTATATCTGAATTTTTTAGTACCATCAATACATACCATTTTCATTGACATAGTTACTTCAGATATAAAGTTTTGTTTTCAGCATGTGTGAAAATACTTTTTCAATTATAGTTTTTTCTTTGACAATTAGGAGTAAGGTTTTCTTTCAATACAAATTTTGAATTGATAAAAAGATCTAATTTAATTTGATGCTTACAAAATTGCTTCAGCTTCAATTATAACTGAGTCTTGTATTTGAACATGTATTTCAGTCATGTGGTATTGAAAGACCCACATGAGAAGGAGGAAACTGACAGTTTAGCAGACAAAGATGAACCTGAGTTGCAGGAACTGGACCCAAAACAAGAACAGCAGCTTTCTGACTCCAAAAAGAGCCCACTCCCTCCGCACTCTTCTGCAGCACCTCTAACCCCTGCCAGTCCCCAAAGGCAGCCAGTGTTAGCAGGTAGGAATAAAATCTTACCCATGTACAAGAGGGTGGGTAGGACATCTGGTGCAGTGGGAAAGACAGATGGAAAAATCTCTCATCTCAGCATCAGTATTCCACAGGTAGAGATCATAGACAGCACCAGAGGATCTGGGGACAAATTCATGTCACTTGGCAACACACAGGCAACCAAATCAGCTACCAAGGCAAGATTGAAGTCAGGGTAAGGATTTCCAAATTTTTGTCTATCCTGTGATAAATAGCAATGGCAGTTTTGTCTCTCCTGTGATATATGGCAGCAAGAATGGCATTTTCATCTATCCTGTGTCAGATAGCAAAGGCATTTTTGTATCTCCTGTGGCAGTGGAATTTTTGTCATTATCAACACAATAGTTTTCATGTGAAGGTTATGCCATAAAGATTTTATGTATATAAAGATTTGATGATTTTGAGAGTTCCAAATTACTGCCTTCACTAAGTCATCCCTGTATTTTAATACTACTACAGTACTACTACTACTACTACTACTACTACTACTACTACTAATAATAATAATAATAATAATAATAATAATAATAATAATAATAATAATAATTTTCAGAGGGTAATGCAAATACTTTACAAAACTAATCTCACACTCAATTATTTACAAATATTTTCAAGTAAATGACAAGGATGCATTGTAGCACAGTTATTTGCAATTTCATAAAAGAGAAATTGAAGGAGGTGGAAAAGTAAAGATAAAATGATATCTAAGTAGAAGAGTGAAAAATCTGGAGGAATGAAAGAAAATCATGAAGATAATAGTTTTTACTTTATGAGGGTGAACCAAAAATTTATCTCCATTATTGCCCTCAATTATTTACTTATATACAGACAAATATATCATTTAAACAAAAGGGTATTATGGAAAATGAAGTGAAATATGGATTCAGCACATAGCATTGCATACTTAAATATGCATGATTGTAAACTTTTCACACACACACACACACACACACACACATATACATATACAAGTTTGATGATGTAATATATTGTATAAATTATACAACAGTGTACAACACAATTTGGTCATAACATTGCTTAGATATCATCAGGATTGCATTTATTTCAGACATCTGGGATGAAAGAAAGATTGGGATGGTGTTATGTATATTTAATTTGCATTGTTTGTTAGTATTTAGGTTGATTTTTTATCAGTTTATTTAATTATACTTTATTGTAATGTAACATTGTATGTTGGAATTAACCCTGTCCAAAATCAGGTTTATTTTCTACTTGACCTGAATTATTAATTTTTTAAATAATTTTTTTCTTTCTTTCTGTAGACAACTGCTACATAGCTAAAATTTTATCTGTGTTAATTGGTTTATTATCAGGATCATTATAAATAAAAGTAAGTTCATGTATATTTATTCGGGTCTGGGTCTGCATCTAGGTTTTTGGGATTTCCCCACAAATTACTTGGTGTACCTGACATTATCCAGGTTATATATTATAATTTTAGTAAACAACTGCTAATTATATCTATATAAAAATATTGTCTGTAAATATTAAGAACTTTCTAGAAGGATTTTTTCTATTGGGTAATAGATATTTCTTACAAAAAATGTTAATTGTGACCTGAGGTCAAGTAGAAGACTATTTAATATTGTTACTTGAAAAATATTCATTTGTGCTTAAGATCTATCAGAATCAATTTGTATTATTTTTGTGACCAGTACATCATTTCAACTGGAATTCATTTCAAGTTATTCAATTTAAGTGATTTTCTTCTGGAAATACAAAAGTGCTTGGGTAACATTCTTTAACAGAAACATTTACTGGGATTTATAGTGAATGGAAAAAATGGAAATATATTACTGTGTTTCCACTAAAGACTGTTGGCACATCAGCATTATACAGGTCATCACAGATCAATACTTCATTACTTTCTACTAAAGTTGATTCAAAAACTTTAAATATTAATAGTTTTGTCTAATTTCTGGATTATTTTGGGATTTAATTCACATTACTGTAAGTTCTTTTTTTATTTTTGCTTTGTGTTCTAGCTAAATAAATTACTATTGAAAAATTAGAAAGCTTGTTGTTTTCACTCTTCTATTACTTATTTTAAGTGCATAGACTCCTAACAATTGTGCTTCTTGAACATCTTTTGGAAACGGTTCCCAATGATTCAATTTACTCTTTGTCTTAAGAAAAAGAAGAAAAGTTATTAGATGAAAAGAGCATGGTATCGGTAGACTAGAATCAGTATTTTTTGTGCTTTTAAAGAACATATTATTTATAAAGTTGGGCACATTAGAAACATTTAAATTTGTTTAGCTTTTATATGAAATATTATTTAATAGTTATTCATTTGTTCAAATCATTCATACATTCATACACATTATTGACATTGTTGTCACAGATAGTTCTGAGGGCTTGTTTTTGAAGTCTTTCCATTTTTAACATACCTGTTGTAGAAGCATTACCCCATATGATATTCCATTAGTCCAGATGAGGTTGAATATAACTTAATAAAACATCATCCTGTGGCTAAAGACTATTTTTTCTATACATCAGGATGGCTTTTGATTTAGTGGTTCATGGTGTTCTAATAAAAAGCTAATGTACTATAAATTTGATGCCAATCCCTTAAGCTGGGCAATGAAATTCCAAAAATATCACTGTTGGAAATATTCAATATAAGTCAAAGTTAATTAATGATGGAGGTCCCCAGGGGTCTAATTTAAGCCTATTACCATTTCTTATTTTCATTTGTGGACAAATCACTTAAATACAGACTTATTTGCAGATGAAGCTATGGTAAAAGCTTCAACTAGTGATGTAATTACTGTTGAAGCTGTACTAGATTCTGGTATTAGAAATATTTTGAGTTGTGGTAAAAATAAAATAAAATGAATGAAACTGAAAACAAAATGTATGGTTACAGCCTCATCAATGGAGCACTCCTTTTCTGAGAAACTGCTAAATCTGATAATAAATGGGCAACTCATTGAAAATGCTAAAAAGGAAAAACTTATTAAGGAGTGATAGCTGAATATGACTTAGAATGGGACAAATATATCGACTCTGTTGATCTATATGAAACAAAATAAATTTACTATACCTCCCCATGCAAATAATTGTACAACAATGCCTACATTTTGCAATTTATTAATTATTGTTTGACAACTGCCCCAAGAGTTAGTTAGAAAGAATGGACAAGATACAAAAGAGAATAACTTGCCTAATTCTGTCTGTTCTTTTGACACAAGATCTAAGACTCTTTTCCATGAACTGAAATGGCTTCAAATAATTGACAGAATAAACTATCAAAAGGCAGTTTATGTCTGCAGAATTTAAATTTGTAAAATGCCTCAGTAAATAAATGGACTGTGTAATGAAATTCAAGGGCCATATTCTTTATGGATGACCTTACTTGGCCAATTGAAATTTCCAAAACCAAAGACTTGACAATTTTGAAGTTGTCTTAATATTCTGGAACAAAAATATGGAATTCTTTGCCCACATCAGTTAGGCAGCCACTTCTGTCGAAAGTTTTAAGAAAAATACATCAGGTACTTGAAATGTGAATTTTAAATAATTTCTTCATGTCATATATTGTAAAATCTGTTTCTACTCCAACTGTCTTTTGTTTCTGTGTAATTGATAAAGTTGTTGTATCATCTAATCATTTCTTCTTTTTAAATGTTGTGACTTGACTTATTCTACACATTTTATTAGTAAGATTCATTTATTTTCCTAGAAAACAAAGAGAAGGTGTTTAAGAAAAGGAATTTAGGGTATTGCGAATTAAATCCCAAATAATTCTAGAATTACAGAAACAAGATCTAATTAGAAAAGGTCTAAAAAAAACTATGGTGGAAATCCAAATTAATTTCAATGCTGGAAGTGTTGATGTGTCTGTAGTGGCCCATGTAGTGATAATACAATCCAAGAATATATCCTTCATTAAAATTTCACCTTAATTTCAAGTCTCTATATCCAAGAATGTTATTTTTCAAGAGCACTTTTTTATTTCCAGTGAATAAATAATTTGAATTAATAAAATTCCAGCCCAAATGAATTACTGGACACAAAAATAATGGAACTGATAATGTTCAAATATTAAAGCATGCATTAATAATTTCTTGGAAAACAAGAGTATCTAGTTCTTGACCTCAGGTTACAATTAGCATTTTCTAAATATAAACTATTACCTAAAGGAAAATAACCTTCTAGAGGCTTCTGAATGTTTACTAGATAAAATTAGACTATAATTCGATAAACACAATGCCCTTTACCCAGACAATGATAATAATTTTGATAGTTAACCCATATATATCGGGAAAATATTTAGCTGTATATATACTGTATTAATTGTTTACATAATTATTTTATAAAAATTAATGATTCTGCTCAAGTCAAAAATGAACTTGATTTTGAATGAGGTAAAGTACAATATACAATGTTACATCATCAATAGCTTAAAATGACATTTTAATTTTTTATCATAGAAAACTAACTAACAAACAATGCAAATTAAATATACACAACAGTGTAAACACTGTCTTAGAACTATCACACCCACCCACTCGGTTATTTTTATCTTTCTCAGTTTTCTAACATTTTTGAATAATAATTTTTCTTTTCTAGCTTGTTCCAGTCTTGTGGAAGTAGAACTATAAATATTCATTGCATATCAAACAAACTGTACTGTTGATACTTACATATCAAACAAACATGAACAGTATTGTACTGTTTATACTTACATATCAAACAAACATGAACAGTATTGTACTGTTTATACTTACATATCAAACAATTATAAATAGTATTGTACTGTTTATACTTACATATCAAACATGAACAGTATTGTACTGTTTATACTTACATATCAAACAATTATAAATAGTATTGTACTGTTATTTCTTATATATCAAACATGAACAATATTGTACTGTTTATACTTACATATCAAACAATTATAAATAGTATTGTACTGTTATTTCTTACATATCAAACATGAACAATATTGTACTGTTTATACTTACATATCAAACAAATATGTACAGTATTGTACTGTTTATACTTACATATAAAATATGTACAGTATTGTACTGTTTATACTTACATACCAAACATGAACAATATTGTACTGTTTATTCTTACATATCAAACAAACATGAACAGTATTGTACTGTTTATACTTACATATCAAACAAACATGAACAGTATTGTACTGTTTATACATACATATCAAACAAACATGAACAGTATTGTACTGTTTATACTTACATATCAAACAAACATGAACAATATTTACTGTTTATACTTACATATCAAACAAACATGTATTGTACTGTTTATACTTACATATCAAACAGACATGAACAGTATTGTACTGTTTATACTTACATATCAAACAAACATGAACATTATTCTGTTTTTATACTTACATGTCAAACATGAATAATATTGTACTGTTAATCTTACATATCAAACAAATAGTACTGTACTGTTTATTCTTACATACAAAAAAACATAAGCAGTATTGTACTGTTTATACTTACATGTCAAACATGAATAATATTGTACTGTTTATACTTACATATCAAACAAACATGAACAGTATTGTACTGTTTATACTTACATATCAAACAGACATGTTCAGTATTGTACTGTTTATACTTACACATCAAACAAGCATGAACAGTATTGTATTTTTTATACTTACATATTTAATATGAACAATATTGTACTGTTTATACTTACATATCAAACATGAACAATATTTACTGTTTATACTTACATATCAAACAAACATGTAGTACTGTTTATACTTACATATCAAACAAACATGTATAGTATTGTACTGTTTATACTTACATATTAAACAAACATGTACAGTATTGTACTGTTTGTACTTACATATCAAACAAACATGTACAGTATTGTACTGTTTGTACTTACATATCAAACAAACATGTACAGTATTGTACTGTTTATACTTACTTGTAAATTAGATCCAACTGCAAGCAACATAGATCCCAGTCTACCATTGGATGTCTATTTTGCTTGTTCCACTGATTACTCCTAACAATCTGAATAGATCCAGGTCTACTGGCACATAGTGCATTGGCAGATTTGGGTCTATGCATTTTTCAGCTAGATTAGGCTTGTACACAAGTATGTATGGTGCTTCATTTTGGACTTTAAAAATTTATATCCATGAAAATAAAAGAATTCATAGTAATATAATCTACCATATCATGTTTATTACAGCTGTCACTCATACATCACTAATTGACACCTGTCAATTATCACATTATGCTTTGTTACAGTGCAGATCAGGAAATGATGTAGTACCATTTGGCCCTAATGATAAAAATCATAAGAGTGTATCACATTATGGGAAAATTTGAAACTTAACTTTGTATCTTTACTTCCATTTTAAAACACCATTGTTTAATAATTTTGATAGTGCTCACTATACCACTGTTTGGTATATCATGCTGTTCTCAGTTTATCATGGTTCCACACATATCATGGTTCTCTATATATGACAGTTTTACTTACATTGCAGTTCGCAACATAATGTGGTTCTGTATATAATATAGTCAGTGATTATGGACCCTGACTACTTCATTATAACAAGGAAAAGCTGTAATTGGTACATGTTTGTTGGGCCTGTCTGGGGATTGTGGAAGCTCAACACATCAATCACTTTGACATCCACAACTTAAATTAACCCCAGTGTTAAAGTGTTTTACTATCCTTTTATTTAAATACCATTTCATCCCACACTTTTGGTATTTGGAATACTGTTTGTGCATGTGCTTACCTGTAGTTAGCTAAATAAGCACCTTCATTATTGAAGCTGTTAGTGGGCTCATTTATTCTATTGTTAAAATTTACAACTGAAATTAATTTCACTTGATTGGTTATTTCCTTTATCCATTGCAGAAGATACTTACCAACTAGGAAGAGCCGTCCCTTCAGTGCAATGGATGCATACAAGTACATCCTGGATCATCCTCGTACTAAATATCTAGGTAGTGACAATGTATTTAACACTACATATCAGCGTCAGCGCACAGAGGCTTGGCGTCAGAGTGTACAGGGCTCTAGTAGTATGGCTGCAGGTTCCTCCTCTTCTCAGTGTAATTATCTCTTCCTTCTCCTAAATCCTCGTAATCATCATGCACCATATGTCAGGCCAATCAAACAGACTGGCTGGAAACAATGAACTTTCCTTCTATCATCATTTATATCTAAAACCCGTTTATGGGAATTCGATAGAAAATGGAGTCAAATGTTTACTCTATATACAGAAGCACACAAGACATATGCATTCAGATGTTAACCTGTTAATACAGGTGTGTGCAATAAATAAAATTAAGGTAGTATAACAATACAAACTTTATTACATTGTAACTAATCCCAACAAGATGGCATAATAAATGAAATTCAACTTGGCTTTTATAGTTAGTACAGATGTAACATATGTGGACATTCCAAAATTGTGAAAATAATTGAAAAGACAACAAAATACACTTTTAGAACTTACTGATATTTAATGTTCAGTTTTCTTTTATACTATGGAATCCTTAGGAACATGTCTTGATACAACCATTCATCTTTTTAAAAACGAGTCTTTTTTGAACGTATTATTGCTTTTGAATATTTACTGGCAGGTTTGGGTCTGCCATGTTTATTGTTGGATTCATGTTATACATAAACAAAACTACATTTGTTCCATGTCACTGGACATTTTCTGCTGAAAGGATTGTAAATAGACAAGAAGTGGCTTTATTGCCAGAAATAATTAAAAAAAGAATGCTTACTCATTATTTTAGAACATTCCCACCCAGTTTGAGATATTTGGACATTTCACACACAGTTTGAGATATTCTGACATTTCACACCCAGGTTGAGATATTATGAAATTTCACACCTAATTTAAGATCTTTGGATATTTCCCACCCAGTTTGAGATATTTGGACATTTCACACCCAGTTTGAGATATTTGGACGTTACACACCCAGTTTGAGATATTTGGACATTTCACACCCAGTTTCAGATATTTGGACGTTACACACCCAGTTTAGAACTTAAAGAATTTCTTAATTCTTGTCTCGTTTTGATGTAATGGACTAAGTCATATGGCAGCCAGCAGTTTGAAGGGTCTGACATGGGTGTCAAACATACTAACATTTTTTTCCAGGGATGCCAAATGTCTAGTCTTTTCAGATCAGTATAATACATGTAATGTCATATATTCCCTAATTAATGCCCAAGGGAGGGAGCATTACATTTTATAAATGGCTGTGTTTATTAGAGGACAATAATGAAAGTTGATGTTGTTCTTTTGGTTTACTCTTACAATGACAACATTAACATGTTGGGGTCTTTCTGCAGCTAAATTCAATCATTTTCCCACTTAGTGGCTGGTAAGTCTTTGAACTTGCCACCCAGCTTTTGCATCAATTTTAACACAGCATGCCTGCCTGCGACTATAACATTTTATACATTGTAACAGTATAATCAACTTGCCACCCAGCAATTGTATCAATTTTAACACAACATGCCTGCCTGTGACTATAACAATTTATACATTGTAACAGTATGGTCAACTGACACTGCTGCAGTATTTTCATGTAATCATTGGTCAGAAGCAGACGGGTTAATGAAAAGCACAGGTCTTACACTGTTTTTTAATTTGTCAGATCTTAAAAAAAGAGGATGGGACATTGTTAATTAAAGTGGTTGCATTAATTAGGTAGTATATGGTATTAAATTATTTACCTTTGCTGAAGTTAATATAAAGTTGTATGAACCAGTAAACTTCATATTGGTCAAGATGAAGTGGTGGTCAGTATGATGGGAATACTAATTCATAAAGTTTCAAATTCACCTCAGTGACGGTCAGTAATTTCTTTTATTAGCATAATCAAGTACAAAAACTTACATGTGTTTCAGAATAGTGAAAATGCAATGTTAGCTACATGATGCCACAAAAAGTATGTTATGACATTAAGTAAAAGTCAGTGATGACTTATTGCAAATTGTGTAATGTTTCATCCAATGCTATAATTAAGGATGCAGAAACCTTTACAGAAGTTTTGCATATCTCAGTTTGTGAAGTATTTTATCACAGTACAAACTATGACTTTTACAAAAGTTTTGTTCTTCCAGGTCACTGTATAAGTTATTTTGTTAGAATAATTTGCCTATGTATTCTAAAATATTAATTCACTAAATTGTGTCAAGCGAGGGAATATAATTTTTTTTTCTTCATTATTGTGTAAACAGAATGATTTGGAGTTGTAGCAATATAGAAAATAATTGACTGTATATTTATTGAGACAGAATTAGATAAAAATTTCATATAGTTTATGCCTTTAATGTTATCTTATATTCCACAGGTTTTTTTTCTTCATCTTAGGCTATGCAGTTTTATGCACAGAAAATAGTCATGGGGTTCCCATGTTTTAAGGTTTAAATCTGCATGACAAATTAAATGTTTTATCATCAGGTAAAAATCAGTTTTACCTCTGGATGATTTTGATAATCTCTACTATCCCAATCTGATAAAATAACACATTTGTTCATGTTATATTTTGGAACTCTTCATCAATCTAATTTTCATTTTAAGAAATTTTCTTTCCTTATTGTTTGATTTGTTTACAAATATCTTGAAAATGGGAATACAGATCTTTAGTGAAAAGATATTTATGATAAAATGCAGTTCTCGGTAGCAAAGGTATATATATATATATATATATATATATATATATATATATATATATATATATATATATATATATATATATATATATATATATATATATATATATATATATATTAAAACTGACAATGAACAGTGCAATACTAGTACACTATATCTGACTAGCCTGAGTGCTTTTGACTCGTAATGAGTCTTTCAAAGGCAAATAAAAAGCATAGACTAGACAAACAAATAAAACACAGAAACCATTATGTTTGCAAGACTTTCCATGGCCGTTTCTACAGGAATTATACCTTTTAATATATTGTGTTTATTTCAACTTGTTGCGGATGCTGGAAAATATTTTGATTGACCTAGAAATCAATGAGCCATAATAACATCTGTTGTTTATGTAAATTTATGTTAGTGCAAATTATATCCCAGATATTTCATGGTTATAGTAGTAATTATAGGTTATTAAGCGAATTTAGAGAATTATTTGAGGAAAATTTGTCGGCTGCAAAAGATAATTTTATTTGTGCATGACTGTCTTTTTCTAATCTTCTTGGTTTAAACTGCTTAGTTTCAATGTTTCCCTCCCCTGGCCACAGTTTCAGTGATATAACACTTATTGCAATTGCTCACAATCACAACTGGAGTTCTGAAACCAGGAAAGAAAAGGAATCCTACTGGATATGCCACCTTAGAATATTGAAACCAATCAGTTTAAACTAGGAAGAGTACCGGTATGTAAAGTTTTGCAAACAAAACGGTTTTTGTGTTTTATTTGTTTGTCTAGTCTATGCTTTTTATTTGCCTTTGAAAAAGATTCATTAAGAGTCAAAAGCACTCAGGCTAGTCAGATACTTTTTTTACACTGTTCCTTGTCAGTTTATGGCTTTTATCTGAATAAATCTTAAAAAATCTCTGACACATGTGATCCCTTGCTCGATCCAGTGCACTTGAAAGGTCTGTTATTTGCTTTATGATTTGTATTCTTTATATATATATATATATATATATATATATATATATATATATATATATATATATATATATATATATATATATATATATATATATATATATATATATTTCACAAATGTTGCACATTTTATATACCTTAACCTTGATTATTGGGTTTTGATTTTGAATTTTAAAAAATATAATTTGATTTTTGTCCCCAGTTTTTCATACAAAAGATAATTTTTCTTTTGAATCTTATTTGAAAGTACTTTCCTTATTGTTAATGGAATTTAAGACATGTAGAAGATGGGTACAAATTAATATGATTCTCAAATTTATATTTTGACAGTGCAATGAATTCTAGTTGTATAGCATGACAGTGATTTTATTTTATTATTGTTGTTTGGTTATAATTTTAAAGTATTTTATTGAGTTTATTTCCAGTTGCATCAACAAATGGTAGTTTTCCTTCATAAATCTTAACATCTGCTTCAGAGATGTGTATTATATCATGTAATATCAAATGAAGAGAACATACTTGTAGTGTTTTCTGAAATAATCATATGATATTCTTCTGTCTGCTTTTACAAAGAATCTACATTGCAAGCTTTACTTGAGGAAGCACTGATTTATCATCAACTTTAGGACCATGTTCTTCTTTGTGACATAAATGCTGTAGCTTTTCTAGTGTATTGATAAAAGCATTTTAGTTTCTAGAATTCTTCAATTAGCAGCCTGTATAGATTCCAGGGTATTCATGCTGTTTAGATTCCAGGGTATTCATGTTGTAGAGATTCCAGGGTATTTATGCTGTATAGATTCAAGGGTATTCATGCTTTATAGATTTCAGGGTATTCATGCTGTATAGATTCCAGGGTATTCATGCATAGAGACTCCAGGGTATTCAGGCTGTATTGACTCCATGGTATTCAGGCTGTATAGATTTCAGGGTATTCATGTTGTATAGATTCCAGGGTATTCATGCATAGAGACTCCAGGGTATTCAGGCTGTATTGACTCCATGGTATTCAGGCTGTATAGATTCCAGGGTATTCATGCTGTATAGATTCCAGGGTATTCATGCTGTATAGATTCCAGGATATTTATGCTATATAGATTCCAGGGTATTCATGCTGTATTGACTCCAAGGTATTCATGATATAGAGACTCCAAGGTATTCATGCTGTATAGATTCCATGGTATTTATGCTGTATTGACTCAAGGGTATTCATTCTGCATTGACTCCAGGGTATACATGATGAGTGTATAGATTTCAGGATATTCATATGTAGAGATTCCAGGGTATTCATGTTGTATTGACTCCAGTGTATTCATGCTGTATTGACTCCAGGACATTCATGTTTTATAGATTCCAGGGTATTCATACTGTATTTACTCCAGGGCATTCATGCTGTATAGATTCCAGGGTATTCATGCTGTATTGTTTCCAACGTATTCATGCCATATAGATTCCAGCCTATTCATACTGTATAGATTCCTGGGTATTCATGCTATATGGATTCCAGGGTATTCATGATTTATAGATTCCAGGGTATTTATGCTATATAAATTCCAGGGTATTCATGCATAGAGACTCCAGGGTATTCAGGCTGTATTGACTCCAGGGTATTCAGGCTGTATAGATTTCAGGGTATTCATGCTATATGGATTCCAGGGTATTTATGCTATATAGATTCCAGGGTATTCATGCTGTATTGACTCCAGGGTATTCAGGCTGTATAGATTTCAGGGTATTCATGTTGTATAGATTCCAGGGTATTTATGATGTATTGACTCCATGGTATTCATGCTGTATAGATTCCAGGGTATTCATGCTGTATAGATTCCAGGGTATTCATGCTGTATTGACTCCAGGGTATTCATACTGTATAGATTCCAGGGTATTCATGCTGTATAGATTCCAGGGCATTCATGCTGTATTGACTCCAGGGTATTCATACTGTATAGATTCCAGGGCATTCATGCTGTATTGACTCCAGGGTATTCATGCTGTATAGATTCCAGGGTATTCATGCTGTATTGACTCCAGGGTATTCATGCTGTATAGATTCCATGGTATTCATGCTGTATAGATTCCAGGGTATTCATGCTGTATAGATTCCAGGGTATTCATGCTGTATAGATTCCAGGGTATTCATGTTGTATAGATTCCAGGGTATTCATGCTGTATTGACTCCAGGGTATTCATGCCACATTTTAAGAGATTATGGTCCTTGTTTCACTTTGGAGTTTGCTCTTCATTTGCATAATATTGGCAGGGGCATCCATATCATATGGACACATTTTCATCACATATTCTACTACTGTATGTCAATTTTTTTTATTGTAATTTGTGACCTGCGAAAAAAAAAAAACCAGCTTTAGATTTTACTTATAGTACCCATTGCACATCTTCATCATCACAAATTACGGACAAAAATCTGCTACATTTATTTTTAGCCCATGGCTCCCTAACCTGACCTCTCTAACAATTCTCCACACCTTTGGCAAATCTGATGCAGTCATTCGCATTGATTGAACTATGGTATGTTTGTAAGTTCACTGCATTATGAGAAGTTAGTTTGTTAATTTGTCACTTTGCACCAATATGTCATGAACATATGCAAGGCTGCATATCTTGAGCTGAGACTCATCAGCTCCATTCACAAATATCTTTCAGTTGATGCCACTAAAGCGCTTGTGTGTTCGTCAGTACTTTCAAGACTGGATTATTGTAACTCAGTTCTGTCTGGTTCATCTCAATATCTACTCCAGAAACTTCAAAAAGTTCAAAACACAGCTGCTCAGATCATCTTTAAAGTACTACGATCAGAGCACAGCTCAATGCTGCTCTGTAACATACACTGGCTATCCTATCGATCCAGAATCAAACACAAAATTTGATCTCTGTGCTACGTTTCACTGACAGATTCCAGTCTAACATACCTATCTGGTCTGACCCATGTATACACACCAGCAAGATACTTATGTTCCTCTTCTGACAATGGTTCACTCATTATTCCCATTATGAAAATGAAGTCATATGGACAACATTCTTTTGCATATCAGGGCCCAGCTATTTGGAATGAATTGCCCATTGAAATTAGACACAAAGACACAGTGATCCCTTTCAAGAGTGCTCTGAAAACTCACCTAATTCGACTGCAAGAACAAACTTAAAGACCTAATAATGTTTCGTATCTTAAATATTTTCAGCATTTTTTATGTTTTCCAATTTCATGTTTATTTGGGTTTTTTTTGTTTTTCTGTAGTAGTTATATCATTAAATATGTTGTAAAGTGCTTAGAGCTTCTAAAGATTAGGATTGCAAAGTCCTCATTATTATTATTATTAATTCTGAAAACATTTGTACCTTAATAGTTGAAGGGTTTAGCACCATTTTTCAGCACACGATAGGCTATACATGGCAGCCAGTATTATTGGTGGAGGTTGAACCCAGGAAAACCCACATAAAGAACCACCGACCCATGAGAAGCTACTGGCAAGCTTTCTCACATAACTACATTAGCCGAATCTTAGATTCGAACACACGCAGACAGAGGTGAGATGGCAGTGATCCGTAACAGAAAGCGCTTTAGACCACTCGGCCACTCGGGGCCCCCCTGCACCATTTATAGGTTGATGTTTTGGTTAATTCTTTTACAAAATACAGGAGAATTTTTACTGTACTCCATCATCAGCATTGGCAACAGTAGCATCTGCAGTCAGAGTAATAGTGTAAATTAGTTTTCATTTACTGCCACTGTTCTCAACTTTACGCATTAGTTATTCATGACACTTAAGGTGTTTATCACATCACTCAAGTGCCTCAGGCAAAGTAGGTCACATTGACATACTTTTTCATAAACTGTTAATATTTAATTCTTTGCTTAACATGTCATTTCGAGTAGAACTTTTACTGGCTGTGAACTGTAGCTGTATTGATTTCTTTCTATAACTATGATTAGTTTCAATTGGAAAATGTTAAATTAACCTTTATTATTGTTTTTTATATTTTTCCTTCTCTTTCTAGTTTCATTTGCATGCAAAACCACAAAAAAAGTAATTGAATATGTAAAAATAATTATTTTCCAGTGATCCATTGGGAAAAGAAAATCATGAATTATTTTCCTTTTCTAATTTACATACTTAAGCATTAATGAAACTTTGCACGCATATTTTTTGAAATTTTGTTTGAAGCAGGAGTAAATAGAATCCTTGTGCTTGTCTGCCCATTTGTTAAGATGTAACTAGTACAACAGCTATTAATAGATTATTTTGAAAATTAGTCATCATTATGGTCACGACTAGAAGATGTACATATTGAGAAATCAATTGTCTGGGCCCCTGAGTAACCAAGTGATCTAAAGCACTCACCATTACTGATCACTGCCATCTCATTTCTGTCTGTGTGGGTTTGAGTCTATGTCTCAGCCAGTATGGCTATGTGAGAAAGCTTGCTGGTAGCTTCTTGTGGGTCGGTGGTTCTTTCCAGAGTTTACCCGGGTTCTTCCTCCACCATGAATACTGGCCGACAAGTATAGCCTAACTTGTGCTGAAAAATGGTGGTAAACCCTAAAAGAATAACAACAAATCAATTTTTCTTCCATAAGTTTTGAGATATTGCCCTTTTTTTCTCTTAAAACCTTGTATGACACAATTTTGTTACCTGACCCACGTATGTAGATAACATACATGTAAACAGAGAGAATAAGAGGCATGAGTTCAGAAACTGATTGTTCAATCATTTATAGTTTTGATTAAGAGATGTATCAACTACAAGGTTATTTATTAAATGTTATTTTGAATAATGATTTATTTTTACAACGCTGTAGATGATGCATGTTTTTATAAGAGATCACTAGACGTTGTGAATTTGTGAATTTCTATTACTTTTTTGGCCTTGTGCCTAATCATGAAATGTGATGCATAAAGTTGCACTCACAAAAATTAAGCTTTTCATATTTTGGGCACAAGATCTCCTTAAAATAGTCAATGAATCAGAATATTTTAATGGGATTCACTCTCCCTGGATTTGACATACCGGTAAGTTAGGCAGTCCCCCTTGTATTTGACATGCAGGTAAGTCAGGCAGTCCCCCTTGGATTTGACATTAAGTCATGCAGTCCCCTTTTACTACATATGATTGCAGTATAATGTTGTTTACATTTTCACCAAAACAACAGTAAAATGTTTTGTGTTTAATGTATACAAGTTTGAATTTCAGATGACTCTGTCATAGAGTCATTACAACAATAACCATATTTACTAGCAGTTTCTAGTTGTTTTTTAGTATGTTTTATTAGTTTAGGAATTCTCTTTTTAGTATGTTTTATTAGTTTAGGAATTCTCTTTATAGTATGTTTTTTAGTTTAGGAATTCTCTTTTTAGTATGTTTTTTAGTTTAGGTTTTCCTTATTTTAGTACCTTTTATTTTTTGCTGTGGAGTGGTGGTCAAGAGGAATTCGTTGAGAATTTATTTTTTGCTTTATATTATTTTCCATTTGATTTTTTTCTCTCTCAACTGTCATTATGAGATTTGTTTAAAAAAGTGCTTACTTCATGGTTTTAATGTTTTTTAAATTTACAAGTAGAAATATTTCATATTTGCTTTTTATCCTTTTCTTTGATTTGCATGCAATTACTTTCAGTAGATCTTGTTTGTAAAAATGTGTTTGTGTGTTCTATTCTTTAGAAGAATTATGTTTTTGATTCCCCACATCTTTACCTGTCTGATAATTATCTGGAGAATGGAGTCTGCACCATTTATCACATGGAACCAGTTACGTCACAACATTTCTTAGGTCATTGTTATTGTATCATTTTTGTTGCTGTGAAAAAGGGAACATTAAATCAAGTAGATATTTTTCCATCTGCTACTCAGTCAAGAATAACTAATGATGTAATAACTGGTTCTGGTGTTACACAGAGACAAGAATAACTAATTATTGTGTGATAACTGGTTCTCTGTTACACATACCTACTTGTATAAGTAATGATTGTGTGATAACTGACTGAAGCGTTCAGTAGTTTGACCTTGAATCAGTGTGATGAAAATTGAGGATGTTTCTGAATTTTCTTTGGTGTTTACAGTTAATAATAATCTCACAACCAACATTTGTTGTTTTAGCTATCAAATTACTAATTTAAGCTATAAGTTGCACTTTCGTGGTTCAAGTAAATATTGCACAAAATATACTTCTCATGTTATTGTTATTGGTCCATTTTTGGAAAAGACATTTTTATTCTCATAGATTTGCTTGATAGCCTGGTGACAGTTTTATTTATTATTGCTATGAATGAGAAAAAGTTTTAACTCAGTAAACAGTAAACATTATCTGCCTTGATATCACCTTGATTTACCTTGGTAAACAATTATAGTTTACTGCATTTGTACGAGAAAATATGAATAAATGTTTCTGCATAATACTGCATGACCTTTGGGAGTTCAGTATTAGTACAAAAACATAAGTTCATATTCGCCTATTCAAGTGCAGTAACCTTTTTATTATATATTCATTTTGTTTTCCTACCTAAGGCTTAATTTAAAAAAATACACTTCAAGAAACAAAGTGATTGAGTTTATGCTGTATTTAAAAAATAAATTCATCAGTATATGTACAAGGTAAAAAAAGTTTTTAAGAAAATGTTTTTGGCAAACTTAAAATTGAAATTTAGAGTATATTGTGAATGAATGCACATTGGAACAACTTTCCAGTTGGTCTGGAATGGATGGATTTTGTTATTCTTTTAATCCAACTTTATTATGCTTGTGTGGACTGGATTTAATTAACTGAGTCAATTTGATACTTGTGATTTGAACAGTGGAAGCACCTGCTCTGAAACAGCTACACCTGTTTCTGCTTTGTTATTGATTGTTTGCAGTTATAATGTGGGGAAAATAATCACTCTTTTAAATAAAATTATCAAAAAAACTATGGAATTTCACACTTTTTTTGTTTTGAGTCCAGTAAGGAGAATGTGATTTCTGTTGGAAATAGTCAAAATTACAGTACTATTTTGCTCTGTGTATCAAGTTTTAGAACCCATGACAAGGGTCTCGTAATTTGGATATGCATAACTAATTAAGAAAGTCTATTTTGAGGAAATTCAAGATGCAAAAAATGTAAGTATATTTATGTCCATTCATACTACCAGCTGAAGAAGGCATGTTGATACCCTGTCGCTTGCTTACTCTTTCTCGAAGGGACCCCAGCTAGGTACATGACCTGGCATCTATAGCTAACCTACTGTAATCATAAATACAAAACATTGTAACAAAAATGTTAAAATGGGAAAACTGCAAAGCAGCTGCTATGTGAGAGTCCATTTAGCCAGCCAAAAAAGACTTCATCAATGTCTTGGTTTATTGGCTCAGAGGTTCTTAGTTTTCTATCGGAATCTTTAGTAGCATTTTGTCTCAAATTTTGTGTTTAATGATTTGTAAACTGCTACATCTCCGATAGATATGCAAAAGCCCTTGGCCTCAGTGTGCTTTTCTGTGCTAATTTTATAGAACATTGGTCATAGTCATTTTATTTGCAAATAGTAATGAAACTTTCTCTGAAATAACTTTTTAAATGATCCGAATGCTACTTTCATTATTGTGTGTCTCACTTTTCTTGTGGACATTGCAAATAGCAGGTTCATGTGTTTGCTTTATAAAAATTTATTTTTTGACTCACTAAACTCATCCACATCATTAACTTTCAAATGGACTAAATGGCTTGTTAGTTAATACACAAACAAATCTAATAAACCAAAAGCTAAAATGTCTTGTACATGAGCATACATCATTTGTTTATGATAGAAGTTGTTCCTAATGCATGATACTGATTTTAGACATGTGTTATATAGTGGGAAACTGTACATTATGGAAAAATACTGCATGATTCCAACAATTTAAAGTTAATAGAGAAAAATAAATGAGGCTATAATAATAAACATTATTTACCTTGATATCACCATGATTTACCTTGGTATATCTACCTTGATATTACATTGATTTACCTTGGTATATCTACCTTGATATCACATTACTTTACCCTGTTAAACAATAAATATCTGCTTAGATATCCCAATAATTTTTATTGTGGTAAACATGTGAGAGATATTGAGTAAGAAATGGATGGAATATTCATGGAGTTTTGCTGTGGTGAGCCATGGCAGTTGTCCTTGTTTAATGTGTATTTTAATTTGGTCTTTATATGCAAAGATATATGGTTAAAATTTAGAAGGCTAGAATCTACATACATTGACTAAACATTGACTTGGGACCACATTCACACCTAAACACTGACCTGTGACCATACTTTCACCCAAACACTGACATGTGACCATACTCACACTCAAAGATTGGCCTGGGACCATAATTTCATCCAAACATTGACTTGGGACCACAGGCACACCTCAACACTGACCTGGAACCATACTTTTACCCAAACACTGACCTGGGACCATACTTTCATCCAAACTGTGACCTGGGACCATACTCACACCCAAACATTGACTTGGGAACATACTTACTTCCAAACATTGACCTGGAACCATACTCACACCCAAACATTGACCTGTGACCATACTTACACCCAGACATTGACCTGTGACCATACTCACACCCAAACATTGACCTGTGACCATACTTACACCCAAACATTGACCTGTGACCATACTCACACCCAAACATTGACCTGTGACCATACTTACACCCAAACATTGACCTGTGACCATACTTACACCCAAACATTGACCTGTGACCATACTCACACCCAAACATTGACCTGTGACCATACTCACACCCAAACATTGACCTGTGACCATACTCACACCCAAACATTGACCTGTGACCATACTCACACCCAAACATTGACCTGTGACCATAATAAAAAATCCATCATGTGATCCATCTTCCTTTTGTGATTGCATATTAAAATTTACTCAGGAAATATGTTAAAATGTCATTTTAATTGAATTTTTTGGGTTTTTTTGTTTGGTATCAAACCTTGGAAGCAGAATAACACAAAATCCATAAGGCAAATGAGGTTTTCCTGACTTCCTTTCATTGCGTATATGGCAATGATTTAAATAATTAAATCTTTCTGCCATGTCAATGATTTTACAAACTTTATCAGATTTTCACATTTGTTTTAAACTTAGGTTTTTGTTTACAATACATCTTTTACAAACACATGTCATTTTACTTTTCCATTTTAATTTTTGTACTTTTTAGTTCAAAATATTAACTCTTGCTTGAAAAGATTTTACAATTATGGACATTTATAAGTACAATCCCTGTATGGTTTATTTCTTTCTCTAATTGTATGTGTGATTAAATGGAGCTTTTTTCCCCAATAACAATAGTGACTTTGTGTCAATAATCAATAGTTAAATCAAGTATTACAAGTTACACATGTACTTATCAACTTTCATATGGCCACATGCAGCCAGTATGTATAACAGAATCAGTGAAATGTAAATAGTAATTCTCTTGTTCTAAATGCATATACATTATACCAAGTTGCCTAAGGACAAAGATTGTTTTTACTGGCCAGGGATGTGGGAATGGGTACAACAATACAACCACTTAAACCCAGGGATGTGGGAATGGGTACAACAATACAACCACTTAAACATGGAATGAGGAGGGTGGGTCTTGAAATTTCTTTGTTTTGGTGTATTTCTCAGCTTATGTATGGAGTAGCATAACTAGAAGTTTGTACAATACAATTTTGAGGCAGTGGGAATCAGCACTTTAAAATACATTTCATCTGGACTAGCAGTAACCATGCTTCCTGTTATTATCAAACCTTGCAAAATTCAGTCCAAAGGATTTAGGTCAAAATCTAGGGAAAGAAAAGTTAGTGTAGATTCCAGAGCTATGCTTACTCTAGAGAAACTTTCAGGTAGTGTTCTCAAGTAGTTTTTTTGTGTTGTATTATTAATACTGAATGATTTTAGTTCTCATATTTCTTCAGTTAATGAAATGCTTAAATATAGTAACTGTAAGTTTAATATTTATACATAGATACTTCTTAAATGTTAAAGAACTAGCTTTTGCAATCTTGTCACTTTAATAAGTAGAAAATTTGATTGTAATGACAACTAAGGTAATACATGACAAAGGTAGAAAAGTGATAGACTTAATGTTATGTTTGTAATATATGTTTTTAAAAGTCAGTTTTTTAAAATTTCAAATGTTTAAAACCATAGAGATTTTTTTTTGTTGTCGCTTGTTTACCATTAAAACTGATATATTAAAAGACCAACTGATTTAATGTTGATTACTAACAGAATCATCTTTTTATTAAATAATTGATTTCATCAGTAATGAATCAGACATATTTTATAATCAAATCTTTGAACTTGTAGCTGGTCAGGCCACCCCACCACCCCAGCGACCTTCATCCCCTGAGTCAAGGACATCAGGCAAACACAAGGGGTCAGTGATGTCTGTTACTCATGGCACCAACTGGCTGGGTGGGGGTCGTGACCTTTACTGGGAGAGCCTTCAGAAAAGACCTAATTCAAGTCATATTCCAGGATGGAAGGAGGGACTGCCAGATAATATGCGGCCAAGGTCAGCTGTGGCTGCACGGACACTCAACAGGTAAACACTATGAAGATTTAAACATCAGCACATTTTTTTGGCAGATTTAATTAATTAGCATGTCTATGATTGAGTCACATATTTATTGGATACCATTTACAATACAGATAAGTGATTAGTTTGCCATGTAACATGACATTTCTTTTATGTTTTTGCACACATTTTTGGAAGAAAATTTTCATGTGAAAATTGAATTGATTACAGTAGTTAATTAAAATACATTTGTTTTTTTTTTCTTTTCATACACCTTTACAGTTTTATAAACAGTAGATGAATTATTTACCTGGTGATTGTAAGGTATACATGCAGTTGTCAGAAATGATTCTTATTATCATTTAAAGCAGGAAAAACTATGAGTTACTTATCAGCTAGGTTTTTTAATGCGATTTTTGGAATGATTAAGAATGCTAGTTTGATAATAAAAATATCAGTATGTGACTATAATATTTAATGTATTTGACATACATTTTGTAGAGAGCTTTCTGCAGAGTTCATTAAAGCATACTGAATTCACTCTTTTAGGTTCACTGGGATTCTGTTTCACTTCATTTGTGTTCTTCTTTAATGCTACAAGATACATGCTTATGAAATCCTTTCCTGTCAATGAATCTAAGGGAATGGATGCATAAAACTGGTTGTAAATTAGGGCTGGATCAGGTCAAGTGTTGGAGGAGGTTAACAAAAGTTCAAGAGTTCCCTGAGTTTCCTCGAAAGGACACAAAAACAAAAGTCTACATGTCTGTTTACTCAAAGTGTGCACAATAAACAATAAATTTGTGCAAGAATAAAACAGTGGTCAAATTTTAAGTGACAAGTGACTAAATGTGTGTACTGAAATTTTTTTATAAAGCCTGGGGGATGTCCAGAAACCCTGGAGACCCCTCTTGATCAGGCCTTGCAGTAAATGTAAATAAAAATGTAGCCTGTCTGATGCTGTTTTTCAGACAGGATCTTGAATGCACTTAACTCTGTTCTTTCAGACAATCAAGGACATCTACCCCAGTGACACCATCTTCACTTCACTATGATGCAGTTGTACATGGTAGGTGTATTACCATCACATATTTCTTGACAGTTGTACATGGTAGGTGTATTACCATCACATATTTCTTGACAGTTGTACATGGTAGGTGTATTACCATCACATATTTCTTGACCGTTGTACATGGTAGGTGTATTACCATCACATATTTCTTGACAGTTGTACATGGTAGGTGTATTACCATCACATATGTCTTGACATAATATAACTTTCCGAAGTGATTCTTGTCTTTTTCTCTCTGTTGTACTATGGCATTCATATTTCTATTAGGACTGTACAAAGTGTGACAATGTATTGCTTATATACAATCATGCTGACTTCACTTGTGTATTGTCCATAATGCTCCATTTATCCTCAAGTATTACCCATAATTTTACATTCACCAGTATGTATTACCCATTATGTTTCATTGAACCTTGAGTATTACCCATAATTCCACATTCACCAGTATGTATTACACATTATGTTGTATTAAACCTTGAGTATTACCCATAATGCCTCATTTACTAATTTCTTTTACACTGAATGCCACATTGTCCTTTATTATCTATAATGCCATATTTACCCATATTTATTTCCTATAATGCCACATTTGCCCATATTTTTTTCCCATAATGCCACATTTACCCATATTTATTTCCCATAATGCCATGTTTCTCCATATTTATTTCCTATAATGCCATGTTTCCCCATATTTTTTTCCAATATTGCCATATTTGCCCATATTTATTTCCTATAATGCCGCATTTGCCCATATTTATTTCCTATAATGCCTTGTTTCCCCATATTTATTTCCTATAATGCCATATTTGTCCATATTTATTTCCTATAATGCCACATTTGCCCATATTTATTTCCCATAATGCCACATTTACCCATATTTATTTCCTATAATGCCACGTTTCCCCATATTTATTTCCTATAATGCCACATTTCCCCATCCCATATTTATTTCCTATAATGCCACGTTTGCCCATATTTATTTCCCATAATGCCATATTTACCTATATTTATTTCCTATAATGCCATGTTTCCCCATATTTATTTCTTATAATGCCATATTTACCCATATTTATTTCCTATAATGCCATGTTTCCCCATATTTACTTCTTATAATGCCACATTTGCCCATATTTATTTCCTATAATGCCAGATTTACCTATATTTATTTCCTATAATGCCAGATTTACCTATATTTATTTCCTATAATGCCACATTTCCCCATATTTATTTCCTATAATGCCACGTTTCCCCATATTTATTTCCTATAATGCCACGTTTCCCCATCCCATATTTATTTCCTATAATGCCACGTTTGCCCATATTTATTTCCCATAATGCCATATTTACCTATATTTATTTCCTATATTGCCATGTTTCCCCATATTTATTTCTTATAATGCCATATTTACCCATATTTATTTCCTATAATGCCACGTTTACCCATATTTATTTCCTATAATGCCACATTTGCCCATATTTTTTTCCTATATTGCCATATTTGCCCATATTTATTTCCCATAATGCCACATTTACCCATATTTATTTCCTATAATGCCACGTTTCCCCATATTTATTTCCTATAATGCCACGTTTCCCCATCCCATATTTATTTCCTATAATGCCACGTTTGCCCATATTTATTTCCCATAATGCCATATTTACCTATATTTATTTCCTATAATGCCATGTTTCCCCATATTTATTTCTTATAATGCCATATTTACCCATATTTATTTCCTATAATGCCATGTTTCCCCATATTTACTTCTTATAATGCCACATTTGCCCATATTTATTTCCTATAATGCCAGATTTACCTATATTTATTTCCTATAATGCCAGATTTACCTATATTTATTTCCTATAATGCCACATTTCCCCATATTTATTTCCTATAATACCATATTTACCCATATTTATTCCTATAATGCCATATTTACCCATATTTATTAATATAAGGCATATTTACCCATATTTATTTTCAATAATATCACATTTACCAACACGTAACAAGCATCCAGCTTTGTAGGCATATAGTCATATTATCTGCTAGCAAATATACATAATAGCAGATAAAAACCCATATTTCAGAAACATTTTCAAACAAAAAAGTGCAGCTCAAAGCCTGAAAGTTACAACATTCATTAACTTGAATTGATGGATTGTACAATTAAAATTGTAGAACTTGGAATATCTTCTTTAATTTAGCTCATCTTCTGCTACATGATGTATCTGTGACATAAATATGTTTTAAGTTTTATAACTGATTTGGGTGTTTATAGCAGGAATTTTGTGTTCAGAAAGGTTTTGAAAATAAAGAGATAGTATGTACTCACTTTTAAGTTACAACATCTGAATATGGAGTTGGACTGGTAATTTGGTTCTGATTTCACATGGTTAGTGTTTTTAAACTCAGGATAATTGCAGCAGACCTATTTTAAAAAACAAGCTGCTTTTTTTGGATGCTTATCTTAAATTTGATATTATTATTAAAACAAAGATTAATTAAGATACATACTTGAATATTTTAAAGTTGTGTTAAACTTTAACAATGGTGACCAGCTTTTTCACCTTGACTGTATGAATGAAACAATCATATTGAAATAATGGTGTTGTCTAGAAAGTTTTTTTTTAAAATTTATCTTTTGACCTTAATAGAAACCTTAAAGTACATGTAATCCAATTTGCAAAAATTGTTTATAACTATTGTGTATATCACTGCACCTGTCACATATGTATTTTCATGAAAGTCGGCTCTTTTCTGGCACTTTGAGAAGCCTGTCATATACCTAGTATGAAATAGATCTCAAACATATATATTTTTATCATGTAAAGAGACACTTGCATAGCTCAGTGAGATTTCTTTCATAAGCCTTGCATGAGATTTCACATACATATATATTCTCTTGCAATCAGAGTCTTGCATGTCACTGAGTGATCTCTGCCATATGCCTTATATGGAGATTTTACAAATATATTCTCATGCAAACACTCCAGGTTTGTTTGGCATTATGAGCTCTCTGCCATATACCTAGTATGAAGATCTCACATGTATTCTCATGCAAGCAGACTTGTGTCGCTCTGTTAGATCTCTGCCATGAAGAGATTTCACATGCATATTCTAATGCAAGCCAATACTTGCATGGCTCTGAGATCTCGGCCATATGCCTTGTATGAAGGAGATTTCATGCATATTTATTCTCAATGCAGAGACTATTTCACTGCTTTGTGAGATCTCTACCGTATGCCTTGAATTGTGAAGATTTCACACATATATTCTAATAAAAGCAGATTCTTGTACGTCTCTGGGATCTCAGCCATTTGTTTGTGTGGAGGAGATTTCACACATATATATTCTAATGCAAAGTGCCTCTTGCATGGCACTGTGCATTGTATACAAAACTAAGATACAGGCAAAAACTCCCCCTACCTCCGTACACTTTGGAAGAAGGTATACAAAACAAAGATACAGGCAAAAACTCCCCCTACCTCTGTACACTTTGGAAGAAGGTATACAAAACAAAGATACAGGCAAAAACTCCTCCTACCTCCGTACACTTTGGAAGAAGGTATACAAAACAAAGATACAGGCAAAAACTCCCCCTACCTCCGTACACTTTGGAAGAAGGTATACAAAACAATGATATACAAAACAAAGATACAGGCAAAAACTCCCCCTACCTCCGTACACTTTGGAAGAAGGTATACAAAGCAAAGATACATGCAAAAAAAAAACTACTTCCATACACTTTGGAAGAAGGTGTACAAAACGAAGATACAGGCAAAACTCCCCTTACCTCCATACACTTGGGAAGAAGGTATATGAAACAATGATATACAGTACAAAACAAAGATAAAGGCAAAAACTCCTCCTACCTCCATACACTTTGGAAGAAGGTATACAAAACAAAGATATACAAAACAAAGATACAGGCAAAATCTCCCCCTACCTCCGTACACTTTGGAAGAAGGTATACAAAACAATGATGCAGGCAAAAATATCACCCTACCTCCATCCTCTTTGGAAGAAGGTATACAAAACAATGATACAGGCAAAAAATCGCCCTACCGCCAAACTCTTTGGAAGAAGGTATACAAATTAAACATGCAGGCACAAACTCCCCCCTACCTCCATACTCTTTGGAAGAAGGTATACAAAACAATGATGTAGGCAAAAACACCCCTGATCTTTTTATTCTTTGGAAAAAGGTTTACAAACCAATAACACAGGAAAAAACATTGTCTGATTGTTTGGATTCCTTGAGTCTACCAAAATTAGTGGCAGCCATTCGTGAATGGGGGAAATTTCAAGTTTCCTATTAATTCAAAACGAGCTATTTAGTATTCATCAAATATCCTAGCACATACAATGTTGTCATAAAATGCCTGTGATAGTAGAAGGGAAAATCCCATCAGCACATACAATGTTGTCATAAAATGCCTGTGATAGTAGATGGGGAAAATCCCATCAGCACATACAATGTTGTCATAAAATGCCTGTGATAGTAGAAGGGAAAATCCCATCAGCACATACAATGTTGTCATAAAATGCCTGTGATAGTAGAAGGGAAAATCCCATCAGCACATACAATGTTGTCATAAAATGCCTGTGATAGTAGAAGGGAAAATCCCATCAGCACATACAATGTTGTCATAAAATGCCTGTGATAGTAGAAGGGAAAATCCCATCAGGCAGCACTATGAATTGACTGCAAATTTTGGTTGTTTTTGCATACAGAAGGACTCGTATTGAGATATGACAAGGAAATCAAAATGTGCTTTGCATGGAAATGTGAAAGAGGCATTGAAACACATTGTCACTGAGATTAGGTGAAGGCAACCAGATGTGCTTTTAGGTGGGAAAGGATTAAAATTATACACAACTCAGACTTGTTCATTATAAATGGCAATGTTTTAAACAAAGAAAACCTGTTTATTTGAAACACCCTCATAAAATGCACTGAAAACAAACAACAAACAAACAGCATCTTGCCAGATGATGATTCTGCTAACTTGAATGGAGATCAAAATTAAAGCAAAACTTCTGTAAATAATGACAAAAAAGGTTTAAAATCAGTCTGTTGAGGTCTAATAAGTATAAATTTGTTTGTTAAATTTGGATTAAATTCAACATTCCTTCATAAAGTAATACCACAGAAACTGAAATCAGGAGGACATATAATCTGGGTATGTGACTTCAGTAAATAAGGTCATTTATTGTTGGAAATCACATTCATTCAAGAAATTATTATTATTGAAATCCAGCAAAGCCTCGCAGTGCTATGATGTGTAAATCAGTGTATAGATGGCAGGATATCAGGGTTCATAACTCCTTAAAACGTCAGCACATAAGACTTAAATTCATACTCTTTTGAGATCTCTTTGGTATAAATCGGCTTGTTCAATTTGGTTGAAATCCAGCAATCCTTCTTAAAGTAATGTTACAAAACCAAAGTCGAGGGTCATAGACAATCAGGATACCTCCTCCTGTAAATGATGTCATGTAATGTTGAAAATCAAGCCCGTTCAAGCTATTATTAAAATAAAACTGATTGATTGAATTCAAACATTTAGTAAAGTTATATGCGGCAACAGAAGTTAGGTTGCCATGCAATCAGGGGGCAGAACTCATGTAAATTATGTCATTGAATGCTAGAAATAAAATTTATTTAAGGTCTCAACAGTATATATAAAACTGTATACCAAATTCAGTTGAAATCCAACAAAGCTTTGTAAGGTTTAGCAATGAAAGTAGAGAAAAAAGATGGTAAATCAGTGACCATAACACCTCTAAATCATGACAAAAGAGCTGTAAATGAAACTCAGTTGAGGTCTCATAATTATAAATCTGCTTTATTAATTTGGTTGAAGTCAAACTATCTTAGGTAAAATAATGATACAGAATCAGTCAGGAGGATGGACACTCAGGGGGCATAACTGTAAGTCAAGTCTTGCAACACTGGAAATTGAACTCATTCAGCAAATATTAGCCATCTTGTGGAAACCAAAGTCAGGATGCTAGGCAACCAGGAGGTCAGGCTATCATGATGCTAGGCAATCAGGAGACCAGGCAATAAGGATACTAGGCAATAAGGAGGTCAGGTATTCAGGAGGCCAAGCAATAAGGAGGCTAGCAAATCAGAAGGCTAGGCAATCAGAAGGTCAGGCAATCAGAAGGCTAGGCAATCAGGAAGCCTTGCTATTAGAAGGCTAGGCAGACAGGAGGCAAGGCAATAAAGATGCTAGGCAATCAGGAAGCCATGCAATAAGAATTATAGGAAATCCGAAGGTCAGGCAATAAAGATGCTAGACAATCTGGAGGCTAGGCAATAAAGATGCTTGGTAATCAACCAATCTTATCATGCAATAAGAATGATAGGAAATCCGAAGGCTAGGCAATAAAGATGCTAGGCAATCAAGATGCTAGACAATCTGGAGGCTAGGCAATAAAGATGCTAGGCAATCAAGATGCTATACAATCTGGAGGCTAGGCAATAAAGATGCTTGGTAATCAGGAAGCCATGCAATAAGAATGATATGCAATCAACATGGGTTAAAGTTTCGTCAGCATAAAGTTATACATTAGATTTAGATGAAACCAAAAATTTCCAATAAAAGTTATGCTCTAAAAATCAAATTCAGTAGGTCAGCTATCAGGGACCATAACTCTTCTTAAAGATCATATAAGTGTTGAAATTCAAATCATTCTGAAGACTCATCAGTACATAACTACAAATCAAATTTACATTAAAAATCCAACAATTTCCAGTGAAGTTATTTTGCAGAAACAAAGATGTTGATGGATGAATGCATGAATAGCTGGATAATAATAATAATGATGATGATGATGATGATGATGATGATGATGATGATGATGATGATAATAATAATAATAATAATAATAATAATAATAATAATAATAATAATAATAATAATAATTGTATGTACCATAATGAACAATTTCATTTTGTCAATTGACCAATATTCTATGAAGCCTACAACAATTACATGTATATAATGTACAGTGTTTCCAATTTGTGGTGTCTTTAGACAGCATTGCTATTGAAAAGTATATAATGGATGTACTGCCACTGTAAAATATATACAAGGCATTATAGATATAGAATTCACTGTAAAATATATACAAGGCATTATAGATATAGAATTCACTGTAAAATATATACAAGGCATTAGAGATATAGAATTCACTGTAAAATATATACAAGGCATTATAGATATAGAATTCACTGTAAAATATATACAAGGCATTAGAGATATAGAATTCACTGTAAAATATATACAAGGCATTATAGATATAGAATTCACTGTAAAATATATACAAGGCATTATAGATATAGAATTCACACAAAGAATAATTAATTAAGCAGTGTAAGACATTACAGGTGAGTACATGAAAGAACATTGTTTTAAAGAAGAGTTGTACTAAATTACACAAAATCATACAAACGATTGTTCAATAAACTAAGAGCATTTTAAAACCTTTGGATGAGTTAGATGAGCTTATAAGGGTAGAATGGAATGCCATAGTTTAGGTTAAGAAAATGCAAAACTCTTCTCATGAAACTGAATTTAGGAATAAAATAATTGTTGTTTGAGATGACTCTTTGTTCAAATGGATGTATATTTTCCATAGATATAAATTTCAAGATATAGATTTCAAAATTATGCATGCACTACAAGATCAGGTAATAACATACAGAACTGATGGCTTGTCAGAGTTACTGGACCTGCTGTGCAGGTATTAGTCAATGTTTGGTCAGTGAAACTGTGCATATTGCATCTATTGTTTTTATCAACAGGACATTATATAATTAAAAAAGGTGAACTAAGCTAATATGATAGTTATAAGCATGTGCTTTATTCACATGATTGCAGCAGTGGGTTTTGCCATAACTTACAGTTCATATAAGACACGTTCCTGCATAAATGTTTGTATAATCTCAGCATTGTTATCTGGACATTATTTTAACATGTATCTAAACATTTTAAGTAAATAAATTATTTCAGAGAAGATGTCAGATTTTGCACTTTATGTGCAATATCAGAAAAGGAAAGAGAGAAAAAGGTGAATATTGGAATATTGAGGAGTAATGGGATCACACAGTATACACCATATGTACAGGAAATGGGATAACACAGTATACACCATGTGTACAGGAAATGGGATTACACAGTATACACCATGTGTACAGGAAATTCACTATTTTTTGCTGGGAACATGTTTTTATGGATTTTGTGGTTACTACATTTCTCAGATTTAAGAATCCAATGAACATCTATCCTTTTGTAGAAACTATAAGCCCTTTCCCAATCCACCAAAATCAAGTAATTTATAACAATGAAAGTCATTATTGGACATGAAAATTGCTATATGCCACTCAAAATAAATGTAATTGTTGTCCATGAAAATTTATACCACTAAAAATAAATAAATTCACAGCATATTGTAAATGTGTGTATTTTGGGCGTAGGATTAAAAATAATTCGACAGATTGCACAAGATAATGACATATTTCTGCTCTTATTGGAACCAGACCACTAATTATTAACTGAGGCGGGTACCAGTCATAAAGTTACAGAAGAAGGAATACCATACAGATCAGATGTGTAACATCCACATGGAATTTGTCTTTTTTAAATTTCAAAGACTTTTAACATTGCTATGAACTTTAATCTAGATTCTACCTGTGAAACGTCAATTTATATATTCTACAGCAGGCTTAAATTATCTACCAATGATTAAAGCAATTTTTATGAGTACCCTGCTGTAGGGGACATTTATCGTGAGAAAATGTGGTGAACACATTATTTTCTTTGTACAGGAAGTTTAATAATACTGCAGGCAAGAAGTACACAAGTTTTATACTGGTTCAGCTATTGTGCAAAAAAGGTTTTTCTTCTTCAAAAACTCACATTAATGTCTATGGAAATTTAATTACTAGTCTATTCCCTATATTGACCCACCAGAAATTTGTTGTTTATATCTAATGAATTATATGTAACAAAATGTTTCCAGTTTTTATTATGACTGTCCCATACAAATTGTTTTTTATAACTTAAATAAACCAGTATGAATTACCATGAAAGTTGTAGTGGCATCTTGTTGTAGTCTCATTCTGATTATACTACAGTGGTTGATCATCCATGTTTATTGGATACATAGTTTGTGCAAATGTTCATTCACCTTGTGATGATAGTTGGTATTTGTGTAAAGTTTTTTCCTGTGCTTCTTACACTTGGTTGAGGAAGTATGATGAAACACTTGCACATTTTTATACGCCTGCCACAGGGCAGAATGTGTGATATCTTACACTCGGTTGAGGAAGTATGATAAGATGCTTGCACATTTTTGCATGCCTACCACAGGACAAAATGTGTGATATCTTACACTTGGTTAAAAAAGAATGGTGAAATCACATTTTTGATATGCTAAACACAGTGCCAAATGTACCGTGTTATGATGTTGTTCATATGTAGTTATGTGCCATGTTACGATGTTCATTTGTTAGTTATGTGCTGTGTTACGATGTTGTTCATCTATTAGTTACCTTTTTTGTTTCTGCACAGTGGCTCAAGTTGTCCATAATCAACTGGGGCAAGGAAGAAACCCATCCGTTTCAGTCTCAAACAGACAGAGGTTAAGGTCACATTGAGGGAAATAAAGAATTTCTCTAAAGTAATTTGACTTTTAAAACATATATTGGCTTGCAAGGTCAGATGGACCATAAGAAGGTAAACACTTTCCACAAAATAACTCAAGTTTTGTGTCACAAACAAAGAGAAAATTTTGAGGATAGCTTGCATTTGAAACATTTGCATATAATTTTGCGGTGAATGTGTCAAAGGTCAAGGTCAGTAAAATTGAAATATGAAAATGGTTTCTGTTGAATAACTGAAGTTCTGTTTTTACCTTGACTAAAGTTTGGGAATATGTTGAATCTGATATAAGACACATATATTGATAATGTGGAACATATTTAGGGTTGCTAGGCAATAACAAGTTCACTGTTTGTACATCTTTTAGTACCTATTTATCTGACCAATGAACTCATAAAACTAATGTGCATATTAACTAGTATTTTAATGTAGAAATTTTTCCCAGTGCATGATTGCTTGGTGATAGATTAAACTAACAAGTGTCCTGTCCAGACCAGTCCTGGTTAGCTGCTATGGTATAATCTCTTTGCAAGTAAACTACTCTTGCCTCATTATCGATCCTCCACACTAGTCTGTATTTCTCTGTGTCAATCCTCCACACTAGTCTGTATTTCTCTGTGTCAATCCTCCACACTAGTATGTATTCCTCACTGTCAATCCTCCACACTAGTCTGTATTTCTCTGTGTCAATCCTCCACACTAGTCTGTATTTCTCTGTCAATCCTCCACACTAGTCTGTATTTCTCTGTGTCAATCCTCCACAGTAGTCTGTATTTCTCTGTCAATCCTCCACACTAGTCTGTATTTCTCTGTCAATCCTCCACACTAGTCTGTATTTCTCTGTGTCAATCCTCCACAGTAGTCTGTATTTCTCTGTCAATCCTCCACAGTAGTCTGTATTTCTCTGTCAATCCTCCACACTAGTCTGTATTTCTCTGTGTCAATCCTCCACAGTAGTCTGTATTTCTCTGTCAATCCTCCACACTAGTCTGTATTTCTCTGTGTCAATCCTCCACACTAGTCTGTATTTCTCTGTGTCAATCCTCCACACTAGTATGTCTGCCTTAATGTCAATCCTCCACACTAGTATGTATTGCTCACTGTCAATCCTCCACACTAGTATGTATTTCTCTATGTCAATCCTCCACACTAGTCTATATTTCTCTGTGTCAATCCTCCACACTAGTATGTATTTCTCCGTGTCAATCCTCCACACTAGTATGTATTTCTCTGTGTCAATCCTCCACACTAGTATGTCTGCCTTAATGTCAATCCTCCACACTAGTCTGTATTTCTCTGTGTCAATCCTCCACACTAGTATGTATTTCTCTGTGTCAATCCTCCACACTAGTATATATTTATCTGTGTCAATCCTCCACACTAGTATGTCTGCCTTAATGTCAATCCTCCACACTAGTCTGTATTTCTGTGTCAATCTTCCACACTAGTCTGTATTTCTCTGTGTCAGTCCTCCATACTAGTATGTATTTCTCTGTGTCAATCCTCCACACTAGTCTATATTTCTCTGTGTCAATCCTCCACACTAGTATGTATTTATCTGTGTCAGTCCTCCACACTAGTATGTATTTCTCTGTGTCAATCCTCCACACTAGTCTATATTTCTCTGTGTCAATCCTCCACACTAGTATGTATTTCTCTGTGTCAATCCTCTACACTAGTATGTATTTCTCTGTGTTAATCCTCCACACTAGTATGTCTGCCTTAATGTCAATCCTCCACATTAGTCTGTATTCCTCAGTGACAAGCCATTACACTAGTCTGTATTCCTCAGTTTAAGTCCTACACACCAGTCTGCATCCCACAGTGACAATCCTACACACAGTCTTTATTCCTCACTGTATATCCTACATACTAGTCTGAATTCCTCAATGTCAATCCTCCATACTAGTCTGTCTGCCTCAGTGTCAGTCTTCTACACCAGTCTGTATTCTTCATTAATAATCACCTAAACACTAGTATGTATGCCTCACTTTCAATCCTCCACACTAGTCTGTTTGCCTCACTGTCAATCCAACACACTAGTCTGTATTCGTCACTGTCAGTCCAACACACTAGTCTGTATACCTCTGCATCAATCTTCCACACTAGACTGTATGATTCTGCATCAATCATCCACACTAGTATGTATGCCTCACTGTCAATCCTCCACATTAGTCTGTATTCATCACTGTCAATCCTCGATACTAGTCTGTATTCCTCACTGTCAATCTTCCACACTAGTATGTACGCCTCTGCATAAATCATCCACACTACTATTTATGCCTCACTGTCTTTCCTCCACATTAGTCTGTATTCATCACTGTCAATCCTCTACACTAGTATGTATGCCTCATTGTCAGTCCTCCACACTAGTCTGTATTCATCACTGTCAATCCTCTACACTAGTCTTTATGCCACTCCATCAATCCTCCACACTAGTCTGTATTCATCACTGCTGTCAATCCTCCACACTAGTCTGTATTCATCACTGTCAATCCCACACACTAGTTTCTATATTCTCAGCTATCCCAACATGTGTTCCAGTTGGTGAGAGGGTTTCTGTGTATGATTAAACACTTTAAAATTCAGAAACAGGAGACAGAAACTGTTGGAAAACTATTGCTGGAGGAAATTGTACTAAAATAGCATCAACTTGTATGTATATATTTGTACTGTTTCAGATTAAAAAAGAAACAATTTAAGATATTTTGTTCTTTATATTTTAGCAAGTTATTAATTATTATTCAGTATAAGTAGCAGTCAGATAGCTCAATTATCTTTATTTCTGGCAAGTAAAAATGAATAAACATCATTCAAAAATAAATTTATGCTTAATACCTACTGGATAGTGCAGTTTCACTTATAATAGAACTTAATAAGCATAATTGAAGTAATGCAGGCTTAAATGTTTGGTTCAAGTTTTCACTTATTTTAATTTTGTTTGAGGTTCCAGGCAAGAGAATGGAGACTAATTTACACCAGGAATGAATGAGGCAAAGACTGTGTGAGTTGTTGGAGTTATGCTGAGTATTTGATTGATTGTTTGATTTTTGGATTGTTTGATTTTTGGATTATTTAAGTTTTGTTGCAATTATGTTTCTTTTCATGCCTGCTTGCATATCTTTAAGACAAAAACTGCATTTTTTTAAATACTTAACAAAGTATTTCATTGGTTGGGTTGCTGGTTAGAATTGACAATTGTTAAAAATGTATTATGGTTTATAAATCCCCCATACTGGATACCATTAAGGCCAAAACTTCTGACCATTTTATTAGTCACTTTACAGAGAAATTCATTAAAAATTAGAATATCTTTGTTAGGACCAAAATGTATTATTAGTATTATTATTAGTCTGCTGGGGAGGCTACATTATAGAGAAAGCTGAGTTTTAAAAAAGAGACTGGGCTACAGAAGAGACTGAGTTACAGAGGAGGCTGGATTACTGCAGAGTGGCTGGGTTACAGAAGAGACTGGGTTAAGAGAAGGCTGGGTTACAAAAGGGTAGGGTTTCAAAGAAGGATGGGTTAAATGGGAGTCTTGGTTCCAGAAGAGGCTGGGCTACTACAGAGAGTCTGGGTTACAGAGAAGACTGACTTACAGAGGGGCTACATTAGAGATGATTCACTGTTTGTTAAAATCAATAAAGTTTTTTCTTTCATTTAAATTGTTTACTTATATTTAAGAAGATGCTGGATACACCATTATTAATATCCTAATGTGCTGGTGTCTCAGTGCATGTGGAAATGTTTATTAGCTCTGATATGTTAGCTGTGTTCTCACTATTATCTATCCTGTATAATGCATTTTTTGGGATGTACAGTGCTTTTTTTTACCTTATAAGTTACAATTATATTACCATTATTCTCATTATATAAGCATTACTGGCAATGCTGGCAAAAGGTATTTAAAGCAACAGTAGGAATACAAAACATGATAAAAGCTGAATGAAAGTAAAATTTTAAAAATTGTACAACTTCAATATATTATACATTTTTTTTGCATATATTATTGTCTTTTTATATGAATTGAACTTATCTTTATAACAACACTAACACCACACCATTCTTGTCTTACCAACAGAATAGTAAGCCATTATTTGTACAATCTTGTACAAGTCAGGTCCAACTGCAGACTGTGATTATATACTAGCAGAAAAGGGTCTGTGTTTGTTCTAATTATTTATCCAAGCAAATGGCATAGACCCAGATCTGCTGGCACATTATGCAATGACATATCTGGATCTGTGCAATTGTATATGATTTAAACACAAGTATAAATGGCAGGTATCACTTTTCAAGTTGCCAGTGATCATTGCATTGAAAGTATCAGCTTTGTTAGTTTTAAAGCTGCGTGTTTTAGTTCATTGTTATTCAGGTTATTCAAGTGAGCTTTGCATAATTGCCCTGGCTACAGGTGAAAGAGTGCTGCTTTTGATTTCAGCTTTATCTCTGTTGCACATTCCTTTTCTTACCTTGTCTTTTGCTTTGCACTCATTTTCCATCACAGGTAGGTCACGGTCATCACTCTGGCACAATCCTATGATTCACGCCTCCATCCCAGAGCCAATCAATCTGTCTGACTATCACCCCCTGTACCATCACCTTGGGCTTCCCCGTCGTCTGGGCACCTCCGCTTCTGCAGCAGTGCATGGACACAGTGTTATGGAGTTTTACACACAGCCAACACAAGATACAGTTTATAGGTAGAGCTAACTGCATCTGCATGGGCCAGGCAAATTTAAAGTGACAGTCTGCAACCATCTTTTTTGGTTTCATAATCCAATAATTTTTTGCTAAACAATGGAGAATCATTGGTTGGTTGGTGTGTTAACTAATGATAACAGGCATGATTATGTTAAATAATCTGTGTGCCGAGCTATGCCCATAACAGTAACTCTCAGCATTATTTTGATATTTTTCAATTTACTATTCATTATATACTTTTACAATCTATGATATTCCGACAATGTAATATTTTATGACTGTTTAAGACTTAAATAACTAGTGTTATCTCACTATAAACCCTGTCATTGTACCACTGTCCCCCATACAACCCTTGCTTTTTTCCATAGTGTTTATGAGCCAGTTATAATATTATTTGACATAATTGACCCCCCCACCCCCCAATTGTGTTATTTTGCATTCTATTATGGCACAGTCTTCTTTCAGTGTATCATAGTAATAAGTGGGATAGGTTAAAACACATGCTTCATACTTCGAGTTTGGTGTAAGTGACATAAATGCTTTTTGTAGTTGTTTAGAAAGGTTTTGTATGACAAAGATAATATTCCTATGTAATCTTTTTTATTTCCAAATGGAATTTTTATAAACGTTTGAGTGTTCCAGTTTTAATGGTATTTTAATGTTTTGTTTTTGTACAGAAATTTTTCATCTTCTTTTTTCCTGTTCAGTGAGCAAGATTTATTGACAGATTTAAATTTGAAATGTTTACTTACCAATGAATAGATTGGATACATACTAGAACAAGATTTATTGACAGATTTAAATTTGAAATCTTTACTTATCAATGAATAGATCAAACACATACTAGAGCAAGATCATGCTCTGTTGATCTTTTCATTCATGAATCAAATTACAGTTTAAAAAGTGCAGAAATTAACAATGTCACATGGAACATATCTTTTCTAAGAATAACTATCAGAATGCAACGTGTGATCTAATAGGCTAGTAAAAATAAGTGCAGAATGAATTCCAAAGGTTATTAGAACATTTTTTCTGAGCCTTCCATATCCATTGTATTAGAAATCTAGATTTTTATCATAGATGATTTATCATTTAATATTGATCACACGGGTTACTTGACTGGTAACCTTGCTATTGGTTATGCGATTATTTATTTATTCATTGTACTACCATTCAGACAATTTATTTTTAATTACGATATTTATTTGGTTGTAGACGATTTGATAGCTGTCTTGAAAACTATCTTGTCACTACTTCTTCTAACTGGAAAGGCATATGATTACCAAGGGTTTTTAAATAGAAGAAGACTCGTGGTATCTAGTTGAATGAAAATAATGTCAACCCAATATCCATTATGGTTGCCATGATGGCCGTCTTCAAAATCTGACTATTGATAGTCATATCGACATACAGTTTCTAATACAGCTGGCACAACAAACATTAAAATCTTGTCACTAATTCTGCTGAATGGATGGTTATATTAACCTTTGGTTTTTTATATATTTTCTAATGGTCTCTACTTTGTCTGAAAATATGATGCCAATCTTAGATCCAATATGACCACAGAACAGCTAATTTGAAAACCTTGTTGCTCAAGAATATCAGATACGATTTCAACACTCAGAAGTTTAAAAAATGAAATTGTCTTTATCCTGCATTTCTGGAAATTCTTTTCAGACAGTAGAGCATCAGTTCCTTTAAGGGAATCTTGTTCTTGCCAGTGGCTGGATGGTATGATTTTTAGACTGGTCTTCTGTTTCATGAGGCTTTGCTTTGAGCAAAAACAGGGAACCAGCTTTCTGAATATGTAATGTTTGGGTTAGTTCTGTTGATATGTTTATGGTGGCCATATGTAAATTCTTGTTTTTCAATTCTTTAGAAATTATTTTGATCTATAAAAGGTTGAAAGTGTAATACCAATATATTTAATTGTAATTTATTACATATCATGATGTAGTAAAGCTATGTATAATGTAATGATGTGAAAGCTTAAGATGCTGTCTCATTTCCTATAACATTGACATCGTGCTTCCATACAGTTTTCATTCATGATAGTATTATTTTATTTCAAGACTTATAATGAAATTGGATTAGATACATAATGACTTTGTGACTCAGTTTTTTACTTGTTAATTATCATATTTGGGTGATGTACTGCAGTGACATAATAATGGAGTTGATTGATTGTAAAAGTAAAAAAAGAACATTGCAATGCACCATACACTGATTCTATTTGGATCAAAATTGGCCAGCATTAAAATGACCATTATATATGTCATTTAAAACCTTTTCCTCATTAGTGGAGTTTTAATTTTCAGTTAATGTTTTTTTGTTAATTGAATTTGGATCCAAATTACTCTGCTTCATCCATTAAATAATCTGGGTTAAAAAAGACCCTAGAGACAATTATTAGAATTAATTATAAATTGTAGTTAGGTATTTTTGCCTTTGAATTTCCACAAAACATTGCAACATTGCTATAATGATATTATGTGTTTAATTTTCAAGGTACAAACTTAACATCATCTGCAAACATTAACAAAATGGAACTGTTTTCATTTGTTGTAAATTTGATGTTTTCCTAACTGGCAACTAATCCTCCTGCAACATTTTTGTGTTATTTTTGAAATCCCATCACTATATACTCAGGGAAAATAAATTTTCTGCCTTTTAATCAAACAGGTAAAAAGAGGTTTCTTTACATTTTCTTGTACTAAACATGTGTGATAATGCAGATCTGCAGTTATTGTCATGAAACTTATGCAAGTTAAATGCCAAGAACTTCTTTGCCTCATGCCTATCACAGTATTTTTGTATAGCTCTACCGTATTCCTAACTTGTGTTGGTTGTTGTGTGTGTGAATGCTGCAGCCATCGTCTTACCTACAACTGCACCTGGCTGGTTCCTGACAGAGTTACTTCCCCCGAAGGTCTGCCAAGTTTTGTTGTTTGCTTTTTTGAATTATAAATCTTACCCTCTTTTATTATTAGTTTAACTCTTTGTCTTTCTGTCTCTCTGTTTTTCTGCCTGACTGCCTCTTTTGTGCTGGTGATGGATACAATTCGCATATAATTAATCAAAGTAACTCAATTATTGCAAAGGTTCAAGTCATTGTGAATAAGAAGGGTGATAAAATAGAGGTAATCACATGCATTAATTAAATAAAGAACACATTAGGGTTGGGGACTGACTGTAATGTAACTTGAATTAAAATTTATTTTTGAGAAAGGAAACTGAAAAAGGAAAGAAGATGGAATATTTTGACCATGAAGTCCATTAGAAGATAGACAACAAGGAAACAGTTATCTCTGTTGGCATGGCTTCACTTGACTATTTCATCAAAGACCATAGTTGCTAAACATCTGATTCAAGAACTGAACATGATTTTTTAAAAGTTAAGAACTTGTCAATCATATAAAAGTACTGGAGATGATTTTTAATACATATATGAAGAACCACTGAGACAACATCATCTGTAATAATTGACATATGACATGCTGGAATTGAAACATGTCTATTTATAATCACCATACCCAAGGCACATTGCAGTACTATGACCTTAGGTCATCTAGTAAGACATTCCTGAACTGGACACTCTTGGAACAATAACGTCCATTTTATAGAGGTACTAATATATAAAGGTTCACTTTAAGTATGTGTTTGGTCAGTCTGCAAGTGGTGACAAGTTACAGAGTGGCTGGTTAGGGCAGTATGCCGAAATAAAATAAATCCAGGTATCTTCACAGAAATGTACTAATAAAGTCGGTTGCAAAATTCCACACACAGCTGCATAATTTTAGTGGTGTAATAAATCAAGATTAGTTAGGTTTATTGTTCATTAATATATATTATTAACAAAATGGATGCAGTCGTTTACCAGGCTTACAGTTCTATTTTTAAAAAATCATAATAAACATTTAGTCTGTGACACATGGAAAAATAGGTTATTGGTGTGTCAGAAATACACAGTCAGTACCTGATTTGGTTAGGCAGAGCCCACTTTAAGGCTTTTTGACAAACATGTTTAGGCTGAGCATCACAGAGACATAGTACATGTTCCTTAGATGGGTTAACTGTAGGATATGTAATAAGGTAAAACATCTGTAGATGTACTTCAGATTTTTTTTAAAAAAATGATTGAACTGAATGATTTCAATCCTTCCTTTCTTTATAGCACAGTGACTATTTTATTCTACACATAGTTTGTATTACTAACAATAGCAATGAATGTTATGGTCTAACTAAAATTAGTATTTAATTGTAGAGCCACTTAATCAGTTTTTTTCAGGAATAAGTTAAAATTTATGTAGATGATTATTAGTTATCTCCATGGATATTGTTCCAGTGATGGTAATACTTCAAACAATCAAAAGAAATTACTAAAAATTTCTTCAAATGATATTTCAGATGTTGACATGAAATTTCTTGTGACATATAAAGACATTTTTTAAAAATATTACACAGATTATTAAATGCAGTATGTTTATGATACAATTAGAATATGTATTGCAATATCTCACTGGAGTTGTTTTCTTCCATCTGGTCTTTAAATTAGTGTCACTTCAACCCTCCAAGCCATCAGTATTCACAGTACTTTGATTTTTGTATCTGATGATTTTCGCATTGTTTATTTACAGAACACCTCCTAGTTCCCCGATACGCATTTTGAGTCCAGAACCACGCCTCAGTTCTCTTTGTATGCAGTGCATTTATGAAGATTTGATGGAAGAAAGTGAAGATTAAAAGTACCTGTGTTCTAAACAACCAAAGACTAATAAGAAATCAAGAATTGGTATTAAATTACAGAAGAATATGGGGTTCACCAGCACAGGTGGATAAGTAGCTAAACTGCCGTACTCCAATTCATTCATTTTGTATATTGATTTTTTATATATTAAAAAGTGACATAACTTCATCAAAAATCTTTAAATCATCCTTTGATTTGAAGGAAGTTACAGATGTTTTGGAAAACTAAATTCTAAGTTCAAGATCTTCTTTGAAACAGCCAAAGGCATTCTGACTGGAGTTGATTCTGATCTCAAAGTTTAAGTCTTTTTGGGAATGCCGTGCTTTTCTCATCCTATTTTCAGCAGATACTCCATTTTTTTACACTTTCCCTGACCATCAGATAAACATTCAGTTTTTGCATTTGGTCCATTTCCTTGCAAACAACTATGACTAGAAAAGCAAACTTTGTTGAAGGCTTTATCTTTGACAAACAAACTAGGCAGTCAAGAATTTTATGCAATCAATATGGCCTTGTTTATTACAACTGTTATTTACTCATTTTCTATGTTTTAAGACCCTCATTTTTCATTTGTTTAAGAAAGATTTTTTTTGTTCTGTGATATCTTTATAAAATTCTTCTAAAAGGAATCAGCATAAGTTGTCCGTTAATGATGATGTCATTATAGCCCCTCAGACAGACTCTGAGTCGGTGGATGACATGGAATGGTATACTGGAGTTAGGTTGTCCATTTGTCAGTCCTTCTGTCAGTCCATCACACTTTTATTTACCAGTGTTTCTACAACTAGCTCAAAAACAACTGCAGTGAATGAATGAAACTACTTGTGACTAATAAAGACTGCTCTATTCAGGCAAGAAAATTACAATGACAAGAATAGAATATAATATCTGATTTTATTACAGTAGTGACTACCCAAGGATATCAAATTTATTACCCAGCAATTAAATTGAACATTAAAGGTCTTTTCGTGGATAAGTTAAAAGATGTTCCAAATAGAATTTTGTGTTTGAAGGTCAAACTTTATTTCTTCAGAAAATACATCAAACAACATAGGTCATAATTTGCCTAGATGATGATGTGATGGCCAATCAGGGTCTACAATGATTGCAGCTTTTGTTTTAAAAATGGGGAAAACAAATTATTTTATTAAAGAATTGAGGAATTTCTCAAATTTCAAGAGTTCTCAAAATATAATTTTTACCAAGAAAATTTAAGACATTACAGTACTTTAATATCTGATGCATGCTGAAAGTTCTGTAAAGAATTTGTTGTCATGAACTATGTAGTAAGAAATATTTTTAAAAATCTTCATTTTGACACAGAAAGTTTTAGATGTTTAATCAAAATGGAACCAGACCACACATATTTAACTCTAAAATTCATAGATTTAAGTTTTCTTAGTAAAATTAAATGTGATTTAACAGTGATTAAATCAAACTTATGAAGTAACTGAATGTAGATCCAATTCTTCTCTTTTGTGTTCAGAGAATTTCGTGACTTCTCCCATGTACAATACAAATTGGGATGAATAATGCTTGAATTTGGTGATTGGCATCATCATTCCATTCACATTTTATGTAAATAGCAGATCTTTCTAATAGGATTTTTGTCTCCTTTTTGGTTGCTGATTTAATTTTTTTGTAATTGGTTAATGTTGTGAAAAAGAGGAAATTGGCAATATTAGAAAATGGTTTTGCCACTTTATTGATTCAGTTTAGTGTTGACACCTCTCCCAAATTTATTTTGTGTAATTTTCACCACCATACCATTACGATGCTGGATATGGGTTTGAATAAGTCTAAGTCGGCTACTGCGGTATGTCCTTTGGATCAGCAGCTTACTTCAGTTGCCTTGGCACTAAATAACTTATTTGTGTTGCTGTGCCAATAAAAGATTATAGAAAGCCAAACCAATCCTCAGAATGGGATGTTTATTTATGTTCACAACTATAATATTTAACTTTGTAAAATAGACACTGAACTGTGATATAGATTTGTTATGCTAAAGCATACAAATCAGGGTCTTTGTTGCCTGCTTGAAATGTGATACCTGTAATAGTATTGACCCATAAGTGTTTGTTCAATTAGTGTTGTATACAGGTAGCTACAGTACAGGAGACCAGTCTTTAAGAACATATTTGTGTTAATAATGTGCTAGGATAAAGAAATCAATCATCTCAAACAGGTCATTTCTTTTTTCATTAGCTTGATTAGTGTGTAACAGTTATGTAGTATACAATCTGTTATGGTACCTTAATTTCCTCTGTGTTTTTATTGAAGTATACAATCTGTTATATTACCTTAATTTCTTCATGTGTTTTATTGAAGTATACAATCTGTTATATTACCTTAATTTCATCATGTGTTTTGATGCAGCAAACCAGCCTTGTCATATGTTTGGTTTTTCACAGATGAAAGCAAGAAACAGAAAGTTATTTTTTGCATTATAAAATAATTGTCTATCAATTGATTTCATAAAATTAGCTATTATTTTTTTAAAATTGATTTTATTCTTTGCAGACATTATTGCTATATATTTGTTGTGCTATATACATGTCCATTAGCACTGTCATACAAGATCCTTTAGAGGATGTTTGCCCTTTTTATGTTTGTGATATTCCTTAAATTTATTTTTGTTGGTAAACCTGCTACATTTATATACAGAGCTTTTGATTTTTTGTGTCAGAATTCTACATACGTGAATTGCTTTTTTCTGTATCTATTGATATTTTATAGAGAATAAACCAGTGGTTCCTAACATGTGGTATGTGGACCCATGGGGGACTGGGGTGGGGGGTATTCAAAGGGGTTCACGCCTGACTAAATAAAGATTTGCACATATACTACTATTCTGTGTATGTTATTTTTCTGATAAATACAAACAAAATTTATTTAGAAAATGGTTATTGAGAGTATATGTTTTTTGTCAATATTAATCTTTGGAGTTAAAAGTAAAACTATTAGCAAGTGGGGGTCTGGGCAGAAGGGGTCCTTATTTAGAAGTAAAACTGTTAACATGTGGGGATCTGCACAGAAAGATTCCTTATTTAAAAGTAAAACTATTAACATGTGGGGGTCTGCACAGAAGGATTCCTTATTTAAAAACAAAACTATTAACATGTGGGGGTCTGCACAGAAGGGTTCCTTATTTAAAAGTAAAACTATTAGCATGTGGGGGTCTGCACATGAGGGTCCTTACACTCATAAAGGTTGGGAACCACTGTAGTAGACTCCAATGAAAACAGAATTTATAATGACTTTCTGAGTATGGACGATGCACGATGTGTTACCTTGTCGAGATAACTCATTCTGGTATCAGTTCAGTGTCCTGTATGAATTGCAATGTTTGAGTGGTTTATTTTTATTATTCTTATTAGTTAGTTTGGCCATAAATTGTGATCATATGACAGTGATTTATTTTGATTCCAAATATTCCTCTTATGTAATACATGTGTTGACTTAAGTATAGATTGCATGATTATACATGCTTTCCTTTTCTAAAACCAAGTAGTCAAAGGGACTTGCTTTTACAAATCAATCACATCTCACCTCTGCCTGCATGGATTTAAATTTTAACTCAGCCAGTGTGGGTATATTAGAGCTTGCCAGTAGCTTACTGTGGGTTAGTGGTTCTTCCTGGGTTTTCGCCAGGCTCTTCTTCCACCGAATGTACTGGCCACCATGTATATCCAACCTATCATAGGCTGAAAAGAGGCATTAAACCCACAAAACTAAACCAAACCTTTTCTAACCAGCATTATACAATGTATAGTTTTATATATTACCTGATAGCAAAATCTGTGATGCATTTGTATTATTACTTCAGCTGAATAAATATTTTGAATGAGTATCTTGTGTATTTTCTTTGGTTTAAACCATTTTTTTCTTACATTATATTATTATCACAAGTTATATTTAGTACATCACAATAGTTCAGATGATGGTTTAATATGCTGGGGGAAATGGCGAAAAAACCAATGACCTTGGATAGGTGACAACACAAAACCAATAACCTTGGATAGGTGACAACACAAAACCAATAACCTTGGATAGGTAACAACATACCCTCGCATATGCCTTAGTTGGGGATGAAATTCCAGGACTGCAGATGTGCAAAGTGAGTGTGTTACCACTGCACTGTCAGTGATCATTGTTTCTTATCTCCCATCCCCTCTCTCCCTTGAGTGTACCTCTTTGCTGTTACACTAATGCAAATACACCATTGGGATGATGCCGCAGGACTGCAGTTGTACAAAGTGTGTTACCACTGGACTATTGTTGCTCATTGTCTCTACACAACACCAACACCACCACCCTTGCCAACTGAATGTACTACCATGCTGTTTTCACCAATGAAATCAAAAGGTTGATCTCACTCCCAAGTACCGGTAATAAGTATAAAGCCATGCAGTTTCCAAACTCACCAACTATACAGACAGTTTTGGGGGTGGGGAGAGACTCCAAAAGTGTTTGGGTTTTTTTTGGTCCCAAGGCCTATTAAATTAAAATAATAAATATCCCTTCTTTAAGCATTTAATGCACATTTAAACCAAAATAGACTAGCATTTTACATGTGCCCACCCTCACATAACCACAACCACACATACACATACATGTACACATGTGCCCACTCATAAACACAACCACACATGTATACATGTGCTGCCACTCGCATAACCACAACCACATATATCTACACATACCCATACTCACAAAACCACTCTACACATGTACACATGTACATGTGCCTACAATCACATAACCAAAACTACACATACATGCACACATGAGCCTACACTTACATAGAAATTAAAATACAATAAAGTTTCTGTTTTTAAAAATCGGATGGGCAGTGGGATACAGTTAAACTTTGATGCAGTCTTCGCTGCTCTCAGTAGTTAGGGGTGGGGGACACAAAGTAATCCTGTGTCATTTGTATTCATCTCTGTGTTCATTAGAGACTTGATTGAATTGGTGTTCAAACTCTGATAATCTTGTTGAATTTATCTCAAAACAGAAAAATGATCTTTCTCCATCTTCATTGCTGTGAGTGAGGGTAAAACATACAGATCTGGAAAATGATCCACAACTATGTATGGCAGATTTTGTTCTGCAACAAAACTGCACAAATGTACTTTTAAATTATCTAATGTAACATCATATGTTGAGACTTTGGGAATGCATTCATACATTGTCCCAATATTAATTGTTAACACTATGTTGACAGATCTCACACACACCAGAATTACTAATGTTGGTATGGTATTTGCAGAATGTACATTAACTAACAAAATGTCACCCATGCTGTTTTGCTTCTTAAAATCAAACTTCATCAACCAGGAATTTGTAAATCTAGATTTGTCAAGTTCCCTAATCACATCTTCATTTCAACATTTTGCATTCAAGAATTAATCACACTTGTATACTGTTCTAACTACCAAAAATAATTAGTGTATTTGATATATGGAGTAACATCGGGCTTCAAAGAAATATTGTAATTGACCACTGAGTTGCTGTGCTGTTTCACCAAAGAATCACTAACAACCATTCATGTTTGTGTATAATGAGCCTTCAACTGTGAAAAGTGTATGCACAGATCTACAAGCAAATACCAGTAACACAGATCTACCAGCTAATGGAGATTTACTAGTACACAAATCTACCAGTAAATACAGATTTACCAGCAAATGGAGATCAGCCAGTATATTACACAGATCTACCAGCACACACATATCTACCTGTACACACAGATCTATCAGTACACACAGATCTACCAGTAGAGATCTACCATTACTCACAGATCTACTAGCATACATATATGCACACACACACACACACACACACATATATATATATATATATATATATATATATATATATATATATATATATATATATATATATATATATATATATATATATATATACTGGGCACAGAAAATGAAGATCTACCAGTAAACACAGATCTACCAAATTACACATAATCTATCGGCACACACACGCAGATCTACCAATACACACAATCTATAGGCGCATACAGATCTACCAGAACATGGAGAGCCTAAGTGGTTATAGCATCCACCTCAGATGCAAGAGGTCAAAGGTTCAAACCCTGGCCAAATCATACTCAAAACCTTTAAAAATGGTACTAGCAGCTGCCTTGCTTGGTGCTCAGCATTAAGAGGTTAGTGTTAGGAATGGTCAGCCTGGTATCAGGATAATGTGACTGGGTGGGACATAATGCTTTTTGTCTGCAGCATGATGCCCCAGTGTCAGACATCCCTATACACTGCCACACTGCAGGCATCGTAGTAATATCACTGATTTAAAAAAAAAGCTATGTCAAAATCAAAGTCACATACACACACACACACACACACACACATGCACATGGAGATCTACCAGCACAAACACAGCTACCAGTACATGGAGATCTACCAGTAAACACCAATCTACCAACACATGGAGATTTACCAGCACACACAGATCTACCATTACACAGATATCTACCAACACACACAGATCAGGACACATTTCTACCAGCACACACAGATCTACCAGCATACAATGTCTACATCATGATCTGCCAATACGATATGGATTTATGCTGTTATACAGTTCTTACCATTTCTTCGTACATTGGGGATCTATCATGTTTTACAATTCTTATCATGCTTTGATACACTACAATTCTTAATATTTCTTCTCATACATGTGGTTCGCAGTTGCTTGCTTGTTGTAAATGGGTAAAGACAGTTCTGCTCAGAGAGACTCGTAAGTTCATCATCCATAATCATGGCAAACCTCAATGTGGTTCTTAATCATCCATAATGGCGAATATCAAGGTGCTTCTTCATCCATAATGACAAATATCAAGGTGCTTCTTCATCCATAATGGCAAATATCAAGGTGCTTCTTCATCCATAATGACAAATATCAAGGTGCTTCTTCATCCAAAATGACAAATATCAAGGTGCTTCTTCATCCATAATGGCAAATATCAAGGTACTTCTTCATCCATAATGGCAAATATCAAGGTGCTTCTTCATCCAAAATGACAAATATCAAGGTGGTTCTTCATCCAAAATGGCAAATATCAAGGTGCTTCTTCATCCAAAATGGCAAATATCAAGGTGCTTCTTCATCCAAAATGGCAAATATCAAGGTGCTTCTTCATCCAAAATGGCAAATATCAAGGTGCTTCTTCATCCAAAATGACAAATATCAAGGTGCTTCTTCATCCAAAATGACAAATATCAAGGTGCTTCTTCATCCAAAATGACAAATATCAAGGTGCTTCTTCATCCAAAATGGCAAATATCAAGGTGCTTCTTCATCCAAAATGGCAAATATCAAGGTGCTTCTTCATCCAAAATGACAAATATCAAGGTGCTTCTTCATCCAAAATGACAAATATCAAGGTGCTTCTTCATCCAAAATGACAAATATCAAGGTGCTTCTTCATCCATAATGACAAATATCAAGGTGCTTCATCATCCATAATGGCAAATATCAAGGTGCTTCTTCATCCATAATGGCAAATATCAAGGTGCTTCTTCATCCAAAATGACAAATATCAAGGTGCTTCTTCATCCATAATGGCAAATATCAAGGTGCTTCTTCATCCATAATAACAAATATCAAGGTGCTTCTTCATCCAAAATGACAAATATCAAGGTGCTTCTTCATCCAAAATGGCAAATATCAAGGTACTTCTTCATCCATAATGGCAAATATCAAGGTGCTTCTTCATCCATAATGGCAAATATCAAGGTGGTTCTTCATCCAAAATGGCAAATATCAAGGTGCTTCTTCATCCAAAATGGCAAATATCAAGGTGCTTCTTCATCCAAAATGGCAAATATCAAGGTGCTTCTTCATCCAAAATGGCAAATATCAAGGTGCTTCTTCATCCAAAATGACAAATATCAAGGTGCTTCTTCATCCAAAATGACAAATATCAAGGTGCTTCTTCATCCAAAATGACAAATATCAAGGTGCTTCTTCATCCATAATGACAAATATCAAGGTGCTTCATCATCCATAATGGCAAATATCAAGGTGCTTCTTCATCCATAATGGCAAATATCAAGGTGCTTCTTCATCCAAAATGACAAATATCAAGGTGCTTCTTCATCCATAATGGCAAATATCAAGGTGCTTCTTCATCCATAATGACAAATATCAAGGTGCTTCTTCATCCAAAATGACAAATATCAAGGTGCTTCTTCATCCAAAATGGCAAATATCAAGGTGCTTCTTCATCCAAAATGGCAAATATCAAGGTGCTTCTTCATCCATAATGACAAATATCAAGGTGCTTCTTCATCCAAAATGGCAAATATCAAGGTGCTTCTTCATCCATAATGACAAATATCAAGGTGCTTCTTCATCCAAAATGGCAAATATCAAGGTGCTTCTTCATCCAAAATGGCAAATATCAAGGTGCTTCTTCATCCAAAATGACAAATATCAAGGTGCTTCTTCATCCATAATGGCAAATATCAAGGTGCTTCTTCATCCATAATGATAAATATCAAGGTGCTTCTTCATCCAAAATGACAAATATCAAGGTGCTTCTTCATCCAAAATGGCAAATATCAAGGTACTTCTTCATCCATAATGGCAAATATCAAGGTGCTTCTTCATCCATAATGGCAAATATCAAGGTGGTTCTTCATCCAAAATGGCAAATATCAAGGTGCTTCTTCATCCAAAATGGCAAATATCAAGGTGCTTCTTCATCCATAATGGCAAATATCAAGGTGCTTCTTCATCCATAATGGCAAATATCAAGGTGCTTCTTCATCCATAATGGCAAATATCAAGGTGCTTCTTCATCCATAATGGCAAATATCAAGGTGCTTCTTCATCCATAATGGCAAATATCAAGGTGCTTCTTCATCCAAAATGACAAATATCAAGGTGCTTCTTCATCCATAATGGCAAATATCAAGGTGCTTCTTTATCCATAATGGCAAATATCAAGGTGCTTCTTCATCCATAATGACAAATATCAAGGTGCTTCTTCATCCAAAATGGCAAATATCAAGGTGGATCTTCATCATCCATAATGGAAAAGATCAAGGCAGTGGAGTTCAACATGGCAATCACTCTGGTCTTAATGCACATGTTCACACCAGATCAGGTCAAAGCTATAGATTTTTAAAATTCAAAGTTAAAGGTGTCATTTTCAACCTAAATACATGGATGCAATGACTAAAAATGGAGTCTACTGTCTACATTTATTAGAATCGTGGACAGTTTGCCTCTAAATACATTGCACTGTTTTTAACATAGAGGATGAAAATCTGTGTAAGGTTTGTTTCTTTCTTGTATTCTGAAAGTACAAAATTGCTGCCAACTGATAAAAACATATTAGCTGCTTCTTTTTATGTGCAACAAAATCTTTTGATCAAACTGCACATTTTTAACTTGAATGGTATAAAACGGTTTCTAGTGTCACTTTCCACGGGTTCTGGGTTTGATACCTGCCTATGCCAGCCCAGATGGGCTGCCAAGGTGGGTCCTTCTAAAAGGCACCTAGTTCCAATTTACTCTGCATGATAAAGCCAAGTTAAAAGTGCCTTTAAAACAACACAAAAAAGCCCTCTACTTCATTAGTGTTCTTCTCATCTTTTTTTCACAGTTCAGTGACATACAAGATGCCTTGCTTATAAACACACCTTGCCTATAAATAAGTATGTATGCATGTTGTGATAAAAGCAAGTATTTACTTAAACTGGAATGCTTCTACTTTCTTTTCTTAAGAATGGGTTTTCTTTTTAATGAATTCAATCAGGATAAGACTTATATTCCTTAACTTGAACTGCCCAGGCCATTAAATCCAAGACTAGAGAGACAAAGGTGCTGGGGTTTGCATTCCATCTTATCACAAATGGATCCACCAGTTGCCTATTCCAGGAAATAAAGACTCAACTGAACATCAAGGGATGAAGTGACCATTCAGTTTGTAACAGTTGATTCCTTCAGGACAAGTTCATTAATATATTTAGTCCACCCAGAATGTGGTATATATGTAGGAAGATTTGCCATTGATGACACAACCTGAGAAAATCTCAAATATTAGGCAGACTCACGGATTTTGTCTGCCCATGACATCAGAGACAATTCATCACAATGGACTTTTTGGATAGAACAAGCACACATTATTTAAAGTATTATGTTATATGTGGCTTACTATTTTTCCACTTGGATTACACTTTTTTCTTGCCAGGGGTTGGCATGTATGCATTTGCTCACATAGTGATTCAAGCTTTGAGTCCTCACTTTGATAAAAAAAAAGTTGAAGATGTGCCACAATAAAAAATTCACCATTGTTATTCCCTAAGTAAAAACTCATGACCAACTTTACAAATCTCCCGATTAGTCCTAAGGAGACTTCTCAGTTCTGTCATGTGCAATTTTACACAGGCGATGTATGCAATATCATTTAAACTTACCAAGGTAGATGCTATGAAATAACTGTTGTTTATTTTGACAAAAAAATTACCTGCATGACTTAAATCATTTATACTACAGAATATGTAAAATTGGAGTACACACAACTGAATGCAAGTACTAGCAACCCGTACATGTAACTATAAAAAGGTGCTTAAACTATTATAAACTTGTAATCCTATAACAGACAGAAAAACTTAATCTCAAATAGACAAGAGCAAAATGGTACATGTAGTTGGAAATAAAAATAGACTATACTCCCCTGAGATGGGAAACTACTCTAGCTTGCTTTATAGTTGAGTACAGGGAAATCTTATGTTAGTTTGCAGTCTCTCAAGAGTACAAGCTAATTAGCATGAACAGAAGTTGTACTTTAAATACACTTGGGATATGATACTAATCCCTACATCAAGGGGAGATCACTCTATCTGACATACCTGTGGGCTGACAATTTTAGCTTCCATTGCAAAATATTTTAAGTATGATCAATAGGGACAGCATGATTAATATTATTAAAGAACTCACAGTATCTTCAATACAATGACAAAATGAATAGTAACATACACTGTGTATAATAAGAGTGAGTACATTTTTGTGATTATCAGAAGAAGAAAAAAAATTATTAATAAATTATTCAACAACAAATGTATGGAACTCAACATTAATGATACATTGAAGTCCTGAATATGGTGTTCTACAACTTCTGTTAATTTCATGATGTGAAATGTTTGTGACTCAAAAGTGCATATTCAAGATTATGTCTGGCAGTTTATATTGTGATTTATATACAACAAAATACAGACTTCAATGCAGAAATGTTTAATATATACTTGAGAATATAAGGGTTTAATAAGTATATTGCATTCTCTCACAATTCAATATATATCTCTATTTTATAATGAATATATTCAATAATATCACTACTTAAATACCTGACTGTTACTGTGTTACTGAGCTAGAAGCAAATAATTTATTTTAATTTAGCCTCAAGAAAGTTTAAAAGCACTATTACATTATATATGTGTTCCTGACCACTCATGATTTAAAAATCTGGACAACTGGATCTAATACTGAGACAATCATAAACAACAATGCGCCATCCGAATCATTACAGACATTATTAAAATCTAAGATCTTGCAAAATATTGAGCCTCATGGCTAATATGACTGAAAATAAATAAAATATGCCACCAAAATATTTACAGTCACTAATTTTGCCAGAAAAAATATTTTAAATCAATAATGGGTCAAACTACTTCACACCTACTGATCATGAACATTATTCAAGATGAAGGAAATTTTGTTTTTTTAATCACAGAAATGCCATCATTTAATATCAAGTTGTGATACTAGTTGTGGAAAACATAAAGAAATCACCATCGATATAAATATTATGCACATTTAAAAAATACATGACATGTCTTAATAGACAACTTGGAATTTACAACTTGGAGTGCATCCATTTATATCCCATTTCTTATGATGAATACATTCCATATGTCTTAACAGACAACTTGGAGTGCATCCATTTATATCCCATTTCTTATGATGAATACATTAAATATGTCTTAACAGACTTGGAATTTACAACTTGGAGTGCATCCATTTATATCCCATTTCTTATGATGAATTGATTCTATATGTCTTAATAGACACCTTGGAATTTATAACTTGGAGTGCATCCATCCATATCCCATTTCTTATGAGTTGATTCCATGCACAATTTAATAGACAACTTGAAATTTACAACTTGGAGTGCATTCATTCATTGACCATTTCTTATGAACTGATTCGATTCATATTTAAAAGACAATTTGAAATTTATAACTTGGAGCGCATCCATTCATATCCCATTTCTTTCGATTTGATTCCAGGCATATTTTAATAGAAAACTTGAAATTTACAACTTGGAGTGCATCCAATCATATCCCATTTCTTATGAATTGATTCCATACATCTTTAAATAAACAAATTGAAATTTACAACCTGGAGTGCATTAATTCATTGACCATTTCTCATGAATTGATTCCATACAGATCTTAACAGACAACATGAAATTTACAACTTGGAGTACATGCATTCATTGCCCATTTCTTATGAATTGATTCCATACATATCTTAACACACAACTTGAAATTTACAACTTTGAATACATCCATTCATATCCCATTTTTTTTAATAAATTGATGTTCACATGCAGATACTTCAACAAAACTTTGAAAGGGGATAAATGTGAATGTCTCAACCATAGGAATACCTGAATGACTGACAGAATAAAATCTGTATGTACCTTATAATAGTGAGGAAATATAAAAAGGGCAGAGCATCTAATGTATTTCACAAAAGGTGCTAAACAATTATCAGGATACATTACATGAGAGCAAATCAGTATCCTTTGCTACTTTTTTTCCCTCATTCTAGGAAAACACATTTATGGAAGAAGGGCTGGCCCTCAAAAGAGAACCAATGTAACAGTTCATTTTGACCCAGGGGCCAAATTCTCTGCCTTTTCAAAGAAAATTGTGGGACACAGTTTAATGTTTCCATCAGTCACATGTCCCATTCAGCTCTTATACTTTAAATACATTGAGTTTAAAATATGGAATTTACTTGTACATCATCACTAGATGGTAAATCACATACCAAATTGTGTATGCTTTCTTCCAGTTCAAGGTCACAATTCAATTTTTGACATTTTCCATCAAACTTCCCTTCTAATCTATAAAATAATGCCACTGAATTTAAGAGTTTAAACTTAAAATATTCATACACTGTCACTTAGAAGGTGTGTTGCTAAAATGTTATATTTGCTAAAATTGTATCATGATCACAAATGACAACTCAGTTCTGGATGGTTTTAAGAATGTTTAATTAGCTGTCATTTTATAAGTGGCATGTAACACTAAGGCCACAATACCAACGGATGATCTTCTGAATGTTGCTTATCAGAAATTCTCTGATATCAAGTGTATAGTCTTTTTTTGAATTTTCAAGAACATTCTATTTTGTCTGAGTTCACATGGTGTAGCATACAAACATATTGCTCCAAAAAGCAAATTCTGGAACAAAAATTGTCATCTTTTCCAACAATGATTTGCTTTTAATTGAAGATTCACAACAAGTTAATAACATTCAAATTTCATGATGTACAACATCAGCTACTTTTAAAAATCAATGAAAGATTTAACTGCTACACAAGTTTATTTATTTTATAATCACTATATGTATTTCTGAATAAATACCATATATTGAAATATATTATGCACACAGATATTTTAAAACCCAGAATAAGGGAAAAAATAGTTCTGGCAATTAATGTGCATGTGATATGTTTTAAAATCTTAATAATTCTGCTTCATTTTTGTAGTGCAACAGTTGGTCATTTATGATAGTGCACTGGACATTATTTGTTATATGATGTATGAATTGTTTACAAAACAAACTGTTACATTGTTTTATCTAGTTTTTTATGTGGGTTGTAGTCCAGTTCAGGACAAAAACTTTGTCTTAAAGGTATCATAAAAGATAGAAAAAGTGACGATATTGTAAGCATATCTTTCCACTCTTTGGGTTAACTCTTAAAAGAGCCATTTTATGTTATGCATTGTTGACGGAGTTCAATTAATTGCATCAAAATCCTTAAGATGCTTTTCATTGTTCTGGAAAATTCTCTATATATCTTAGTCTGTCAGTTTTCCACTCCCTAACAGAAGACTTTCCTACAATTAACTCTCACTTAAGAAAGTGACATTGATACAATTTCATGGCTATACAAAAAAAGTTGGTCTTATTTACATTTATAGGATAGGAACTGACAACTCTCTGCTGGAAATGTCCATTCTATCCCAGGTTTTATAAGGCATTGTGTTCCACAGAGCTACATACTGGGTCTCCTTCTTTTATTTATCAATGATCTTCAACATACAAATAATGATGTGTCTGAGATATACGAGATATACAACAAAATACAATGGTAGAGAGTAAATCTAAGACAAAATTATGCTTATGAAAACATCTAAAAAAATACAAAGTTAGAAAAGAAAGCTATATCACATGTACACTAATAACGTTAATTGAAAATGTAAATTATAAGAAGTTATAATGAGTTATCATTGATAGACAACAGTGTCTGTAGGTCACTCACATCTAAAATTTCTTTGCTAGGTAGAATAAAATGTACCTGACAAAGAACTCCAAAATTCCTTATCATAATGCTAATATACTTCCAGTGATTGGCTCCATTTTACAGTAGGGGGAAATTGTATTAGTTCCCAACTAGACAGAAATCACAAGTTTCAAAACTTAGCTCATTGGCTGATTCTTAATGCATCAGACTTGTTCAAAAAATTAAAATGGTTAAGAATTGCTGACAGAATTGATTTTCTGAATGCTGCTCTGGTTTTTCAACATGTCAACAGAAATGTTCCAAATTGCATGACAAAATTATTCTACAAACGTCTTGTCGGAGAATCTTGCAATGAACAATTCAAAGGAAGTCTAGTTTTCAGGGACTAAAATAACAAACTCACTTCCTGTTCACATTCAATCATCTGTTAAATCCATAACAAAATGTACATACACAGTATTCTAAATCTACATAGAAACAAACTATTCAGAAAATTAAAAGTTCAAGATTGAGTCCTGGGATTTATCACAATATTACTATACTGTTTTGGTTCAATTCCCCCTACACAGGTAGTCATGGAAACTATCCCACTGACAACCTTACAATTTTTAACACGTCTTGTATTCTGTATAAAGGCTTCAAACAACAGCTGCTAGATTTTGAACAATTAAACTGGGGAACAGATACTTTTCAAAGTTATCACTGACCTGTTTTGCATATTTAATACTAGCATATTTATAAATGCATACATAAAAAATGTCTTAAGTATAAACTCAGTGTATGAATGCCTCTGTACTTATATACCTAATAATGTCTTTTGACAAAGCATAGCACTAATGTAAACGTTGCTACATGCCATATTTTTACAGAATAGCCTAAAGGAATATACAGTAGAACAGAGTGGGTTATAGCGGGGTTCTACTGAATATACAGTACAACCCCGCTATAACCCACTCTGTGATCATGCAAATTCAGATTAAATGCGGTTGCAGCGTGGCTCCCAAAATTTTGTATATTCATTCGCACATGAAAAATATTTTTTTCTTCAAAATACATAAAATAGTGCATATAAAATTTATCATTTTTGGGAATATATCTCATATGAATTCAAATATAATATGACTGTGGAGTGGTTCCTGAAATATTAAAAATATATACGCGTGTATTTTTCTTGTACCGGGAATTTTTTTAACTTTAAGTATGAGAAATAGCATGTACAATATTTATTATAATTTTGAGGAAGAGTTTGTGTATAAATTTTAATATGATCATGGTGTAGCTTCTGAATTTTAACAATTTCCTCAGGTTCTTGAAGTATTATGCCAAAATAAACATTATGTGGTCTTTGTGGTTGTCTTCAATTAATTCTGTATAAAAGTGTTGCTCAAACAATAGCCAAAAGGGGTTTCTTCTTTAACTGCATACACAGCCAAGCAGTAGACAATGCGGTGGTTGATAAATGTTTCTCACAGTTTAATAAACATAAAAAAACAAAAGCTGCCAACATGTTTTCTGGGCTTGGCAGTGTGATAAGACACAATCAGTTGACAAGTAAATAATTTCCACTTTACTAGCTGGTAATTGAGAGGGTATGAAATTGTACATGCATTCAGCTTAAAAATAATTATAAAAGTGACTTGTGACCATTGCAGGCCTACTGCACTTAGTTCTTGGGTTTTACATGTGTATGGGTTTTGCTTATGAACTTGTCATTAATTTCCTATGTTTTGTTTTTAAAAAAGTATTTTACTGTTATGGAAAAGCAAGTTCACAAATGCAAGTTGTTCTCTACCCAAGACAAATTGTACACCCTGGATCAACTAAAGAAGGGAAAACAACAAACTCAGCTTGCCAAAGATCTAGGAATTAGCGAGTCCACTCTGAAAGGGTGGAAAAACAGAAGATAAGCTGTTCAAACGAAAACTCATTAATTTGTTAATAATTGCTTAGTCACTTTTATAGTTATTGGAGAGATAAAACACAAATTTATACATGCAGTTTAATCCTCCTACTTTCATAATGAATTTCAGTATATATCTGCAGTTGTTTTCATGAGAAAGAGAGAAAAAAACTTGCATGAAAGATAGTTTTCCATAATACAAGTAATAATGCTTTGTAATTGTGTTTTTTTTTTAAGTTGATGACCTCAAGGGAGATTACTTGTATTTAAATAACCAAGTTACCCTTATTATATTATACTCTCATATAAATTGAGTCCAAGTGTAAGCAATACAGCCAATGATCAATCATTGCAGTACACACTAAAATGGAATGATGCTAAAATATTGCATTTCAAAGTGTACTTCAGAAAAACTGTACTTACAAAAACATTGAATCAAACACTGAATGATCCTGAAGATTGCACAGGGGTGTACCGTATTTTCCGGCCTATAATTCGATGCAGAGGATAAGTTGAATTCACCAATTCGACTTTTTTTCCATCCTTCATCCATATATAATCCGATTTGGAGTATAAGACAAGACCAGTTCAATAACTTGGGTTCGTATTTTACACTAGTAATTGTATCGTTGTATGATATTCCATATTATCGGCAATCGTGAAATTGCATTACTGATGCTAACAAGTTTGTGATTTTACTTCTGAACAAATCACTGTGATATTCTGATATCAATTGACACAGCTGAATAAACAGTCCATGCTTGTCTTATTATAATTGAAAGCACATCCATGTTGTAGTTCATTTTATTAACTGTAGTTACGAACGTAAATTATATAAACTTTCAATGATACAATCCATATACAAGTTGATTCGGAGTATAAGACGAAGCCTCGACTTTCAAGTAAAAAAGTATCAAATTAGAGGCTGGAAAATATGGTATCTGGTAAGAATAAGGTAGTTTGTACAAAGCATGTGAAAGGGTGCAATCTTTTGCAATATATTATAAATTACAGCAACAATTTTATAAAGCCCATTCAAGGTCTATTAAACATGATTTGTGAACAAGTGTTCTGCATAATCTATGTCTCACATGTGCCAATGCACCTATGTATCCTGCTAAAACATAAATCTCAAGTCTAGTTCATGATGTTACCACAGCCACAACTGAGAAAGTGACACCTATGTCTCACTATGTTAATGCAAGCTAGATAATTATCACCTTCAAAACAAACCTATATATATATATAACATGAATACTAGTCAACATGATTAAAGATGGATTCCACAAAATAGGGTGTCCTGCATATACATAGAGGATATTTGCTTGAAACGAGTGAATAACGGATATATTTCATCGAGTGGATGAAAAACTCAGTATTTTCACGAGTGGCGAAGCCACGAGTGAAAATACTAGAGTTTTTTTTATCCAAGAGATGAAATGTATCCATTATTCACTCGTTTCAAGCAAATATTCTTTTTATTTTATGCTCACATACGTTGGCTACCTCAAATCTGCTCTTTCACTCGTTTATTCACTCGTTTCAAGCAAATATTTTGACCCAAAAATGTAGTTCCTGTAGTGAAAAAATATTGTTATTTTTTCACTGTTATTTTTTCACTGTTATTTTTTCACCGCAGTGAAATATCAATATTATTTTAACTAGAAAATCAAGTAATTCACTGCTGAGCATAAAATAAATTCTGTTATTATGTTTTTCTACTTTATCAGAAAACTGCAACAAAATACTCAGATACTAAATCTTACTGCTCATTATGATACATATTCTGTAATATTATGTATATGTATCACCATTCACAGGAATGACAAAAATAACTGGTTGTGAGTTTTATTATCCTTGCTTCTGCTGCTATCAAACAGCATGGATGTATTCAGAAATAGACTTTGCCGGTTTTCTTCGACAGGGTAACAGCCAAACTACAGCATTCCTTGTCCCACAAATGTCTGATACTCCTTGAAACCAGGACCGGAAATTGGTCCTAAAATAGAAAATATATCATCTTACATGGATTTTTAAAAACAAAATGCTACTGTATATACTTATTTACAAGTATGGTCCAACTGCAAACAACATAGACCCTGAACTGCCATCTATGTTACATATTTTCTTTAATTCAAATTCAAACTCTCTCCTCTCAGGCCAGTTCTGCCTTTGATATATATATATATGTATATCAGCCTAGAGCAGACTTTACAGGAGACATCCTGATATTGTATTTCTGTAACTGGTTTGAATTGTTTCTGGTACATAGATCTGTGTTTCCTACATTAAACTAAACATTTGATATCTCACTTAATGAGTTGTCTAGAAGTTGATTTGAAAACATAAATGATTATAATATATCTGATCAGACTCACACTCACTTTCAATCTCTTCCTCAAAATACAAATGTTAAATAAATGTAGTTTAAGTGTAAAGGTTGACAAAAATTGTCAGAGTTCAAGTATAAAATATATATTTCTTTAAAATCTATATATGAGATACTCTTGCTAATTAGAGAAACATAATCTAATATCTTGTCTCTAATATCATAAGCATTATCTAAATCTAAAACTAATTGTAAGTCACTGTAAATAATCATTTAATTAATTTGCAAAAACACAAATGCCTGTTCTCAAAAGATTTGTTAAACTAAATGATTAATGTCCATAAGATCATGGGTGAGTGTGCTGTAAAGATTCTGCTTGTATTGTCTTGGAAGATGTGGATTCTATTCAACATGACTACGGTATGTACCAGACAAGGAAACTGGAAAACAGTTAAATCATATAAAAGTCCCTACTACATATGTACAAGCCATTTCAATCTATAATGATTGTCAGCATTGTCAATGGACTGTTGTTAAAGATACCAGCTTAGAAATTCCCAAAAAGAATGCAAAGGTCTGGGGACATTGTTTCCCCTTACCACCTAAGATAATTCATCATATTGTATTTGTCAGACAGAAAGTAAAATGCCTTCTCCATGTAGATTCTCCTGTCAATAATAGAATGCATTCCTTATGGCTTTCATCTCTAGGATGATCAGACTTCTGACCATGCTGCTGAAATAATAAATTCCATTGTATGAGGGCCTCAAGGTAAATTAGTTCTTCGCTAATTGTGTTACCCTCTTTAAATAAAGTCATTACAGTTAAACCTGTCTTGAGCGACCTCTGCTATGAGCGACCACCTGTCATTTCCGACCACAATCATAATGCATGGATCGATTTTACTATATAAACGCTCTGTTATGAACAACCACCTGCTGAACACGACCAGCGACTGCGATTTCTTGGCAAAATATGCATTTTGACACTGCTATGAATGACCGCATCAGCAAAAAAAACAAACAACAAAAAGCACAGATTGACACTATTGACCGTAACTTAATCCTTTGTAAACACTAGAGCTCGGGATAAATGTAGTATGCAAACAAAGTACACATTAAATAACACTATAGTTGAACAACCATATATCGAGATAAATACCTCTAACCGTCATTTAATCCTTTGTAACAAAGACTGCATAAATAGTAAAGATTGCTCTAATAAAGTATTTAAAAAGAATTTGTCTTGCGACCAGTTTTGTGAAATTTACAACTCCAGTGTACGGTGTCATTTGTAAATTGCAGTAAACCAGACTAAAGTACATGTCACTAACCGCCATTGTAGTGCCAAAGCCATGTGAATAGCCAGTAAGGGTAACATCAAAGGGAATAATGATGGATATATGCAGTCAATTTAGAGCAGTGTGTTTTTTCTTTATCTTTATGAAAACTCACAAAACGCTGGTAGTCCTTATGTCCCAGTGAGAAATTGTTTGAAAGGGCTTCAGTGTAGGTTTGAGTACATCGTTTGTCTTTCCAATTAATCCATAATGCCTGGAGGGTGAAGGAGCTCATTGTCTTTATAACTATTAAGTGATAATCATTTCTGGATTTTTTTAAAATTATTTTTTATTTCTTTTGTTAGTGTTTCACCAAGCCACCATCTGTTTACCTGGATACAGATGGTCACAACCTTTGTTTATCAAGCTATAACGCTGTTGATTTAAACTTCATCTCAGAATAAATGTACTGTATTGTTTGTCTTTTGGTTTCATTCATTGGTACATAATATATATTTATTCCACATTTCCCCAAAACCTGATCAAAACCGATAGTCTTTATAACATCAACACTAATAACAATGGCAGAAAAAAAAAAAAAAGTTTTAACACTGGAAGAAAGGATTAATGTTATTGAAAGAAATAAAAAAGGGGAGACCGCATTGCAAAATAGCAGTCAGCTTAAGTGACGGTACAACGCAAGTTCAAAATGTAATCAAAGACAAAATTTTGCTTCTTTGCTCAGAAATGGAGATACATGTTCAGACCAAACAGCTGAGTAAAACATGCCAACAAAGAAGTATAAATGGATTTCTTAAAAAAAACATGTGAATAAGTGTATAGAATAAGATATATACATCATATCTAACTGTTCATTTTTTGTTTATATTAATGTGATGTTGAAATATACATTTTATTCTAGTTGTTTGATATATGTATATCTTTATTATATAAAGATATTTTGAGAGAAATGCATGCAATATTTAACAAGATTTATGAATAAAGGATATGATACATGTACACTGTACAGTGAGTATGGGTATTATTTATTTTTCAACAATGCTAACTATTGACCCTGAAAACCAGTCCATTTTCACAAACCTCTTATGAGAGACCACCTGTCTTGAGAGAACACTTTTGGTTAGCAGAAGGGGCGGTCTCTCATAACAGGTTTTACTGTATTATTATTATTATTATTATTATTATTATTATTATTATTATTATTATTGCCAATGACCTCCTGGAATGATGGAAGGAAATGTGCACTCCAGCGCTTGTGCTGTCAACTTGATGTATGTACAAGCCAATGACCAGCTGACTTAAGGCATATGAGATTCTCCATCTCCTGTGACAGGACCTCATATGCATTGATTCTACCAAGGAGCAAAGTTTTGGCCACCATTGGGACAAAAATATCACTGTAATGCCCCTATCGATGGGCGACCTGCAACAATGATGTTTAATGTTACTATGGAGGAAGGATTGTTCGGCCGAGAGATGGTTCTTTGTAAGAAGTGAAGCCAGGTTTGAAATGATCAATGTCACGGAATAGAATAAACCCTTTTATTTATAAAATACATGTATTTGAGTTTCATATATGATGTCCAACGATACCAGAGGGTTATTAATGCATATTGTGTCATATTTCAAAATAGTGAGTTCGGTCCATCCTAAGCCACACGTGCGAAGTGCTTTTGATGGGAAGAACCAAATGCCTAAAGTGCACAGACAATATCTGTGTATAAATACCTCACTGCATGCATAGGTCTTTATATTACAGATGATCTTGACAGTCAGCTGTCTACTATAAATTAGGATGTGATAAGGGATATTTGATTCACCTAGCTGATCTATTCACCTGAAGTGCAAGACAGTAACAGAGGTGGATCATTTTGATTTTGATCTCTCTCAGTGGCTGGTGTTAAAGGTGATTTGGTGTTGACCCCATGCAGTAAACCACTTACTTGCTGGTTCTGCCAATAAATGTTTATCATGGTGAGGTGGTGAGGGAGGAGTTGGTGCTGTTGCTGATGGTGATACTTTGGCTTGCTTCATGGTTGATGTGGAGTGTGATACCCACCAAAAAGCAAGTCGAATGACTGTGACATCAGTGTATATACTGATGATATCTACATACTGCAAGTTGCACTTCTGTGCCTTCCCTTTTAGTACCCTCATTACTGCAGCCCACTGACTTTCAGTCCTCAGTGTGCAAGTCTGACATGTTTTTGTAAATTGGTAGTGGAGCAAGCTACACACAGGGTGTCTGTCAGTTGCATGTTTCCAAAGCGTACACTTGGTCTTACCCATGGTCTAAATCTGTATGTCAAAAACAGAGCAGACAATATATAAATGTGTAATAGTACACATCCTGCATTATGAACTCGGAGAGTGTATTTACATAGCTACACACTATGACGATTTACCCATAAAAGGGTGTACTTTAAGTTAATACAGGTAGAGTGTTGGAATGTCACTATTAATACTTACAAAATGAATGTTGAAATATCGATGTTAACAAAAGTTATATGTAGGAAAGGTCAACTGAGTGCCTATACAGGTAAAATCACTGAAGAGTTGATTATACTAACTACAAAGTGGACACTATGACTATACAGTGTATAGAAACCTTACATGTATCTGGCTGAGGCGGAAGCTATACAACAATAAAATACAGTTTTGTTCATAGTGCACACAATACAAGCATATAAAAATGCACTAAAGCATCACGACTGGATGTTATATTATCAACTGTAAGACAATGTTACCTGTAGGAAATGCCAAATGATGGCCTGTATAGGTAAAACCCATTGAGTGTTGAGGAGTGGACACTAAGTGTAGATTAGTACAAAAAAACTTACCTGTATGTATCCAACCAACATCACACAGCAATATTACACAAGTTTTCTATAACACACACCAGACTTGCACATATTTCAATACGGCTATTGAAAAGTATGGAGACATTTGTGACCCATGCATCTATGTACCAAGAGTGTGAGGACATCTAAGTAAGACTACTTTAAAAATAAACATTATCATCAAAGAAGGAAAGAAAAGTAGGAAATTTATAGATAAAGTATACTTTTCGTCCAAGAGAAAACTCCTCCAACTTGCACTAAGGTTGAAAACTTCCAAAGTGGATTGTGAGCCCTCTCTGTTAGAAGCATGATACTTTGCATGAGCAAAAGTAGTAACTTTAGTTTTCATTAAATTTGGCACCAATCCATGTATCAAGGGGAGATTACTCAAACTGTCACCTTAGATTCTTGGCATGAGCGGGAGTAGTAACTTTTGGTGGCGCTCTACAGTTTAATATTTTGCACAGGGTTAGAATTTTTACGAAAAAGAATTTCCTTCCGTTTCCTCATTGGTTATACTGGCTATTTAAAAAAGACCTTTTATATCTTAGGTATTGTTCAAAGAACCTTTAATTCCCTTAATTTTGTATGATAGATGGGTGTAATATGGGTTATATAGTCTTTTGTTTTACGGTTGTAGCAGTAACAGAGATGCATCCAATAAACGAATATCATGACATGAATATAAACAGTACTTAATAAATGAACTGTCACCTGGAAAACAAAATGTCACTTAGCATTAAATACAGACCATAGAGACCTCTGTTGGCAGAAAGTATTTAGATCTAACATCCAATCACCAAGTTTCATGATTATTGGTAGGCTTGTTTAACAAAACTCACATGGTCATGAGGCAAATACAGAAACTTATCTAACCTTTGGGAAATATTGGTGACAGTGACTTTTTGTAGTATGGGTGGATAACTGGGAGCTGCATACACTCAGCTAGCGATTAAAGCAGAAACAGTACAAACATCAGACTGATCTAAATATAGTGAAATGTGAAATATGCATTGCAGTTGCAGACTTTTAGAATTTGGAGGTAGTACTCATGAGGATGTATCCTCTCATCGAGTTTCATGATATTAGGTCCAACAGTTTCATGCAATTGATAAAACATCAATTTCCTGATTTTAGGTCCAACATTTTCATACAATAATCCTATTCTAACTTTAAAAACTTACCAGAAGCCAGGTCACAACGGCTTTCTTTATTACAGTCTACCAAAAGTGAATTTTGATTCATTGAATTTTCATGGTTTTTGTCCAAAATGTTTACTTCAAAACTGTTCATAAATGTGCAAAACGTTTATTATAAAAAAAGGTCAAAGTCGCTCAGAATTGACATCATGTCTTGAACCCACCCAGTATATCAAGGCATCAAATTTGATCTGGTCTCATATTTTGTTTGTTTAAAAGAAAGTGTAAAGGAGCATCTGCACAAAATAAATGTCTCCTTTACTTATGTAAGAAGACTTTACCTTAATATGCCTCTTCCTGATGTAACTGCCATGTTCTCTAATGTTGTTCTGTCCTAGAAAAGAAACATCACAAAATTTGTTATAGGCTGGAAGAAATTGATAACACTAATTAAAATTTAAAATAATTATTGTAAAGTTTTATATATAAGATTTATAATTTCTAAATTTTTATATTTGGGTAAAGTTTTACTTCTTTTTCTCTCAGAAAGTTTTTCTTTGCTCTTTGTCTCTTGAAATAAACGGTTCAAATTTAACACTTGCATACTCACAAAAGTTTGGAAAATACTAGACGTTGAGATTTCAAGCAGTTGCATTGTTTTGTAAGTTCTAAATTTCCAAATACTCTACACCATACAGGTGTAACTTATTTTCACATTGATTTTTATGCTATGAGATGTGGTGTTTAGCATCTAAGCCAATACTGATACGTTAACCATAGCTATATATTCCATGCACTCCATATTTCCAGGCATGTTGATGGGTTTGTATAAATAAAAATAATAATAATAATAATAATAATAATAATAATAATAATAATAATAATAATGACTTTATTTAAAGGGGGTAACACAATTAGCTAAGAACTAATCTACCTTGAGGCCCTCATACAAAGGAATTTATTTATTTCAGCAGCATCTCAGAAGCCGCTGGATATATTGGGTTTGGAAGATGGAAATAGAGTGGGCATTTCTAATCTTAACTGGAATACTATTCCAGAGCAAAGTTCCAGAGTATTGGAAACTTTTTAAACATAATTCCTTATTTGGTTTGGGAATTTTATACGTTTTGTAGACATTGATCACAGGTAGGGTGGGGTGTATTACCAGGTAGCCTATACTGGAATAGGGATTGTAAATATTCAGGAGCACTATTATTGGATATCCTGTACATTAATTTGGCTTTTCTTAAACAGATTCAGTCTTTAATAGGTAATATTTTTAACTTACCAGCTAAATTTTCCTTGCTTTCTTTCTGGTTTGATATTAGCCTAAATGCTCTTTTTTGAAACTTTTCCAGCTTTGCTATGTTTTTATCATTTGAATAACCCCATACTGCATTACAGTAGTTTAAATAGGGTTGTATGTAACTGCTATAAAATAGTTTTCTGTGCCTTTCAAAGAAAAATGTTTTATCCTACTGAGAAGCCATAAACTTGAATTGACCTTTTTACTGATATGTTTAATATGATCAGTCCATGATAGATTATTATCTACCAAAACACCAAGTAGTCTGTCATGACAGACCATTTGCATATTTGTATCCTTCCATGTCAGACATAGTTCATTGCTATCAAGATTTTTCCTTTTTTTTCCTTTTTGAGATAAGTAATATTTTAGTTTTACCAGTATTTACTACCATGCCATTGCATGTGCACCAGTTTTCCAGCTTGTTTAATGCATTCTGTAAAGAAATTTTGAGTGCATGCTTTGTGTTTTGGATGTCTGATAATGTTGTATCATCTGCACAGAGATCTGTAGATGATATCGAGTCTCTTAGTAAAAGTGGTAGGTCATTAATAAATACAATAAATAGTAATGGACCTAGAATTGAGCCTTGTGGTATTCCATATCTAATTGTTTCAGGTTCAGACAGAATGTTATTTATATAAACATGTTGTGTTCTCTCACTTAAGTATGAAGTAAACCATCTAACTATTTTTTCATCGCATCGGTAGATTTTCAGTTTCTTCAAAAGGATTTCATGATCCACCATGTTAAACGCTTTCCTGAAAACTATAAATACAGATCCTATTATTTTACCTTGGTCAAGTGCTTGAAGCCATTTATCAGTTAAGGAGATCAAGGCAGATTCACATGAATGTTTCTTGATTAGGGTGTAACAGCAAGTGTTTGGTTAAATATGACATGAACGAGTCATGGACATGTTTTTTTAATCAATTTTGACAAGTTTGGTAGTATTGAGATTGGTCGGTAGTTATCAGCATCATTCTTAGATCCAGATTTGTAAATAGGAGTTACTTTTGCAGTCTTCCATATTTTGGGGACAGATGAGGTTGTAATACTTAAATTGATTATGACTGTTATGCTATCTAAAATAGCAGAGGCAGAAGATTTAATGCATCTTGGACCGATCTGATCAAGTCCTGTAGCTTTCTTGGTATCAAGTTCACTGAGACATTTTTTAACAAAGTTTCTTGATACTGGTGGGATAGAGAAACATACATCCTTAGAGATTTTGCTGCTGCAGTACTTTTTCAGTTCATTAAAGTTGTTTTCTATCACTGGTTCTTTTAACTTTGTGGTAATGTTGGTGAAAAAAATCATTGAAAACATTTGCAATGTCAGTTTCATCAGTGGTGTCATTTACCAGAAGTGAGCGAAATTTATTTGTCGGATTGTGTGTTCCTCCAGTGAGTTCATTGAAGACTTTCCAAATGGAGTTTGTGTTGCTTTTTTTGTTTTCAAGCAATGACTGATAATAATTATAATAATACGACTTTTTAGCTATTTTAATCTTACTTGTTATTTTATTTCTCCATACTTTATATTTTGCATGGTTTTCCATAGCCTTGAATTGGTCTCGTGTTTTTATAGCATCTAGTATTTCAGTAGTAAGCCAATTAGGTTGGATTTCATTCTTTACTCGATGTACTTTCAGTGGTGCATGCTTAGAGACTACATCCATAAATAAATCAGTCTACACTCTCAGAGCTTCATCTATGTCATTCAAATTTTGGATCATATTCCATGGAACTTTATATAGGTCATCAAGAAACTGTTCTTCACTAAAATGTTTGAATGATCTGTAAGTGATCGTTTTGTGTGTGCTTTTCTTACTTCTCTTGCATTTAACATTTCTTGTAAAAAAAGTAGGATAGTGGTCACTAAGACCAACATTTGGTACATTAACACGAGCCACATTGTCTGGTAGGTTGGTATAAATGTGATCAATAAGAGTGCTTGATTTTTATTTTTCCCTTGTGGGCTCATTTACCATCTGGACTAGGCCTAATGATTCAATAAATTCCATCCAGTTGTCCCTTATTTGAGTGTTGAGAAGGTCCTTATTTATATCACTGAGTATATATGTTTCTTTCTCCTGTGCAAGAACATTTTCTATTTGTTTCAAAAAATTATCATTCCAGATTGCTTTGGAGGAAGGTGGCCTATAAATGAAACCAATTAGGAATGATTTTGCATTATTTTGAGAAATTTCCACCCAGATACTCTCAAATTCATGCGACTCCAAGTCAAGTCGCCTTTCTGCATTTACATCTTCTCTAATGTATACAACAAGACCTCCCCCCGCTGTCTCTCTGTCCCTGCGTAATGGTTTATTGTAGCCTTGACAGTGAAATAGATTATCATTGTGGTTAGCATTTAATTTAGTTTCTTTGAGTCCTAAAATATTTATATTATTTTCCTTAGAAATCAACATTAAATTAATCTGGTCTATTTTTCCCATTATACCTTGTACATTTAGGTGACCTATGTTTAAACCTTTTGAATTTAGTTTCATATCGATTATATGTATGTCATCATGCAGTGGGGCACTCAATGATATTGTCTCCGTACTACCTTTATCATTCTGACATCCTATTTCTATATTTATATGATCATATATATTAGCATTTTCAAAGTCACATGCAGACCCTGAAAATCTGTTAGCTTTTGCATTTACAATAGTGTCCAGCGAATAGTTAGAGACAAGAGCGTCACTAGGTACATTTAGCTTTGTTGTTGTAAATAAAGCATTGGCATTCTCCTCTTTGCCAGCTTTCTAGTATGTATAATACAATGATGTACAGAGACTTTGTTTGTGTCCATATTTATGGCATCTGAAGCACTCAAATCTGTTTGCCATGATGGCATACTTGTGTCATGTGCCCAGTTTCTCCACAGTAGAGACAGTACTCTTCATTATAGTGTCTGAAAATGGGGGCAAACATGTTAATATTTCTCAGTAGTTGAGAGGTTTCTTTACTGCTTATATGAATTTTGTCTCTGTCGTAGAGTCTTAGGTTGATGTCCTGGTTCTGAAGAAAGAAAGATGTGTATTGTGGAATGTACTGTATGTTGAAGTCTTCACATAGGTCAATTATGAGATCATTGATTATTTTTACCCTGGTGTCCACATGAGGAGGTAGTCCTGATATCGTTATTTTACATGCATCTGGACTGCAATACCTAGCAGCATGGAGTAAACTTTCAAAATCTGCTCTGATTTGATTTAGTGACCTTCCCTCACTGTAATCATTTCCACCTACTAAAATAATAATTTGGTTATACTTAGTTAGGTCTGAATTCATTATTTTGTCTGTGATGTTGTTGATTTTTGCACCTCTTAGAGTCTGTACATTTGTTTTAAAAAGTCTCAGTATTGAGGAGCCAATTATTTGAGTCCTTTCTTTCTTGGCTTGTGATTTCATCTGTTGGACTCTGTTGGTTTGTATATCAGACACATCTCTTGGACGAAGGGGTGCTGAAATTAGTGTTGCAGTTGTGTGAACTGATCGAGCTGATGTTGATGTTGACACATTTGTCTGAGTACTTGGAAATGCATTTGTTGGTGCAGGTAACAGGTGTGACACGTGACTTGGAGGAGGGTACTATTCTTTGCAATGCAGGTTTACTTAGGGTATCAATTTTTATATGCATTTTACATTTTCTCTTGGCTGGTATTGGGATTTACTGAGTCTGAGTATCTGACATTGTTGCTATTTGGGAGTCTGTCTGAATTGCTATTTCACATGAGTTTACTTGCTCATCAATCCTTCCCAGTGCTGACTTAATAGCATGTAACTGTAGTTTTAATTCTTCAATTTGGGCCTCCAAGTTCCTAATTGTTGTTTGATGTCCACACATGGAGAAATCATTAAAGTTTAAGCCATCACTGCTGTGGTCATGATTTATGGAGCGTGTAATTTCCTGACACTCTGGTGTGTTAATTTTATTGCCCGAGTCATCTAGGTCAAAGACTTTAGGTGCTGTTTCATGTTTGGTACTACATCTAATTACTGGTGTAGATGTCAGCATATAACTGCCTTTAGCAGGGGTATTTACATCCTGTCTACATTTACAGATAATATAATCTAACCATGTGAAACTGTTCAGCCCCTGTATGTGCAAAACACATGTTGTTTTATACAACGTAGCTATCACAGTGTTTTTCTCTTGTGTTCTGTAGATAATACCATTCTGAACACCTGAACTGCATAAAGTCATACAAGGTTCTGAATCCAATATCTGTTTTACAAACTCAAACTTTTGTGGATCTATATGCACAGTGATACTGTATTTATTATGTTTGCCCCTCAGGAATTATGGATAAATGTTAGCCATATTGGATAACTCCAAATAATCATCTGTACCATTGTTTTCATTTTCACTCTGTACAAGACATTCCTGAATGGGATTTTCTATGTGGATCTGATCTTCAGGTATATCAGACATACTAAAGCCATAGAATGATGCAGAAAAGGTGGAGCTGAGTGTGTTTAGTAAGGAACCAACAAGGCTGATATTTAAATATGTCTCCATGATTCTGAGATTTTAAAGCTTGTTCATAACAGTGATAGAAGGTGTATGAAATCCTTATATATGACTAGCACATATCCTAAAGCTTTTGAAAAAAAAAAACAAGAAACTTCCATAATATGTTTGAGTTGGTACCATCTTAAATTCAGATATGATAGATGTAGATCAATTTCAAATTTTCCACTTTGATAGCTATCTTGGATAACCTAAAATCCTTTGTTTTGAACAGGTTTCCAAAGTTACTTGAATAAACGAAAATGTGCATATTAAATTTCACTTACATTAACTTAATATTGTCATAAATCCACAGTATGAAGTATGGCAGTAGGTATTAGCATATTTAACACCAGTTTTTACACAAAGTTCATTGAATTGAGTGGAGCTTTGTTAGAACTATCCATACATGGCAGCCATCTTAGATTTCATTCATCTCATGTATGACTCAAAGTATGTTCTGAAGTATCAAGGGTTGTGTGTGTGTGTGTGTGTGTGTGTGTGTGTGTGTGTGTGTGTGTGTGTGTCAATACAGGTGATTTAAAGAAGTGACATAGTCCATCTGACTGTTGATGTGGGCTAAAAAATTATGAAAGATATAGCAAGTTTCTGTCTTTAAATCTCATAAAAATCCATTGAACAGAGGAACAGTTTTAATTTAGATGCAGTTTTTGTTGCTCTCAATAATTTCAGTGTGTTATGTGTGTCTGTGTGTGAAGGCAATACAAATGCTATTTCTGATTATCTTGGCACTCCTACAAGAGAGACTGTTCTTCCACAGCAGTGTTCAAAGGACTTAACATGGCATCATCAAAGCTATTCAAAGGACTTGACATGACATCATCATATCCATTCGAAAGATTTGACATGACATCATCATAGCCATTCAAAGGACTTGACATGACATCATCATAGCCATTCAAAGGACTTGACATGACATCATCATAGCCATTGAAAAACTTGACATGACATCATCATGTCCATTCAAAGGACTTGACATGACATCATCATAGAAATTCAATTGACTTGACATGACATCATCATAGCCATTCAAAGAACTTGACATGACATCATCAAAGCCATTCAAAGGACTTGACATGGCATCATCAGCGCCATTCAAAGGACTATTTATCATGACTTTTCTGTTTTTAAATTTTAATTTCTGAAAGACCTCAAATTGTTTAAAATCTATTTAAAATCTATTGTTAATGTACTTATCATTAATTACTCTTTACTCACCATTATCAGATTAAATTGCTGAGATATGAACTGTAATCCCATGAAAATGGACATTGCAACAGAAATAAGCACCAGAACATAAAGAAACCATATTGATGTGGTTGGTTTTAAATACCATGTTTCCTGAAAATAAATGTATTTAATTTGAATTTTTGCAAACAATAAGACAATTAAGCATACACTTTTAATATAGCAACATTACGCATGAATAAATATCAATCTTCATAGAACTGCCTCATTACTGGATACACAGTATTTAGTAAGATTTAAATCAGGGCAGCAACATCAGAAAACATTATCAACCAGCTGTCAAAATAACAGATGATGGGAACACCTAATTATCATAAGTAAGCCACTTGACTCCCATAAACCTGGTAAATTCTTTGGGCAAGACAGCTACCACAGGGAAAAGTCTGAAAATGAAAAACAACCTATTCCAAACAGAACCACTGGAATTTCACATGGGACAGAATGATTAGGATTTCTCATAAACATCACATAGTTCTCTGGAGTCTGCCCCATAATTTGGCCTTAGGGCTTTCTATGGTGAAATATTCCTCCCTTTGTTCAAACCAGGAATATCATCTTCTTTAAATGGGTGCATAACTCTTTCAATTCAAGGTTGGTTTGGTGATAAATGGGTTCCTTTATACAGGTGTAGTGTAATGGCAGCCAATCTTGTAACACACTCTCATTGAGATAAGGACATGTTTATCGTCCACTGCATCCAACAAGCCTCTAAAAAGTGGCCCAGTCTGGCTGGCATATGACATCAGAGGGAGAGTGTTCAAAGATGGCACTTAAAACTACACCATCTGCCAAAAGAGGACTGAGAAGTTTTAATAAGAAATATGGTGGTTCTGCTGGAATGCCTGCTTCAAGTGTTTAAGCACAAAACTTTCAGTCTGAGGGCATTTCTTCAAATTAGCCAGACCTGGAACTGTGACCAAGAAGTTCTGCTGCTGATTTTTCTGATCTTGGTAAGCTACTGCAGGTATTGAGAGTTCACTGTGGGGATTTTGAGAGGCCAGTCTGGGTACTGGCAGGCCGCTGTGGATATTGAGAGGCCACTGTGGGAATTAACCCACTGAACAAAGATTCAGATTCCTAAAGAAGGCTATCAATATATTTTCACTGTAATCCAAAAAGATCGTAGATGAATACAATACACTATTCCTACATAGGTAAAGCAACTCAGCTGGCAGCATCAATGACAGCAAAAGTGAATGCCGTGATGTCCTTGGCTATGGACTCCAGAAGTCTCTCTAAGGCATCCTGAGAAGAAGCAATTCGTCCTTGCAAGGTTAAAGAAGGTGGCAGAAGAAGTTTGCATGCAAAGTTATGGTAAGTAAGTTGCACACCTCAAGTTCCACAGCTTCAATCATCTTGACTGGGATGCAAGAATAGGTCATCAATACCCGAGACACTCCTGAATCCAGGCTAATAGGCTAAAGTGACCCAGCAGGTGAGTGAACTAATTATCAGATGAAACCAGTGACTACAAGGGGTGGTAAACTGACTAATTCTTCATCTGTTTGATTGCCTGTTGGGCTAGTGCCACTTTCTGAACTATACCCTTTACCTTGGCTGAATAGGGAATGAAACAGAACATCAGTTTATATTGTGTCTCTGGCAGCATCTACAAACTAGAAAGATTTTTTTGTATTAAGAAAACATTAGATTTAGAACACAGCTTTGTTGGCAGAAGATGGAAAATTCATTTATTACATTGTAAAATGCCCACCCCTTTCTCAAACTGCATCACCTGCCCAGTACCAGACAGAGATGGGGACACTAAACATAGAGAAGGCACAGATTAGGCTTAAACTCATAGCAGACAGCTCATCATCCTGTCTACACAGGCAGGGCAATACAGCCACTATAATAAACAGCTCATCATCATGTCTACACTGGCGGGGTGATACACTCACTATAACAGACAGCTCATCATCCTGTCTACACTGACAGGGTGATAGTCACTATAACAGACAGCTCATCATCCTGTCTACACTGACAGGGTGCTAGTCACTATAGCAAACAGCTCATCATCATGTCTACACTGACAGGGTGATAGTCACTATAACAGACAGCTCATCATCATGTCTACACTGGCGGGGTGATACAGTCACTATAACAGACAGCTCATCATCCTGCCTACAATGGCAAGGTGATACAGGACTGTCTATTTCATTCTCTCACAAAAAAAGGGATTAGTAATCCATTCTCAAAGCAGAAGGAGATAAGTGTTGGTATCTTTTGATACTGAAACTGCAAGGGATAACAGTAAAGGACCAACAGCAGTCAACCAGAAGGACCAATTTCTTGAGCAAAATATGTTTCATTGATAATACATATGTGAGACAACTTCAGATCTTCAGAGAAATGTATATGCTAGAGTAGTGACTATATATCTAGGCATTACTGACTAGGAAAATTGACCTTCTTCCTGTCAATCCAAAGAAAGGCAATAATCAAGATATGCCTTGTCTATGAGAAGCTACTAAATAACTTGGGAAGGCAGCCTGTTGCATTACTACTATAGATCTCGGCATGTCAAACAGCCTATGGATGGAAAAACTCAGAGGTATAAGCTGGAGAAAAACATCTCCACCCTACATCCCTCAGCTTGTATAATAACCTCATTAAGCAAAATTAGTACTTTACACATTGAGCAAAGAACTCATTGTATCCAGGATGACACATTCTGAGCTGCCATGTCAAGATTTTCTACGTTTAAAGATATAAATAAGTGAGAACTCCTTCTCACACAAGCTCAGTCTATTTCAGGTACAACTTACAATCCCTCACTAGATAATAATAATAATAATAATAATAATAATAATAATAATAATAATAATAATAATAATAATAATAATGAGGGCTATTTATAGTGCTTAATCTTTAGAAGCTCTAAGCACTTTACAACATCTATAATGATATGACTACAAAAAACAAAACACCATGAAATTAGAAAACATAAAAAATGCTGAAAATATTTAAAGTAGGAAACATTAGGTCATTAAGGTTTTTTTTTGCGGTCGAAAAAGGTGACTTTTAAGAGCACTCTTGAAAGGGATCAGTGTTTTTGTGTCTAATTGCAATGGGCATATCATTCCACGTTGCTGGGCCCTGGCATGCAAAAGAACATTGTCCATCTGACTTCATTTTCATAGTGCGAATAATGAGTATACAATTGTCATAAGAGAACCGCAAGTATCATGCTGGTGTTTACACATGGGTGAGGCCAGATAGGTATGTTGGACTGGAGTCAGTCAGTGAATCATAGCACAGAGAACAAATTTGGTTTGATTCTGGATCAAATAGATTGCCAGTGTAGGGTACATAGCAGCGGGGAGGTGTACTCTGATCATGCTACATTAATGATGTTCCGAGCAGCTGTATTTTGAATCCTGTAGATGACCCTTGTTGTGAAGGGTCTAACAGTAAATAAGGTTTCACAATAAATATCTGATTACTCATGCACAGAAGTATGTTCCTAGCAATGAAAGCTCAAGTTAACACAAGTCAAATCAAGCCATCATGACACAACTACCGAGTCCAGACTGACTGACAAGGCAAGTATCAAACTGATTCTGCCTGCTGTAGCTACATTTTTTATGTATACCTATATGAATGTAGTTTATCATTCATTAATATAGTGTGTAAGCGTTATTAAGTTAATGCTATTTTCTAACTAACTTCCTTATCAATAGTAAGTTTACACTTTAAAGATGAGTCATGTTTAGTGCATACATTGTTTCATTCATGGGTTTCAAGGTTGACATACTGTCATTACAAGTAACCATCATGTGATCTGACATCAACAAGAGCTGAGTATATTCTAAATTTGGAAAAATAATTACAGAGGAGGACAAAAACTTTATTATTTATTCCAAAGTCAGTTTCCTTGGTGAGTTTCGCTGAACATTTTTTTCCTGTCACATGGTTCGACATTAAATTTTTGCTTTGTCTCAAAGGTATTGCTACACAAGTCAGGGTCAGAGCAGGTCAATGATTAAGGGGGTGAGGTGGGTTCCAAAATGTCAAAAAGGCCCTGACTTTCCTTGAAAGGGTACTAAAGCAAAAGTCTATGTGTCTATTTACTCAATTTGTCCATGATACACAACAGGAATAACATGATGACAAACTTTAAAGTGACAAGTGACTGTGGTGTATGTGTGTGTGTGTGTTTGTTTAGGGTGGGTGGTAGCCTGCAGACAGCAACATAGAGTAAATGTTACACATATTGAAAGGTGATATTGAAAATCTTGCATAATGCATGATCTCATTCCTTGGCTAACATAAAATTCATTTTCACCTCTCTTATGTGATAATCTTTATGTATTATGAACCTACTATATTCCATTATCAATAAACACCGCTAAATCAACAATTCATTCTTTACAATGTACAATGTCACAATAACCACATGGCTATACAGTGTTATTTACACAGTAATTAAACATGCTTAGCGCTTTGTTTATTACTAAACCAGATTGAATGCAAGAATCGACAGAATATGTCAAATCAGCAAGGCTGCCAGTTGGGAAATGAGTCTCTCTTTAGGATGATGAAAATCGGTTAATGTTCTACTGAAGCCATTGTCTATACATAATTTGTCATAAGCACAATAAATCATACACATTACCTGTTATTCGAACTCACCAATAAAGATAATAGAGCGGTATATCATTGAATAGATTTGTAATAAAATGTTAATTATATCCAAGTCAAAACAGAAGAAACACTTAAAAGATAGTATATGTATATGTACAAATCAATTTACTGGAGTCTGTTACTTTCAAACTTAGGATAGAAAATGACAAGGTTTTTATATTTTACATTTGTATGACTATAATGGAACAATAAGACTAGATGGCCAAGTGTATGTGGTTTTCACTTTAGCATGTACTTTTTGTTGTATAAGCAAACACCAAAGGGCTTCATAATTCATTTTAAAATGCACGTGGTGTTTTGTTACTGTGACAGACTTTATAAGGAGAACTAATTAATGATAATATTTAGAGGTATATTCTGTGAAGTCCTTTGTTCATTTGTTAATAAACACTAGTAGATATTGTAATGACAATAAGAGAACTTATGCATCAATCATTGTATTTTCTCACCAACAATTAATTACTTTTTGCAAAAACAAAATGGCAATACTATAGTATCGATTTTTTTGCATTTTTCCTCACTAAGAAGTCTCTTCTCATTATGGATTAAATGCATGCACACATCAGTGCAGTTACAAAGGTGAAGATTGAAACCATGAAGACATTGTTAGGCATCATACCTGGTGATATGACAAAGTTAATACAATCATTAGGCATTTCAGTTATTCGCTGTTTCAAAGCTGAGCTTCAGAAGTTGTGGGAACATTGGATGATGGCAGGCAAGCACAGCTTCACAAACACTGGACATATGTGGCACGCTACATATTCCCAGGTTGCACACTGGGGTAAGGATGCATGGAACGGGTTCCTGAATTGGCTATTGTGAATGGATTTGCTAAAGAAGAAATTGTCAGTGGGATTGAGAAGCCAGATGAGGACAATGAGATGGAGACAGATGATAATGAGAACATTTCCAATTACTGGAGCCCTGACATATCCAGCATTTTTCATTCCAATATTGAATATGAAGACTTCGAGGGATTTTCAGATATTGGAGATGGTTAAGTGAACTCTTATTCATTATTTTCTTAATTAGAATGTGGAACAGTTCTACTACAGGTAATAAAAAGAATTACAACATCGATGTGCTTTCAATTATAATAGACATGTTAAATTATTTTTTTTAAAACTGTTCATTTGTGTAAATTTGATAATGCATTTTACAGATATCTTAATGTATAATAAAAAGTATATTTTTATTTTTTGTTTGTAACTTTTCTGTTTTCTGTCTCTTAATTTTCTTTACATTTCTGATTTCCCTATGGATAGCCTCATTTTTCTATTGTTAGCCTCAATGAATTTATCTCATCTGTTGAATCTTGCACTCAAGACTGGTTTCAACTGGAATAATCAGGTTAAAGCTTTAGACCTTTATATAACATGTACATAGCATCCACAGCCATCTGGCTCTTGTTGCAATGGATATCATAATTAAAAAAAGAATTGACTGTTTATTCAGCTGTGTTAATTGAGAACACAATATAGCAGTGCTTTGTACATGAGAAAAATCACAAACATGTTAGCATCGGTGATCCAATTTCATGATTAAAGGTAATATGGAATATCATACAGTGATACCATTAATATTCATGAAACATGAAGTTACTAGTATAAAATACGAAGCCAAGTTATTGACCTGGCCTTGTCTTATACTCCGAATCGACTTATATATGGATGAAGGATGGAAAATTTACAAAATTGGTGAATTCGACTTATACTCCACATCAACTTATAGGGAGAAAAATATGGTTATTGGACTATTTGAAATAAAATGTCCATATGTGGCTGGAAGAAAAAAAACATGAAGTAATAAGCATTTTATAGACTGAAATGCATATAAAATTACACTCATATTGTCACAAACACCTGCATCAATTTGCATGTTTGGTGGTTCTGTGAACTAACAACTGGGTACATACATTAGTTTACTCATCAGGGTCACACAGTCATGGGCATGGGCTGTTGATAGCAGAGAGGATGTGACAGACTTATATGTGAATTTGTTGTTGATGACAACACCTGAGAAAATTCCAAACCAGAAACCACAAGTCTAGTGATCTGGTTCACCTTGGCCTTCTGAGATCATTTACTATTGTGGAGTCATCAGATAGAATGAGTACATTTTTACCATCTAGTATGCCCTGCCACCAATTACGTGTATTTCCTATTATCTTCATCTCGAAAACACTGACATACAAAAGTCTGTCAAGAGGAGGCCAGAATCCCATGTCTTCTTAAAATGATGGCTGGAGGTAGGTACCCCAGCTGGCATCCATACAAATCATAATTATCAGTGTCAACTGGATCATTTGCACTGGTCTCATGAACTGGCAACCAATACTAAAGAAACTGTTGCCGAACTGTGGAGGCCCAGAAGCCAGATGAATTCTCATGATGAGTTTGCTAGGGTTGAAGACACAATTGACCCTGTTCACAATCATTCTGAACTCCTTCTTTTACTAAGTGAGGGAATTATTTTTAACAGGACATAATCAGCTTCATCCCCATTGACAAGGAACAGTGACAGAGTAGTGAAATGAGGAAATTCATTTCTTGACTTAAAGTGTACAATCAATATTCAACAAAATGTTACACTAAAAAAATGAAATAAAATGGAAGGATTGAGGAAAAGTGTTAAGTGCAATATAAAACTGGATATACTGCATATAAAATTCATTTGGTAAAAACTCAGATATACTGCATCAAAAATGATGACGGATAACGCTTTGACTGGCAAAAATCATGTGTGCTGAGACCAAGAGAAAGATATTCCACTTTAATGAAATAGACTTGGCACTGGACTGGAACAGTTTTGTTTTTGTTCTAGACCTCCAATTACAAATTAGAAGAGGGAATCTTTACTTTGGATAAGGGACTAGCACAAGGAATAGAGATAGCGATGTAATATAACAGGTAATACTACCATGAAAACATGGATTGCTGTATTCAAATACTTGCTGAAGCAAGATGAAAGAGTATGAGCCCAATGTTTCAAAGCTTTTTTTTTTACATATTGTTCCAGCAAATGTTATTACACAGCAAATCCTGTATTACAAGCAGGTAAATTATATACCAAATGCCAATAAAATGAGGATTTTACATCCAAAACCTGTACTCAAGACCACATGAAATTCAAATGTTTGCATACAGGATATCACAAAAGTATATGAAGTCTATACAGCCAGCACATAACCCAATAATATGAGATTTCATCATCTCATGCCAAATGAGTTAATATATGTTTATTATCCAATAATATGAGATTTCATCATCTCAATCCAAATAAGTTAATATATATTTATAATCCAATAATGTGAGATTTCATCATCTCATGCCAAATTTGTTAATCTATGGTTATAACCCAATAATATGAGAATTCATTGTCTCATACCAATTAAGGTAATATATGGTTATTACCCAATAATGTGAAATTTCATAATCTCATGGAATTACTTAAACTTCTAAAATATCATGCAGTGGAAGCTGAGAACTGAAAAATAATCACTGAAATCAAGCTGACGTCTACAATTTGATACCATATTCACAATAACATAATTATAAATTTAATCTCAAGTTATTCAGTATTCACTTTTCAAATATCATAAAATGACATATGCTTCTAATAAACTAAACTAAATGCACTGATAAACATTTATGAAACAAGTCACTGTTCAACATGACATGTTCATATATGACAGATAACTTATTACATAAGGTGAACACTAGCTAACAGTAGTTTTTTATTTCTATGTACAATGATGTTTGATACATGGAGAACATTTGGTAAAAACTCAGAATTGAAACACTGACTTACAATACTTACAAAATACATGCAGAACATTTGGGGGAAAACCCAGAATTGAATCACTGACTTACTATACATCCAGAACATTTGGGGAAAACCCAGAATTGAAACACTGATTTACTATACATGCAGAACATTTGGGAAAATCCAGAATTAAAACACTGACTTACTATACATGCAGAACAATTGGGGAAAACCCAGAATTGAAACACTGCTTTACCGGTACTATACATGCAGAACATTTGGGGAAAACCCAGAATTGAAACACTGATTTACCAGTACTATACATGCTGAACATTTAGGGAAAACCCAGAACTGATACACTGATTTACTATACATGCCAAACATTTGGGGATAACTCAGAATTAAAACAATGACTTACTATACATGCAGAACATTTGGGGAAAACCCAAAATTGAAACACACACAGTGTGAATGAAAGAGCTGACATCAGGAATGCATACAGCAACAGCAACATAAACAAATAATGGTTTCCCTCTCCAACACAGTTGTTGATCCTGTAGATATAAAAATAAAAAAAAATCAATCTTGTATATAAAATTCATGTTAACATAGTTTTCCATTAAAAATAGGAAAACATGTAGAAAAAGAATTACCATACGTGAATGGAAAATCAAAGAGAAGAAAATTATAGTTTCATAAAAATGAATGATATCTATGCCACACAGGAACTTGGTTCAAACCTACCATGCTCTACAATGACATAGAACATGTTGGTACTATTGTTTGCTATACATTTACAAATACGTTTAATGTGACCTATTTGTTCTTTAATTCGGTTTGATAGAAATTTATTTATGTGTAACAACTGTGTATGAGTATATGGCATATTATGGAACTGCACTTGTAACAGCAGTGTATGACAATGCCATACTATGGAAACACACTTGTAACCACAGTAATGAACAATGCCATGCTATGGAAACACACTTGTAACCACAGAGTATGACAATGTCATGCTATGGAATTATACTTGTAACCAATGTGAATGACAATGTCATGCTATGGAAATGTACTTGTAACTGCAGTGTATAACAATGCAAAATGATATGGAAATGCACTTGAAACCACAGTATATGAGTGTGCTATGCTGGAGAATCACACTAATGTATAACTACAATGTATGAGCACACAGAGCTATAGAATTTAGGGTTACCATATTTTCTAACTTTTAAAAAACAATGACACTCAATATAGTGCGACCTGTGTACTAAATATCATTCTGTCTTTTTACCAGTCTTTCTTCAGTCACAAACATATATAAATTTGTTTAACAAAGAACGAGTATGGCAAAATCGGAGAAATTTGTAGATATTTAATAAACATGGCCCTATGGAGATTTTAGGACAGAAAAGGAGGACCTGTCTGGGAAAAAGAGGATGTGTGGTAACCTTTATAAAATCACACTTAGTATGGGCATTCCATGTTACAGACAAATACAAAGTTACACATATGTAACTACACTGTATGAGCATTCCATACTAAAATGTATAAGCTTTCCATACTAAAAAATCACACGTGTTACATCAATGTATATGCTTGTATAATCACACGTGTTACTACAGTTTATAAGCATTCCTTATATAAGAATCACACATGTGCTATACTACAGTGTATAAGCTTTCCTTACTAAAGAATCAAATTTATGGATTCCTATAGTTTATAAGCATTCCTTACTAACAAATCACATCGGTTAGAATCTTAGGCTCAGCTAATGTGGGTATGTGAGAAAGATTGCCAGTAACCTTTAATTGGTCGGTGGTTCTTCCCAGTTTTCCATGGTTCTTCCTCCACCAGTTATACTGGCCACCATGTATAGCCTATCGTGTTGAAAATGGCATTAAACTCTATAACAACAACAAATTACACTTATGTAGTACTACAGTGTATAAACATTCTTTGCTACAGAAACACACTTCAGTACTACAGAATCACCTTCATGGGTTACTACAGTGTATAAGTATTCCATTCTACAGAATCACACGTATGTGTTACTACAGGGTATAAGTATTCCATTCAACAGAATCTCACCTGCTTGTTACTACAGTGTATTGGCATTCCACACATGAATCACACTTGTGTGTTACTACAGTGTATTGGCATTCCATACTACAGAATCTCACTTGCTTGTTACTAGCATATTGGCATTCCATACTAAAAAATCACACTTGTGTGTTACTACAGTGTAAAGGCATTCCATACTACAGAATCACACTTGTGTATTACTACAGTGTATTGGCATTCCATACTAAAGAATCACATTTGTGTGTTACTACAGTGAGTTGGCATTCCATACTACAGAATCACACTTGTGTGTTACTACAGTGAGTTGGCATTCCATACTAAAGAATCATACTTGTGTGTTACTACAGTGTATAGGTATTCCATACTACAGAATCCCACTTGTGTATTACTACAGTGTATTGGCATTCCATACTAAAGAATCCCACTTATGTGTTACTACAGTGAGTTGGCATTCTATACTACGGAATTACACTTGTGCATTACTAGTGTATTGGCATTCCATACTAAAGAATCACACTTGTGTGCTACTACAGTGTGTAAGCATACCACACTACAGAATCACACTTGTGTTACTACAGTGAGTTGGCATTCCATACTACAGATCTGAATCACATTTGTGTGTTACTACAGTATATAGGCATTCCATACCACAAAATCACAGTTGTGTGTTACTACAGTATATAGGCATTCCATACCACAGAATCACAGTTGTGTGTTACTACAGTATATAGGCATTCCATACCACAGAATCACAGTTGTGTGTTACTACAGTATATAGGCATTCCATACCACAGAATCACAGTTGTGTGTTACTACAATATATAGGCATTCCATACCACAGAATCACAGTTGTGTGTTACTACAGTATATAGGCATTCCGTACCACAGAATCACAGTTGTGTGTTACTACAATGTATAGGCAAACATATTCTGAAATTCATCCCATGAGTAGTTGGTGGCACACCAAGTCCTAGGACTTTTGTGAGACCATGCACATCAATGCTTTGAAATATCATTACCATATTATAGTTGTCTCAGATTACTTTATGCATGCATGCATATTGTGGTGTGACATAGTTCTTGGTATTAAAGCATTACATCAATATAGATTATTCTCACTTGAATCAAGGTCACCAACAGTATCAGATTCATTCACTGTGAAGAAAAATCATTGGTGCATGATTTTCTTTTTGGCAACAACTGAAGTGCTTCCATAAAATCCTTAAGTATCTCATAGCATGGCTGAACATCCTCTGATAGTGTCATTATGTACAACTGATCCCACATTAACAACCTCAAAACCATATTTAACAAGAGTTGAGTTTTCCCTGATCCAGCCAGATCAATGATTAATGTATTTAATTTGGAAACATGTCACTGCACTTGGATAGTTTTATTTGCACAGAGCAAAAACAGCTGCAATCAAGGGAACTTTGTTCATGAGGAACAGAAGGCTCTGAAATATACCAGTAAGCCTGGTCCTAAAGCCCCATAATTGAGGATGATGGGATAATATCATGCTGAAAGGAAAGTAAAACACAACACTAAGGTCACTCCAGAGTATGGACAGACAGAATAACACACAATCTGATACCAAGCTGATCCCTGTAATGAGTTTCTGTCCTGTCCGAAAAAATTTAATACAAAATAACACAAGCTAAACAAATCTTCTTGGTACACAGCTTATTTATTTATATATCACTGTATTCATGCTTATGGTCTATTATTATTGAGAGGAATAGATATTCTACTGACCATGGGCAATGATGATCCATGCGCAACACACATTGCTGACAGCGCCTGCAGTGATGAGCACGAGATGGTTTTCTCATACCACATGTTTGGCACTTATTTAATTGACTCAAATCTGAAAAAAGCTGTACTGTATTAGAATTCAGTCTACAAAAATTATAAATAGAATCTCAGAAATTTATATTTCTTTTTAGTTGTCCAATTAAATTTAAGAAGAATATATATATATATATATATATATATAGAGAGAGAGAGAGAGAGAGAGAGAGAGAGAGAGAGAGAGAGAGAGAGAGAGAGAGAGAGAGAGAGAGAATCAGAATTTAGCTAAGCCTCTTTTGATGTAAAAATGCAGCATCTTAAATGTGCATTAATGATATATTTTCAAGCCCCCATCCACCAAAAATTAGTGTGAAACTATATCCATTATGTGGAACATGTAAGTATATCTTTATGATATAAAATTACATTTGTATTGATCAATATCATTCCTACTAGATTAAATGTGATCTTTCTAAGTCATGGATTTGTTTAAAGATCTTCATGTGTCAAAAACTTACACGATAGACATATAACACATTTAATTATTTTATCTAAATTGAAAAGGCCCACTTTCCAAGTAAAATTCCTGAATGTACATTTACCTATGTCAATGGACGACTCATCTATTAAAGGTACTGCTCCAGGATTAACTGTACTGGCACGAAACAGGGAGATGAGGCAAAGAAAAGATACCATTATATAAGCTGAAAGGAAAGGGTAAAGCCATGTTTTAATATTCACTGGTAAACATTCTCTTAGTTCCACTGTGACTCATGAAACAATATTCTATGAATTATTTCTAGGATTCAGTCTATAAGTATCTTGCAGGTGATCAGTGGGACCTTAATTTAATAAGCACTGAAAAATGATTGGAGACAGGCTTGCAGAAATACAGAAATGGCCAATCTTTAATAAAGTTAATGAACTTTCATTGCTGACTACTTCACAGCATAAGGTTCAAAACAATACATCCTACAAAACTTGATCTTGTTATTTTGACCAGTTTTGCTAGATGATAAAAAAAGTTAAGGTATAACTAATATCCAATGTCTCTTGTTCATAACCAAAGTCTAGATGATAGAAACACAATTACCAAGTTTTACAGAAAATGTATGAGAAATGTGGTCTGTAAATACAGACAGGTAGCAAACTCATAACAGATGCAAGGTTTATCATTAATCCAATGGTCTTGCTTATTTATAGATCCTGTCTGTCGCAATAATAAATAATCTTAACTTGGAGCAAATTTTGATTGGAATATAGTCACAGGATCACCTGAATAATATTCCTAGATCTTGCTTATAATTAAACTCATCCAACCTTTTGAAATTAAAGTGTCAATCAAAATCTAATCAGAAATATAGTTAATTAGTTTTTTATCAAGATTGATATATATGAATTTCACTCATATTCATAGAACTATTCAAGTCTGATCAAAAGTCTTATTAAATTCAAAAATAGTCACTCAAGTGATAAGAAGCTCAGTCATATGCAAGATCATCTCATTAATGTGTAAATCATCTTCATAATGAAAAAATTAAATATCTTGATATAAGTTTATTTATGTCTGACAAAAAAAAACATAATGATCAAAAAGAGAGTTGCAAACCAATACAATGTAAAATCATGTCATATACAGTTATCTTACTGATTATTGTCCTCTTTCAAGATCTGACTGCATATGGACCCTGTTTGATCAGAACTGGATCAGGAATATGGTGTCTAGAGTGGTAACATGCCCAGCCAATAAAATACAACCTCATTATATGGCATGAATCCCATTCATTACTGAAAATATCTTACTTGAAGTTGGATCAAAATCTGACAAATTTATCAAGCTTTAAAAGTGGTAACATATGCAGCAAATCAGATGCAAAATCACCTCATTAAAATGCATGGACTCACTTCTAAAGCATTGTTTGTTGTCTTTTCTTCATGAGTATACATTACATATATTTGTATTTTGTTCCTGACCCTTGTCCAATATCAAGTTAATGGTGTACATGATCAGTGATATTTATTTATAAACAACATAATACATAGCTAATATTTCTCAATTAGTATAGACAAAGATGTTCAGATCATTATTATGTGTGTGTATGTGTGTGTGTGTGTGTGTGTGTGTGTGTGTATGTGATAAGGATTTTCAACACAGCTTTAACAATTTTTCAATCATATCACTACGAACTAAGCATCATATAGCAGACATGTAGCATAATGTCCCACCCAGTCACATTATCCTGACACTTGGCCGACCAATCCTAGCACTAATCTCTTAATGCTGAGCACCTAGCTGTTAATATCATTTTTGTAAGTCTTTGGTATGACTTGGCCAGGGTTTGAACCCATGACTTCCTGCTTCCAAATTGATCTTTATTAATTGTTAACATGTTTACTTCAGTTTGAGTTAATGATAAAGTCTTGATTTTGAACTTAGAAAAACACATTTTCCATTAAGTTGACAGAGCATTTCCAGAAAATGGTAATTGCAGCCTAGGTCAAGTGGAGGGGCATATAAACTTGCTTAAGAATTTTTCATTCTTGTTATAATTTTTTATTTTAAAAATCATTTTGCTTTGTTTGGTTTTTAAATTGGTTGATTTATTAAAACTATTATTCAGTGGAATTACAAAGTGCTCAAAAATATTTTTGAACTAAAAAATTCATTTGGAATTATAGTGAATTCAAAGACATTTTGATTATATTATTATCATAAATCAAAAGACTAAAATATAACCATATTCCAGATTTGACACTACAGCCACATCAACACATTCAATATTGGAATTTAAATGGAATGCCACTGGACATTATTACATTTTCATAGCAAGATCAATTCTTGTCTGTGTGTCATCGTGACATGCCTAATTTTCCCACCATGTAACATTTGTCATCAATATTTAATAATAAAGATTGTATTAGGATAGAGTAAAACAAACGTGCCATCTGACTTGATTCCTATATATGAATGATGTCATGCTTGAATGTTCGGGTAATGTGTGCACAATTATGTTCCAGAATATGATTTGTACATAACACAGGACAGAGATGAAATGAATAACCCACTGTTTCACAAAGATGGCATTAATATGAATTAAAAGGGAATGCACAATATTTAAAAAATCTTAACTACTACAATGGCATCATGAAATCCCAAATGGCTGACTGCTACTACTGTGCAGAATAGGACAATATCTCTAATGTATATTTCTATGGAAAGGGAATTCAATGCTACTACTGTAACATGTTGGGGGCAATGAGGAAGACGTCAACTCAAGAAAAGCCAAAAAATACTCTGCATTATCTGAATACACAAGCCAAATGACAGGTACTCAATGACTATTTCAACTGAATTGCCCCTGGGTATGGACTCTGCAACAGTGGCTAACTAAATGAAAATGCAGGTTATAGTTGTCCATTTAAGGATTTCAAATCCGGTTTTTTTATTATTTTATGTCATCTAAGGTATATGGAACTACATGGCATGACCAGATTATATAGCACATGGAAATATATGGCATGACCACCTCATATATGGTACAAGGAACTATGTGGCATGACCATGTTATCTATGGTACATTGAACAATATGGCATGACCATGTTATCTAAGGTATGGAACTACATGGCATGACCACATTATATATGGTTACAAGGGACCATGTTATCTAAGGTACATGGAAATACATGGCATGACCACCTTATATATGGTACAGGAACTACATGGCATGACTATGTTATATAGGGGATCAGGCAATAATAAAAAACAGCTGTACTGCTACCCATTCAAAATTCTTACCATATGCAGCCACATCTGGTATTCTGCCATCACTCCAGTGAGGTGATAATATGATGAAGTAGGTACTGAAGAAACCATAGATCCAGTAGATGATGATGAAAGTCAGCGATTTTAAGCCATGACTATCCACGAGTATACGCACTCTACCGACAAGGGGAAGATCCTTTACAATGACATGAGATTCATGGGTAGCATGCTCACAGGACTCAGAATGGTTATGAAACTGAGCTGTGGATGATCGAAGTGCATGTGTATAGTCTGTGTTAACAGCACTCAAGCTCACATTGACCGCTACATGGTGGTGGCTCCATGAACTATCCTTCATCATCTTTTAAGTCTAAAGTAAAAAAAATTGCGAAAAATTAACTGATTCAGTTTTAAAGCAAAATTTTTGATCATCCTTAATTAAAACAATCTCTATGAAGAATACTTTTAAAACATTAGGTTACAACCACCCCCACCCCAAACAAATATATTGATGTATGTATATCTGTGTAGAGAATATATTAATTTGGAGACACTCTCTCTCTTGTTAGAAGATAAATTTCATTAAACTATAATGCCAGCTAGGTTTTTAACAAGTACAACTGTAGTTTCTCTCAGTATATGGAAAAGAAAAACCGATGATAAAACCAACCATCATCCCACAAAGTTTTTATTGGAAGAGGGAGGTTTATTCAAGTTTTTCCTTTTTTCCACTGACATAAATTAGGTCAAGTATGTGTCTAATTGATTAATATGATCCTAATATTGACTCTACTTAATAATTTGTATTATCACCATAAATAAATGTATGCTTTAAAAAGTATGGATCATGCTTGCCATTTTCCCAGACCATGCTGGGTATTGTTTGACTGAAAAAGTGTGTTTAGCGGTCTCAAAAGGGGGGGGGGCAGGTCAGTGCATGTAACACAATAATGTGACTTTGTCCAATTAAGAGTATACTTATATTTTCATATAGCCATATGGAAGATGATTAGAAATTCAAATCTGAATAAAGGAACATAACTTGTCTGTTTACACAATTACAAAGAATAAGTGCACCAAAATGTTTATTTCTTTAAAAGGGGCCCCGAGAGGCTGAGTGGTTTAAAGTGCTGTCCATTACGAATCACTGCCATCTCACCTCTGTCTGCATATGTTCAAGTCTCAGATTCGGCCAATGTGGGCATGTGAGAAAGCTTGCCAGTAGCCATTAACACCATTTTTCAGCACAAGATAGGCCATACATGGCAGCCAGTATAAATGGTGGAGGAAAGAACCCAGGAAAAAGTCGGAAAGAACCACCAACCCACGAGAAGCTACTGGCAAGTTTTCTCACATAACCACTAAAGCCAAATCCTTGACTTGAACCCATGCAGACAGAGGTGAGAAGGCAGTGATCCGTAACGGTTAGTGTTGTAGACTACTCTGCAACCTGGGGCCCCCTCAGCTGTGTTATAATTGTACCTGTGAAGGTTTGGGCTTATTCATTTTGGGGTGGAGTGCTCCCAATTTATTTAAATTAATACAGAAGATCCACCTTGGCTCATTTTTGTCAGAACTTGAATTAGTGATAGAGAAATACAACGCTCTGAGCCCCCAGTCAGCGGTACCGACAGTTAAAGTAATAAATACACAAAATCTGAAATTCAAATAACAACAATTTAATAATTCAATAACAGTCATCTCTCAAATGAAATTCAACTAAAACTCTATCACTCAACCAAGTGACAGCCTATTTCATCCTTTGAATTAGTGTTAAATTTTCCTCCTGTCCTGAGTTCCTACTCATCCTGTATGATTCTTCCTTCTCTTTTCCTGTCTCCCTCTGTTCTTCCTTTGAACTTCTCCCTCCATTCTTCCTTTTCTTTTGTCTCCCAGAGACTCGGACCAACTGCACTGGGTTAATTCCCTTTGGTCCCTAAAAGCTGTACTGAAGATCATTTTTATTCCCAGAATAACAATTTTCCCCCAATATCGAATGGCGTCAGAGTAGCTTATTTTCCTTAATTCCTGCAAGATGGTTTTAGCACTACTACTTTTAGTTCTCAAGAAAATAGATTAATAAACTTGCGAATCTAATGTTTGGTCACGCCTTGCTCAATTCTGATTGGATGCTGGGTCATATAATGATCAGACACCACCCCTCTCCCAACAGTCTGTCAGACTTGTTTATAACCCTCTTTTGATGCTCCTTTGTTCCTAACAAGAATTCCACCATTTACCTGTGAAGAATTTAATGTAACTGGCTTTGGTAAAAATAAAGCGTGCATCATTAGTTTTATGGCTATGTCAATTAACTGGCATGACACCTACTATTTGCCGAATTGACCTTCATACATATTGATGCCACAAAATTATAGCCTCTGGGTCTACCATACATAGGTTGAAATCTGGCTAATTCTACAATGTGACAGTACCAACAGTGGTAGTCCTACAATATAAAATATCTACCCTGGTATTTATGTTTTTCTGTTGATATCTTATTGCCTAAATAACAGCATTGTGTAGTATATTCCCCAGTTACCTGGGAAACATTTTCATGAATAATTTGCACACCTGGCAGCCCATATCAATGCTTTTCTACAAATTAAAGTTTTTTTGCTTTAGTCAGATTTTACTTATTCTGATGGCTTTTTCTAAAGAATTCAAATTTTGACACAAGCAAATGGAGTGTTTTAAAGTTATGTTGATCTACATTTCAGTTGATCGGAATGTGATGGAAGCTTGGAATGCTGAAATCAGTTAAGAGGGATGACAAGAATCTTGAAAGAATTGAAGCTATTTAAATACCTTCACCAATAGTAGTATATTTTTTTTTTAAAATGACACATAATTCAACTTAATCTGGTTTCGGTATTCCAGACTGCCATCGCATTCCAGCCAAATGAAATGTAGGTCAATGGAACTTGTGACATGTTCATTTGCTTGTGTTAAAATTTTAATTTATTTGAAAATAGACATAGGAGTAAAATCCAGCTAAAGCAATTTGATTTTAGTTTGTGGGAAAGCATCTATATGGACTGCCAAGTGTGAAATATTCCTGAAATTTTTAATTTCTGTTAGCTGACTAGGGAATATGCCACCCAATACCATTATTTAAGCAGTAAGACGTTGACCCCAAAACATAAATATCAGGGTACATATCTTACATTGTAAGACTAGCCCCATGTGATGAAAAAACTTGTAAATATTTTCAAAATGCAAATAGTTATACAAATTATTTAATGATAAATTTTGGACTACAAAAATGTTTCCAAGCAGGGAATCATCATAGATTCATAGTTAAATGGACTAGACAATTATCCCCCTGGACTGTTCATTCCTATTAAACGTTTCAGTGCAATCCGCATACTTAAAAGGATAAAACGGTGGATAATGATAAAACAATCAATCAGTACCCGGCTATCACGGGTCTAACACATCAATATTATTGAGAATACAGGTGTAAACAGTAGTGTTGTTCCGATTATAATCAATCATCAGTTGGTTGAGCAAACCGATAAGATAATCGATTGTGAAACTACATAATCGATTGTGTGTAAAGGGAGACTACTTTTTAGGTGTATGTAAAGCACAAAGGTTAGTAAAACTCCCAGCCACTAAAGTTGACCTGAAATTTATTAATCCCTTCACAACTACAAATAAAATTTTTTACGATTCATTGTTAGGAACATATAGTCATTATTACATGTTCAAGTTGTTAAATTGTGGAGTTAATAAAATTTAAACACATTTTGTTGATTTGTTTAAGTTAAATTGCAACATCTTTTATAGTATTTATAAACAATGACAAACAAAAAAATCATGCCCTATACTTTAAATTATAGACACAGCACATATGAATGAAAGAATTTCGGGGGATTGTAGCAGTATTTCAGTTACATATGACTGATCAGCCATAAAAAGTTTTATTCATTTAACTAAGTTGTAGAACAAAAGTAACACAATGTATTTTTGTAATATTATTGTCAGGTTAAAGTATACATGTCATTAAAATAGATTACTCCTGTATATTTATGAACATATTGAATTCTTGATCAAAGATATAACTGTGTAACAAAAATTAAAATTTGCTCTTAGTAACCGATTAAAATCGATTATCAGTTGGTTAAGGGGAACCGATTATCGATTATGAATTTCTGACCGATTCCCATAACTAGTAAACAGTTAAATCCAAGCTTGTAAAGAGTATACTTGAAATCGAAATTGGGGCCCCGAGTGGTATTACGCGCTCTCCATTACGGATCAGTGCCATCTCACCTCTGTCTGCGTGGGTTCGAGTCTAAGATTCGGCCAATGCTTCTCGTGGGTCGGTGGTTCTTTCCGGGGATTTTCCCGGTTTTTTCCTCCACTAATAATACTGGCCGCCATGTATAGCCTATCGTGTGCTGAAAAATGGCGTTAAACCTTACAACTTCAATACAACAACAGAAATCGAAATAATGTCTGATCACATTCGGTTTGCTCTTTTAGCAATGGTGTTAGTTTATGACAACAATGTACTTAACTACTCACTATTAGGACCGGTCCACTATCATGTATTCATCATATGTGTAAAGGTATTATAACCATGACAATAATGCTTTTTTCTAAATAGGATAAGTTTTCTCACTTTCTTAGTAATCCTAAACAAATCCCACGTAAGCGCTGTTCTCGGTGTGACTATATTTGTTAATATGCTTTCAATGCACCATGATTAAAAAAAAAAACAAAAAAAAACAGTAGTACTTAAAGCGGTCTTCAAAGCTTAGTCTGTTACGGACAAGACTAGTATTCTCTGTTATTGATCTGGTAAATAACAATAGCAAACCACAAATCGATTTATAGGTGGAACCGGTAAATGTAAATGCATTAATGAATGCAGCTAAACTGATTCTGATCTGGATCTACTGCACAAACATATAGCAGAAGCAAATAGTTTGGGGAAATTTATTTGAAAGCTGGGCGAACACAGTTGCAAGAATAAGCTTTCACCCAAGCAACTGGACTAGTTTGAATGTTTCTTCTTCCCACATCATTTTAGATATGGGAACATTTAAATATCAAAATATCTATCAATGTGTAGGAACTGTGAGATGAAAAAGATGAAACCAAACTATTAAGTCGGTGTAGCTGTAGAGTGCTAATGAGAATGCTGACCATTTCGAACCAATGCTGATTCGGACTAAATTACGTGTTGATATGGCCCAATGCAGGATGATTCGGACAACGTGAAATATTAAAAGAAAAACAATCGAAGACATACCTGATTTATATTAGTAGTTGTAACTGTTCTTGCAAGGATAGCATGTAAAAAGTTAATATGATTCAAACGTTGTCTTTTGAATAAAATCTCGAACCAGTAGACCAATTTATTTTCATTCTAACCTTTGTAACATTTTAAATTATTTAACGTAAAGCACATATTAAATCCATTAAATATTTCTGGATATATATATATATATATATATATATATATATATATATATATATATATATATATATATATATATATATATATATATATATATATATATATGGATATATACTTTTATATTAATAAATATAATAACACTTTCATATAGCTGTTATGAAGAGATTTTTTGAACAACTTTTATGAAAATGATTTTGGCAGATAATTTCAGTATATTAAGAATGCGATGATGATTTATGGTAAAAGTTCAAAATGCCCAATATAAAGACGGTCCCTCTCTTCATTGTATCCAATTCATTGACGGACACTCTTTCACAATGCCCAATTTATTGACGGACACTCTCAGATTGATATAGAGATGATCGAGCGTTCGAGCCTCTTTTACGGAGGTGTCACTCCTGACGATTTTTTTTTTTTGAGGGTGCGAGAGGTATTATGTTCGAACTGTTTAGAAAATGCAAACTATTCATCATGAAGTTCACCGGAAAACGGTAACTGTTCTTACTGAATAAATAATACTAGGTATAGAAAATAACATTCTGGATATATATATATATATATATATATATATATATATATATATATATATATATATATATATATATATATATATATATATATATATATAAGTGTTACAATTTAGATATATAAATACATATACATTTATAATATTCATTCAAGCCTACAAACTTCATACAAATCCGGGATGTCTGTCGTTTAGAATATAATGTAAATAAGTAAATATTCAATAAGCCACAATGTTTAAAAATTCAATAACTGAGATTGATACAAAAAAATATTGTGTAGAAAAGTATTTTACTGAATTAGACCTAAAATAACCAAACATTATGCTCTGTAACGTTTATAATATTTTATTTCTAAATTAATTATTACTCCGCATGAAGTTGGTAGGGAATTCGTTTTTATAGCAGTCAATTCATGATCACAAATACATATAAATTCTTATTAAAATCTGAAGATATCAATTTAATGCTATAATTCACTTGAAATAATTAAGAAGAATACACAAAAATGTTTCAACGCTTCGAAAGAGACTTGAATCCAAGTGTCTCCAAACATTTAAGTCATTTCATTGCTATCCTAAAGAAAATTAATCCTAACCGTAGTTCTGTTCTTAACTGTAAAGAAAAGGCAAACTATTCAACACGAAGTCAAACGGAAAACTGTTACCACAAGGCATTAGCCGTTTATATATATATATATATATATATATATATATATATATATATATATATATATATATATATATATATATATATATATATATATATATATATATATATTTCTTGAAAGCGGAGGATCGTAATTCGCTTTCAAAAGATGGTCATGACCTTGAGTGAGTTTTACGAAAATTTACGAACCATAATATAATTTTTGTTTTCCATATAGGATTGTCTTCTATGGAAATTTCATCTTCCGATTAACTTCATAGATCACAACCTTTCCAATACCTGTTCCTAAGACGTACGTTTCATCACATAAAAATTGTCGGCAGGAACACTTTCCATGATGGACCGATAAACAACAGTCAAGGAGAAATCGCTGACAAAGAATAACTCTTCCTTTTGAGACTAGTACAATATTTCTGAGTACAGAATTCGCATACTTAGAACACAGAAAGAGAAACGACAATGCACACTTGAAATATAAGAATAAAAATGGCATTTAATGAAAATTCCTACAACTTAATTCCTAACATAACCAATGATCGCAAAGTCAGTTAATGTGAGCTAGATTGGCATTAAATTGGCAGATGATATTAAAAGTACTTTAATTATAGCGGTGCTAGTAAAAGGACTTGGCCAGTTCGTAGCCAGATGATTCCGTTATTAGTGTTCGCAGTTAAATTAATTAAATACAAAATAATCGAGCAAAGTAATAAACAAACGGTAACAATTTCGGTGAACAATGGAAAATGAGCTTACAGTTTTAAGAATCAAATTCAAAAGCAATCCAAGAATAATACACGAATTCAATTACAAAAGTCCTAGTAATGAAATGTTCTAATAGTTCAAGCTTGAGTCCTGTTTTAAAATCCATCATGAAAGACGATGACCTATGCTTAAGTCTGATTTGTGTTTTTGTGTTTATCTACAGTTCTTGTAGAAACACAACATTTAAAACTCCGGTGATGGAAATCTGAAAAATACTTTGATAAACTGTCTTTGTCCAAGAATTACGTGTGAGTACATCAAATACTTGCAGAGGTATGAATTAATCCTTTACAATTCAACTGAACTGAAATAAAGTTAACATGGATTTTTTAAAAACTGACTACAACAAAAGAAAATGACTTAACGTCATTTGTAAAAACCCAGAACTAACTACTTTGCACTAAAACACAGATTATATCGTATTAACTAATACGCAGTTACGAAAAATCCCCAAATTGCGAAATCACGAAAGATGGGGAAGGAGACACGTGATCGTTTATATCACGTACTTCTAACATGACCCGGAAGATAACCAATCAGTTTTACTTTAAAATAAAACGTTTTTTACCTCATCACTAGTTCCATCTTGACCTTGACTACAGCCAATCATTTTAAAATTAAAATAAAACTTGTTTACGTGGTTTCCGTTAATCTTGAATCAAGTCCAGGTTTAACTTGTCTGTGTCCCACAAAATGTCATAGAAAAGTTACACTTGCACGGCAAAACTAATGTTTTGACAAATTAATTGTCAACTTTGCATCGGTGCGTCTGTCAAAGAATTTCCGAATTGTTGCTAAATGTTCTTTCCAGGTGTCTTTGATGATGATGACATCATCGATTTAAGCATCACACTTATCTAGATCAGAGGTGATCATTTTCCTAAGACGTTAAAGGTACTTGGCGATCCTTTCATCCAAAACGGCATTACTTTATATTTGTAAAGTCCGTCTGGAGTCACGAAATTTATTTTGCTCTTTCCGTTAGTGGAATATGCCGAAATCCTTTCTGAACGTCAAATTCGTTGACGTACTCCGCATTTCCGATCTTATCAATATGGTCATCGATTGTTCGTAATGGAAATGAATCTGCCTTTTTTAAACTATTTACTTTCATACACTTGCGCAAAGTTTTGTCTGGTTTTGGAACAAGTATGCATGGTGAACTCCACTTTTACTGGACTCTATGAAATCATTCTCTATCAAATACTTAATTTTTTCTTCTTTCAAGTATTCCTGTTGGAGAGGGTTTATCCTATACGGGTGTTTCACAGGTTTGGAATTTACAATTTCAACGTTGTGGAAAATTTTGTTTGTCCTTGTAGTAGCATCTTTAACTAAGTGCTCATATTCAATTAATAACTGCTTGAGTTTATTTCTTTATTGATGTTGCCGAGATCAAAGTTTCAGGTCCAGATCTTTCATAATTTCTGAATTCCGAAGATTTGTCACTCCAATATCAGTAGAATCCAATGATATTCCTTCGATTAAATCTTCACTGAGTGGGAGAGGTTTTTGTCATCCGTTAGTCTCGAGATACGATATAAGTGCGTATGAAACAGTTGTCTCGGTTGGTGGCTGTGCGGCGTCTGTAGTGGCTATGTATCCCAACCTGGGAGTGGCAGTCCTTGCTTCAATTGCTGCACTTGAAAGTTGAGTATTGTTTGTGTTGGAGCTGCTTTTTCTTAATCCGAGTTTTTGCGTATGTTGACGTCGCCGACTTTCAAACCAGTCAGAGCATATCGCCAACAGGGTCTATCTAGAGCAAGCTTATTCCAGGTATTGACATCGATGTCAAATCATGTCGCTCTGCAGACATCCGTCTGCCAGAGACATGTTGCGAAAAAGAAGTTCTTTGGGAATCCGTCCGTCACCCATCTGACATAGATAGCCCAGCTATGTGGTGCAACGTAACGGATGTGTGTGACTGCTGTGAATCTTGGTATGTTCAAGCACCTCATTGCTTGTTAATGGAACACTCCAAGTGATCCCGAGTATGCGTCAGAGACATTGCAATGTTAACGCCTTAGTGAGGTCTATAAATGCCATGAAGAGGGGTTTGTATTATTATCATGCATTTCTCCTGCAGTAGCCTGACGGAGAAGTTAATGTCGATCGTGGACCTCTTTGCGCGAAACCCGCACTGCGACTCTGGATACCCTATGTCAGCAAGCGTCTGCAGTCTGTTCAGAATGACACTTGAGAAGACTTTACCCACAATGCTGCGAAGGGATAAACCCATGTAGTTTTTGCAGTCACTTTTGTCACTTTTGTTCTTGTACAGGTTTACGATGATGGCGTCTCTCATGTCCTGAGGCACTGCCCCCTCACACCAGCACTTCCAGAGGAGGTCGTGCAGGTGTGTGAACAGCATGCTCCAGCCGCACTTGATGAAGTCTGCCCAGATGTCATCCTTCCCCTGGTCTTTATCTAATAACAGTTTCTCTAAGGCATTCTTTAGTTCTCCCACAGTAGGTTTCTCGTCCAATTTGGCCATGAGCGGGAGGTTTTTAATGGTGTTGAGGGCATTGCTGGTCACGTGGTTCTCTATGGAATACAGTTCAGAATAGTACTTCACCCAACGCTGCATATGCTTGCCTTTGTCGCAGATGGTATCGCTTGCAAGAGACTTTAGTGGTTCTCTCACTTTCTTTGTGGGACCCATTGCTTTCTTTATGTCATCGTACATGCCTCTGATGTTTCCATTATATGCTGATGACTAGATGCGCTGACAGAGATGAAGCCAGAAATGATTGGCGCACTGCCGTGCTAACCTCTGAATTTTTCTTTTGGTAGACTTATGTGCCTGTATAAGTCTTTTATCAGGGAGATCATTTGTATTCCAGGTGAGCATTGCGACGCTCTTATATGGCTGGCTTGAGTTCACTGGAGTTAGCCTCAAACATGTCGTTGTTCTTTGACTGCTTCGTACCAAAGATCCGCGTGACTGTGCTGTACACAATCTCTCTGATCGGATCACATCTCTCTTTGGCACTGCCGTTGGGAGGTTCTAAAATAACGTTTTTAAGAGGACATAAGTGAATTCCTCAGCCTTGTCTAGATTTGAAGTCTTGCTCACATCAATGCATGGTTTACCCTCCTGCCTAGAGCTGTGTATCTTCTTTGACTGAAGCTTCATATTGCACCAAATCAGCAAGTGGTCAGTGGCGTAGTCAGCGCTGTGCAAAGTACGGGTAAGAAGCACACACTTCATGGCAGACTGTCTCGTAATGATCAAATGCAGTTGGTGCCAGTGTTTGGACCTGGGGTGCTTCCAATACACACTTTATGCTCTGGCTTTGTCTGAAAGAATGAATTGGTTATGTTGAGGTGGTGGTACGAATACATCTCTAGGAGTCGCTTTCCGTTCTCATTCATCTTTCCAATACCAAACTTGCCAAGGCAGGAAGGCGAAGAGTTATGGTCAGCACACACCCTAGCGTCGAAGTCGCCAGTAATACCTTTTTATTTTCCGTTTGGGAGTTTTGTCGATGAGCGAGTTTAATTCGCCGTAGAACTCATCCTTGGTTAGTGCTTAATATGGGAGCGTAAACACTGATCAAGTTGACAGGCCCGGTTGTGGTGTGGAGGCAGAGGGATATCAGTCTTCCGTTTCCTTGTTGGCAGGGTTCTAACATCCTTAGCAGAGAGTTCCTAAATTCAGCATCAAACTCTCTGGCTTCGTCGGCGCTCTTTCCTTGCCAGAAGAACGTGTAGTTCTCTTCTCTGAGGGACCCGGAATCGGGAAGCCAATTCTTCTGCAGTTCGGAGATGTTGACCTGAAGTCTTGCAATACCGTCATTGATGACTGAAGTCTTTCGAACATCACCGATTGCCTCGAGATCATCCGAGACCCCAGTCAGCACGGTCTGTATATTTCAAGTACCTAATTTGGTGATGGGAGGTTTCCTTGTTGGTTTTTGTTTGCTGTTTTGTGGTGCAATAGTTGCAGTCCGCTTTATCAGGTATTCGCGTACCTTACACCCTACGCTACCAGTAGGGCAGATGAACTGTCGCGGGACGCATCTTATTGTCTAGAGGATGCCTAGTTTGAGGTGGGCGGTAGCTGTACCTGTTGGTCTCTCCCACCGTCGGAAGCATGGAGTATGTGACTCTATGCTAATCCATCAATGACTTATTACAGGTAAACTGATGATTTCCGTGTTCTGTTGACGTGTGAAGGCTGATATGGAGAATCAATTGTTTCCCATGTAGCTGATTCCCCATCTTCATGCAGCTAATGGATTCAAGGGAAAGGACAAGCCGATACGTCATGGCAACAGCGGTGTCGCAGGAGTTGCGTAGATGACACTAAAACAATGCCAAGTTGCCTTAGTGACTCCTTCTCCAGATTTTGTTAGGGATTACTCCCTTAGCCTTTCCCATGAGAGTATATAGTCGCAAGGAGCGAAGGTTTAAAGTCAGAGTTTAACTTCTACAAAATGGGCGACAACCCAAGGTCAACGAGCTCCATCTGCCCAAATCGTCTGGTTTTGAGGCGCCAGAAACTCGTCTGTCATCCCTTCTCCAGTCCGTTTAAACAGGTTCCGCCGGGCTTAGTTAAGCCACTCAAAAAGGCCTGGAGCTGGATTTGGTTGTCAGAGGTTCTATCAGATGCAAGGCACTGGAGGGTTTTCCAAGGAAAGTGGATTCTTATCTCCCACGTCCACCCTGGCAATAGCAACCCTTGGAACCCTTGGGACAGGTACCATTAAGTTAATTCCATGTTTAAACTGGCTATCTCTTTCAATAAACTCGTACTCCTATATTTTAATTATATCCCATAAGCACTAATATTATAATTTAACTGATTTTTATTCGTTTTTGACTTTGTCAGGGCCATACAATCTAATTTGAAGAAAATTCTGAAGAATGGGCTAGAAAGACTGAACTCCATTATGAAACTCAAATGTTCTCTCAATTGTAGTTTTTTCAAACCGTAACATCACTTTTGACTTGCACTGATGAATGCCAAATTTAAGCATAATAAGCTGGAAAGTTCCAGACCTTTGACCCGATGGGGTAGATCTAGGTAGGCAAAACTGAAATATAAAAAAATAAAACTTTATCAAAGCTTTTTTCTATTGTTTTCGATTTAAAATTTCTCAAAGGCATTGCCTCTGGAAACCTTGTTGATACACACATAATGGTCAACAGGTATTGTTTACCTGACTTGGTCTTAGGTAAGGAACGTACATGATATACCATAATTCTACTAAATGGTTCGTCAAATGCAGGAATAGGTTGCAGAAGAGCCTTAGTTATCTTCTGACTGGGTTTCCTACCTTATGACTAGTATAACAAAATCAACAGCATTTGGCAAAATCACTCTTGATTTTTTTTACCATTATAAGTAAGTCATGATCTTGTGATAAGTCTTATTAATCCCTAAATGACGAGCCAAATTAGTTTCATGGATCAGATTAAGTATTTCCTGTCTGTAATGTTTTGGAACTACTATTTGATAGTTCACTGACAACTCATCACCAGCAGGTACCTTGAGAGGTCTCAATGTTCTCTGAAGAATTCCATTTTTAATGAAATAACAGACAGGAACTTCAGAGGCTTCAGTTTTAGCAATGACCGATTGACACAAACAGGATATCTCGTGATCTTTTTCCTGTTGGACAACAAGTGATTTTATTGTTTATCAATCTGATTAGAATACAGAGAATGGGTTGTTAAAAGACGATCACTGTGATCAATATCTTCTTAGTGATGCAAATAAGTAGTGAACGTGGCCTCATCAAAAGCCTGACCAATACATGAGTCAGCTAAAGGGATACTTGCCTTATCAACATCATACTCATGAGCTTTCTTTGCTCTGGTAACTGCACAAGCTGGGAATATATTAAGGAATTCAGTAACAATTGGATCGACGCTCTGATCCAAACAAAGCTTGTCAGTTATCAGTGGATTAACCACAACATTGTCTCCAGCTAGGTTGTTGCCTAAATTAACGCCCATTACGGGTAAAACAGAGACTCTTCCTACTGTCACGGGTCCTAAGACTGTCTGAAGACAAATTTATCCAATGGAGAGGGACATTAACAAAGCCGCACTTAACTACCTGAATAACACTCTCATTGGTAAAACAGAGACTCTTCCTACTGTCACGGGTCCTAAGACTGTCTGATGACAAATTTATCCAATGGAGAGGGACATTAACAAAGCCGCACTTAACTACCTGAATAACACTCATTAGATGAAGCCTTCTCAGAAAAAGGCAAAGTACATGACAATAAAAGATTATGAGAAGCTTCTGTGCCCCTTACAATTTTAATAGGGTTGGGATTGGCCAAATCACTTAAGAGTGATATAGAACCCTTCGATATGAATGGTTCATAATTCTCCATAATAAAATCTGACTGAGTTTATTTGACCCAATAAATGTATTGCTTTCAATACATGACCGTGACCATGACCTTTAAAAATAAGAGCATTTGGAATAGGTCTGTCTTGAATCTGAAGCCTATTTTTCAATATGTAGCAATCAGAAATAACGAGTATTTTTTCTTGCAATAGGTACACGTTGGAAGAGACAATGATCTAGAATCAACGTCTCCGAAGTTTGATTTTTAAACGTTGTGCCAGTATGAGTTTTAGAAGGGCTGGTATTAGGCTGAAATACTTTTCTGCCAAAAGACTGCTGAGTAGAAGTCTTATTTACAAAATGAACTTTATAAGTTAATGATTGCCAGTTTTCTTACAAGGATTTAGGTTTTTATATTCTATTTTGTTTATCTGCTTCCCAACATGATCTCTTTCTAGTTGGCTAGCTTTCAGTCTAGTTCAGTCTAGTTCTATAACAGACTATGCACCCAAATTTCGATAGCTACTTACATTCGGTTAGAAATCAGCACTCGTCTACCACAGAATTTCTATCGTTTTAAGACATGGGCATGACGAGAGTTGAAATCGCTAATTAAACAACTGTATTTATGTATCTAATCAGTTTTCTCTAAACACTTGTACGTTTGTCAAAGAGTGTAACATACTTTAGAGGTAACAGGGATTATAAAATAGAAACGTCATTTGAGTTCACGAGTTATATACAAAGCTACCTTTAAGTAAGTTCGTGCTTAACCACTACTTTTCTGTTATTTATTTGGAGTTCGTTTACAGTCAAAACGTTATCCTATTGACATATTTTTGGTATGCCTATCATGAGAGAGAGAGAGAGAGAGAGAGAGAGAGAGAGAGAGAGAGAGAGAGAGAGAGACCCTTTTATCCCTCCATTTTCTGAAGTTATTAAGACAAATTAAAGACATGCAATGGATTACACAGAATCACAAGAATGGTAGATTCGTTACTCATGAAGTTCTCTGAATTACTTCGAACAGTTGTTGTTGTTGTTGTAGGGTCTAACGCCATTTTTTCAGCACACGATAGGCTATACATGGCGATCAATATTAATGGTGGAGGAAGAAACCAGGAAAACGCCTGGAAAGAACCACCGACCCACGAGCAGCTACTGGCAAGCTTTATCACATACCCACATTAGTCGAATCTGAGACTCGAACCCACTCACACAGAGGTGAGATGGCAGTGATCCGTAACGGAGAGCGCTTTAGACCACTCGGCCACTCGTGGCCCCCACTTCGAATAGATTACAATATGCTTTTGAAAATATAACTACATAAATAATTGTTTCAACATTTGAAAATAGAACTACACAATAAAGATAGCTATCACCTTAATCGCTTTGCAGTCCAGTACAATTATTTCTTTCCCTATAGTCTGTGTTAGTTCTCCGTTGAATGGAATCTGTAATATTCTTTATCTTAATGAAATACTTGGTAGATAGTCTGATAACATTAATCCATGCCTCAAGTTCTAAACGTTCTGATATGTCATTTAAACCAACAAGTAGCATAATCAGTATATCATCATCGATTTGATACAGAAATTACGGTAAATCACTGGAGGTATTATACTAAAATAGACTTCATCAAAAGGTTTCTGTCGTCTAAGGTTAAGGTACAATTCATCGAAATGTGCAAACTACCATCATCACTTATTTTGCAACTTACGGCAGACGGTCCAGATATTGCTTGCAAACGTCCAATATGATATAATGTCCCATATTTAATTTTTCTGTTGGAGTCAGTGTAAGCGACTTTCCATAGATGGTACACTTTTGATCCTGGATTAATCTTAAAAACTCTACCGAATCCTTTTGATGGATTTATGATACTGATTTCATGTTTTCTCTTCTCAATTACATGTATTCTTATCTTCATTAATTTTTTCCATGTTATTTTGTCTGGAAATTCTCCAGTAAAAAAAGTCGTTGAGATAGTCTTCTAAATCATACTTTTTGAGTACAGTATTTATGTCATATATACAAGAATTGTAGCTGTGTTGGGGTGTGTGTAAAAAATCAAACTTCAGACAGCCCAGAGTAACTACTTTTTAGCATTTACGTTTGCCGATGTTCAATACGTGCGGCCAAGGAATTAGGCTTTAGCTTATCTATGCGAGCTTCCATTAAAATACTACCCAAGCATGCTGTAGTAAACCTAACAGTTGATCTCTGAGGGAAATCTTGTACTATCTGGGCGAAATATCGCTGTAGTTTCTCCAATGGTTCAATGATGACATAATATGACGTATTAAACCAGAGTTCTGATTCATATCTGTGAAACCCTGCCATATGTTATTATCTTAATCGTAGCCTTGTTCGCCTAGTATTAGAGTTTTAAATAATGTCCAATACGACGATAGTTTATACAATATATGGTCTTGTTTGAACATTTGCACCTACAATGTAAATCTGATGCTTTCATGTAATATTCTGATGCTTTCATGCAATCGTATGTTTTCATGCAAACTTTTGTTTGCATGTAATTGTATAATGCTTTCATACAATCTTCTGTTGTTTTTAAGCAATCTTCCGATCGTTTCATGCCATCTTCAGGTCTTTTCATGTAATCTTGTGATGATTTCATTTACATGCATTCATCTGATGTTTTTGTGCAATCTTCTGATGCTTTCATGCAATCATCTGGTGTTTTCATGCAATCTTCTGATGCTTTCATGCAATCATCTGGTGCTTTCATGCAATCTTCTGATGCTTTCATGCAAATTTCATGCAATCTTCTGATGCTTTCATGCAATCTTCTGATGCTTTCATGCAATCATCTGGTGTTTTCATGCAATCTTCTGATGCTTTCATGCAATCTTTTGTTTTAATGCAATCTTCTGTTTCTTTCATGCAATTGTCTTGTGTTTTAATGCAATCTTCTGGAGCTTTCATACAATCTTCTGTTGTTTTTAAGCAATCTTCCGATCGTTTCATGCCATCTTCTGATGCTCTCGTGCAATCTTCAGGTCTTTTCATGTAATCTTGTGATGATTTCATTTACATGCATTCATCTGATGTTTTCGTGCATTCATCTGATGTTTTCATGCAATCTTCTGATGCTTTCATGCAATCATCTGGTGTTTTCATGCAATCTTCTGATGCTTTCATGCAATCTTTCGTTTTAATGCAATCTTCTGGAGCTTTCATGCAATCCTCTGGTGTTTTTATGCAATCTTATGATGCTTTCATGCAATCTTCTGATACTTTCATGCAATCATCTGACATTGTAATGCAATCTTCTGGCAATCTTCTGATATTTTCATGCCATCTTTTTGGGTTTTCATGCAATCATCTGGTGTTTTCATGCAATCTTCTGATGCTTTCATGCAATCATCTGGTGCTTTCATGCAATCTTCTGATGCTTTCATGCAAATTTCATGCAATCTTCTGATGCTTTCATGCAAATTTCATGCAATCTTCTGATGCTTTCATGCAATCGTCTAATGCTTTCACGAAATCTTCAGTTTTTTGATGCAATCTTCTTGGCTTTTCATGAAATTTTCTAACATTTGAATGCTATCTTCTGTTTTTTTCATGCAATCTTCTGATACTTTCATACAATCTTCTGGTGTTTAATGCAGTCTGGAGTTTATGTGGAATCTTATGTTTTCATGCAATCTTCTGAAGCTTTCATGCAATCTTCTGATGTTTTCATTCAATATCATGTTTTAATACAATCTTCTGATGATTTTAAGCAATCTTTTGGTCTTTTCTTGCAGTCTTCCAATGGGTTCAAGCAATTTGATGTTTAATGCAATATTCTCATGCTTTCATACCATCTTCTAATGCTTTCATGCAATCTTTTGTTTTAATGCAATCTTCTGATGCTTTCATGCAATTGTCTTGTGTTTTAATGCAATCTTCTGGAGCTTTCATGCAATCCTCTGGCGTTTTTATGCAATCTTATGATGCTTTCATGCAATCTTCTGATACTTTCATGCAATCATCTGACATTGTAATGCAATCTTCTGGCAATCTTCTGATACTTTCATGCCATCTTTTTCGGTTTTCATGCAATCTTCTGGTGTTTTCATGCAATCTTCTGATGCTTTCATGCAATCATCTGGTGCTTTCAGGCAATCTTCTTGTGCTTTTATGCAATCTTCTTGGCTTCTCATGAAATTTTCTGACATTTGAATGCTATCTTCTGGGTTTTTTCATGCAATCTTTTGATACTTTCATACTATCTTCTGGTGTTTTAATGCAGTCCGGAGTTTTTGTGGAATCTTATGTTTTCATGCAATCTTCTGATGCTTTCATGCAATCTTCTGATGTTTTCATTCAATATCATGTTTTAATACAATCTTCTGATGATTTTAAGCAATATTTTGGTTTTTTGTTTTGCAATCTTCCAATGGGTTCAAACAATTTGATGTTTAATGCAATATTCTCATGCTTTCATACCATCTTCTGATGCTTTCATGTAATTTTCTGATGCTTTCATGCAATCTTCTGATGCTTTCATGCAATCATCTGGTGTTTTCATGCAATTTTCTGATGCTTTCATGCAATCTTTTGTTTTAATGCAATCTTCTGATGCTTTCATGCAATTGTCTTGTGTTTTAATGAAATCTTCTGGAGCTTTCATGCAATCCTCTGGCGTTTTTATGCAATCTTATGATGCTTTCATGCAATCTTCTGACATTGTAATACAATCTTCTGGCAATCTTCTGATACTTTCATGACATCTTTTTGGGGTTTCATGCAATCTTCTGGTGTTTTCATACAATCTTCTGATGCTTTCATGCAATCATCTGGTGCTTTCATGAAATCTTCTTGTGTTTTTATGCAATCTTCTTGGCTTTTCATGAAATTTTCTAACATTTGAATGCTATCTTCTGGTTTTTTTTCATGCAATCTTCTGGTACTTTCATACAATCTTCTGGTGTTTTAATGCAGTCTGGAGTTTTTGTGGAATCTTATGTTTTCATGCAATCTTCTGATGCTTTCATGCAATCTTCTGATGTTTTCATTCAATATCATATTTTAATACAATCTTCTGATGATTTAAGCAATCTTTTGGTCTTTTCTTGCAATCTTCCAATGGGTTCAAGCAATTTGATGTTTTAATGCAATATTATCATGCTTTCATGCCATCTTCTGATGTTTTTTATGCAATATTCTTGTGTTTTCATGCAATCATCTGGTGTTTTCATGCAATCTTCTGATGCTTTCATGCAATATTATGTTTTCATGCAATCTTCTGATGCTTTCATGCAATCATCTGGTGTTTTCATGCAGTCTTATGTTTTAATGCAATCTTATTATGCTTTTAAACAATCTTCTGGTGTTTTCGTGCAACCTTCTGAATGGTTCAATCAATCTTATGGCATTTTAATGAAATCTTCTAGTGTTTTCGTGCAATTTGCGTATTTGATGCAATTTTATGATGTTTTCGTGCCATCTTCTGATGCATTCATGTAATCTTTTTAATGCATTCATGCAATCTTATTTTTTAGTACAATCGTCTAATGCTTTCATACAATTCTTTTTGGTGTTTAAATACAATCTTCTAATGCTTTCAGGGGCCTCGAGTGACCGAGTGGTCTAAAGCGCTGTCCGTTACGGATCACTGCTATCTCATCTGTCTGCGTGGGTTCAAGTCTTGGATTCGGCCAATGTGGGTATGTGAGAAAGCTTGCCAGTAGCTTCTCGTGGGTCGGTGGTTCATTCCGGGATTTTCTGGGTTCACCATTAATACTGGCCGCCATGTATAGCCTATATTGTGCTGAAAAATGGCGTGAAACCAAAAAAAAAAAAAAAACTGATGCTTTCATGCAATCGTTTGGTGTGTTCATGTTATTGTTTGATGCTTTCATGCAATCTTCTGGTTTCTCATGCTATCTTCTGATGCTTTCCTGCAATCGTCTGGGGTTTTAATGCAATCTGCTGGTGATTGCATACATTTGTCTTGGATTTTCATGCAATCTTCTATTTTGTGTAATATGGTGTTTTCTTGCAATCGGATGCATTTATGTAATCTTCTGATGCTTTCATGCAATCTTATGTCTTAATGTAATTTTCTGATGCCTCCATGCAATCTTCTGCTGTTTTCATGCAATCGTCGGATGATTTCATGCAATCTTCTGTTGTTTTCATGCAATCGTCTGATGATTGCATTCAATCTTCTGGTGTTTTCATGCGATCTTCTGTTGTATTTGTTTTTAAAAAAGTGCAATAATCTGTTTTTGTTATGCAATCTTCTGTTTGTTTCATGTAATCTTCTGATGTATTCCTGCAATTATCTGGTGCTTTCATTCAATCTTCTGATGCTTTCATGCAATCGTCTGGTGTTTTAATGCAATCTTTCAGTGTTTTAATGTAATCATCTGGTGTTTTCATGCAATCTTCTGATGTTTTCATGCAATCTTCTGATGCTTTCATGCAATCTTCTGATGTTTTCATGCAATCTTCTGATGCTTTCATGCAATCTTCTGATGCTTTCATGCAATCTTATGTTTTTATGCAATCTTCTGATACTTTCATGTAATTTTCATTCAATTATCTGGTGTTTCCATGCAATCTTCTGGAGCGTTAATATGCAATCGTCTGTTGTTTTCATGCAATCTTCTGATACTTTCATGCAGTCTTCTGATGCTTTCATGCAATCATCTTATGGTTTCATGAAATCGTCTGGTGTTTCAATGCAGTCTTCTGATGTTTGTATGCAATCTTCTGGTGTTTTCATGTAATCGTCTGGTGCTTTCGTGAAATCTTTGGATGCTTCATGCAATCTTCAGATGCTTTCATGCAATCATATGCTTTCATGGAATCTTATATTGTTATGCCATCTTCTGTTGCTTTCATGCAATCTCACTTTTTCATGCAATCGTATGCTTTTATGCAATCTTCTGTATGCATATTTTTCTGGTATTTGTATATAGACATGAATTTTGTTTGTGTTATGTATGCATCTGTGTCAATCATAATTAAAAAGGAGAAGACTTTTCGTGTTTGCATACGCTGATAGAGAGGATACGCACAATGAACGGTTTTTCTGGTTCAAATTAAATCATAATCTCTCTCTCTCTCTCTCTCTCTCTCTCTCTCTCATTGATAGTCTTAGTAAAAAATAGTTACTAAAATAAATATACATTCTTTAATAAATAGTAAATCCTTCATATACATGGAAATGTCAAGTGAAGTTGATAATCAAATAAATATTCATGTTATCACAGTAATAAATCCATCTTATACAAATGTTGAGACTTTTCTGTTTTCAAATTACATTCACATAGTTGCCCATGCTATCACAGATAATTATGCATACGCAAAATGCAAAATATTACCTTTACTACCAATTACCAGATTAACAATAATTGGACTTAACTGGATTTAGTTTAGACAAAATAAGTATGGTACACACCGAAGACCACTTACTAGCCAACAATAATTTTTTTCTCGCACATTGCTAAATGTATTATGTAAGGGAGGTACAATCAGATAATGAGATACAATGCATTCTTCTACAGTTGTCACCCTCTTACATCTAAATTTGTGTTAGATTCTTTGTGCTAATATTAGTAACCAAACATCGTGGACGGGGTACTATAATAAGCCTACACGTAATAATGGAGCACCCGGGTGAGATACACACTAGGCGCTTTTTCAACATACTGTCAAAAGTTTGCAGATGTTCCATACGTGTAATGAAGGTAATTTAATATTGCTAAACAAAACAAAAAATAAAACATAAAAAAAATAATAATAAACGTGTCAAATTTGTCTTACCTTCTACATCCCATTTATTTTCATTTTGATCGTCCACCATATTCGTTCATCTAATAACTACTTTAGTTTTCAGCCTCGTTGTTTCATGTACCATATCAGGACATTGCACCCGTATTTGGTAACATGAACGCATTGTAGTAAATATAGCATACATTGACAAGGTATCGTAGAAATACATACGTGATATAGCAAGAAGTATGTGGAAAAAGATTGACCGCGAGAATCTCGCGTTATTTGTAATGACAGACAAAGTACGGGCACCAATACATGTGACCTTGCATAGGTTTAATAACTTTAACACTAGTCAAGCTTTTTGAAAGACAATTCTCCTGAGATAATATATTTTAACTCGATACATGGATCACGTTGTAACCTCGACTGGGTTGTTACTACGTCATCGTAGCTAGTTAATTCTTGATTTCCAGTAAATAAACAGCATATTAAAGGCATGTACACATTTTTCATCCACCCACCTTATTACCGTAAAAGTAAAATTGTTTTACATTATTTCTGTGAAACCTTGTTGCTTCTTATTTTTACTGATTAATTCCAGTCACCTGTCATACAATGTTATGGAGGAGATTGAAACATTTTGCTTGACACTAATACATTATAGTCAGGGCTCAAAGTAGTTTTATAATTTAAGACGCCAGCCTTTATATTTATTATGGGAGGCTTGCAGGTCGAAGTCACAATACCTGAATAATCGGTGCCCTGACACGCTTTCCAGGATCAGTCGACCCCGAAAGTAGAGGCCAAATTTTCGGCACTATCTCACATATTTTGCAGACCATGTGACTGTTGTTGTTCAGCTTAAAGTTTTATATCTATCGTACACTACTTAAGGCTGGCTCAATGACGAACTAGGATACATCATGGCATATATTCTCTAATGAAAGAATATGTCTGACAACACTGGTCAAATGTTATTAGCCATATTTAAGAAGAAAAGAGACCGAATGTTAACCGACTGCATCGAAGTATATTATTTTTTTTTTTTAAGTCAGTAACTTCCCGGACAATCCTACTATCAGTTGAGCCATATAAATAGCGGAAGTGGTAAGAATATATTGTGGATACTATTGATGTTGGTCGAAACATTTTGGCGAAAAAATCTGATTTTTCTGCTAACGACAATGTTGATATACGGCCATACACCACAATAAATTTTACTATATGTTCTCTACATATATTTCTCAGCACTGACCTTTCCACAGTGTGACAATCAATACAAATCATATATTAATCTAAAATACCTCCAAAGATGACTTCACGGTGAAATTCTTGTCAAGGGTTCACCGGCATTTTTTTGAGTGGCTGCACTGTAAACAGAGCAGCATGTACACAGAACACTGATTTCACTTCCGGATCATCACTAAGGCCCAATTACACAGTGTGCACTGTCGCCAAAATACATACAGACAACCACTCTCAGAGCTCCTATTCTCAAGAATAAACAAATAACTTTAAATCCATACCAAAGATGCATCAATATAACTCTTCTATCACCACCAAAAGGAGAGAGGAAAAAATGTTCTAAAAAATAGACTAGAACTGGAAGTATTAATTGTGATGTGATTCCATACATCCGAGGCATATCATTTTTGTATCAGAAATATCCGAGCTGTTCCAAATGTAGAGGTACATACTCTGCCTCTGTTATTAGAGAGGAGTTTAGCTTTCTATATAGTCTAAAAATAGAAACGGACATGAATGAATTATAAGGTGCAGAACTATTATCTCTGATCCTGTGCTACCAGAGTAGCCTAAACGGACTGTCATATTTGGTACAAAGGGATACTGGCATACCCAGTTACCTTAGGTTAAGCTGTTAAAATGGTTTCTCGGGATGTACGGCATGAAACGTTTGGGTTTTCTCGAGATGTGGCCAGACAAAAAATGCGTATAATCAGACCATGCGTTTTAATTATAGAATCACACACACACACACACACACACACACACAGACACACACATACATACACACATGTCATGCTATATTGGCCGTGATTTATACCGTAGAAACACACACACACACACATACACATGTCATGCTATATTGGCCGTGATTTATACCGTAGAAACACACACACACACACACACACACATGTCATGCTATATTGGCCGTGATTTATGCCGTAGAAACACACACACACACACACACACACACACACACACACATCGTGATATATTGAGTACTGTAAATATACAGGAATATATATTTATAGAATGTGTCTTCTTAAAACCCCAGTCACCCATACACTGAAGTTTAACAACTATCCTGAATTTCACGTCGACGCGCATCTTGAAATGACCTCGTGTCTGTACCTTCGTTAATCTGAGGCTGAAAAGAAAATTGCATCAGATGTGCATTTATGTCTTATTTCTAAAGTCTGAATTAACTTAATTTCATGCACTGTGTTCTCTTTAAAATGAAGTGTAGTCGTAAAGCGACAACTTAAAAGTCCCATAACGCAAGCGTACAATGGAAAGTCCTTACATCTTATGACATCCATAAAATCCACTAAAAATGAAGGGGGAAAAAACTGTCATCAACATGTACTAATTGACATCCACAAAGTAATCAGACAAACTAATGGTTTAATTCTTTCTCGCTCTGGCTGATTTCAATGTCGTGCTTTGACGAGCACCGATTCCAGAGGGAACCCATTTCTTCTCCTCCTTGGTCACAATCGGCGGAAGCCCATTCTGACCACGGTAAGTGGGTTGTATAGCCGTGGTTTTTAAAGCGGACACCGAAGGCACAGAGGCTCTAACAGGGACTTTAAGATTTCTGGCTGTGGAGGGTGCCCTCAAACCTATATTAGGACTAGTTGTTAGCGGCCTTGGTGTTTTAAACTTGTTTACATCAATTATTTCCCTCGGGGTTGGTACATCGATGCCACGAGGAGATGGCGTCGCTAGGTTTTTATTTATGAGCATTTCCTTAATTTCCCTTACATCCCCGCAGATTTCAATATTCTGTTCTCTGAGGTTCCTCATCTCCTCATATTGTTGTTTCATGACTTCACGCATCCTCTCCACTTCCATCCTCATAGCGCGAGAGGCTTTATCGAGCTCCTCTCTGAATTTTGTATGCATATCATTCTTTTCTACCTCCATTGTTCGAATTTTAGTATTTTGCTGTTCCATGATATTTCTAGCTCTAGCAAGTTCTTTCTCCATGGAAGCTAGTTTGTCTTTCATCTCTACTAATTCATGTCGTAATTTTCTAATCTCTTCGTTTTGTTCCTTGTACACGCCATCAGATTCTAGTTTCTGCTTTTGAACTCGAAGCTTCTCTGCCTTCTTATGGAGTTCATCTGCATATTCTTCGGTTTGTTTTACTAACGCTTTCAATTGATTTATTTCTTGTACTCTTTCTTCTATATACCTGTCCTTTTCGTCACACTTTCCCACTAATGCTTTAATTCTGTCCTCTCTTTTAAACAAGGAGTCTTTTAGATCTTGTACTTCACCCTCCTTTTTATTAAGTTCTCTGTCTTTCTCCCCAATAATTTTTCGTCTTTCCGTGTCATGTTGCTTGCTCTCCACATTCAGTCTTATACGAAGTGCGTCAATCTGTTGCTCCAGAGTCTTATTCATATTAATTACAGTTTCTAGAACGCTGACAGCTTCTGGTGGCATTTTAAAGCTCCCCAACGTCTCTGAATCCTGGACAATAGATGAAGCTCCCGTAGAGGAGGGCCTGGATGCAGCCGGAAGTGATGCCAAATCTGGGGTCAGAGATCTAAAGGCTCCATCTTTGTTTGAGGTTTTTGAGTGCACACTTTGACCCTTTATCTCCAGCCCATGGAATATATCTGAATCCTGAAGAAAATAATAATAATAATAATAATAATAATAATAATAATAATAATAATAATAATAATATTCATCATCATCATCATCATCATAGCAATACACAGAAGAAGAAATCAAAATTGAATGCCTAAATGAACTAACTAGTTAATTAATGAGACGATGGCAAGGAGGAGATGATCTGGCAACTAACTATAAGCCAACACCATACATTGCGGATGATTTTTTTTATATGTAAGAAATTATGGACACTTGATATCTCAAAAAGTTAAATAGTGGGTCAAAACGGGCGGAGACAGCGGTTAATTCTCTAAAATTTGCAAAACCTTGTATATATTCCCTTGTAGCAGCATCTATGTTAAGAGAACTCAAAGACTATTACTTTTTTTCCGGACGAGGTTGGGATTTTTTGGGAAACAAATTCCAGGCCTAACATTACTTAAAAAATATTGTATGAATTTCAGGAAACAAAACCTATTATATTCATTGTATATTCTGGAAAAAGGTCTTTTGAATTAAAAGAAACAAACGTTATAGCTCGACAGAATGTCATAATGGCCTGCATCATTCCACCCCGACACCACGAAAATTAAATGGTTGTTAACTAATGCAAATAAATTCTAGGCAATGTGTACGATTCCATTGTTGAAGATGATTTTTAAATCCCTTTTTTATTAGCTTTATGCTTTGTTTTGCATTCTCTCATTAATCAGACATTTCAAAAACTGGGAATATCGGGAAATAACTGGGAAATACTAAGTATTTGTCATGTACCCCCCCCACACACACACACACACTTCAGCCCCCCCCCCCCTTTCCGTCTCCCTTCCAAATGACTGTCACTAATCACCATCTGAAATTGAAATTAGTTGGTTTCGGCGATAAATAATTATGTTTATGACGACAAAGAAAAAGCTTTATAAACTAAAAACGAACATGTAGACTGTGGATATATGTCCACTTTAGCAGTGAGCACACAGAGGCTTTTATCCTCGGAATTATGAGAGAAAACAATCAGTAATCTTTCATCCAAAAATCAAAAAGACAAATAAGAAAAATGAAATATCCTCAAACTTCAAATTTCTTAACATTGTCTAAAAATTTTGAAGCATTGTCATCATACGTGACATTCTTCACTATAAAGGTAAAGGTATTTCGCGACATGCTTGCTCTGAAGACAAGGTAACAGTTGTATACAACTTACAATAAGGTTTTAGTTAACCGTTAAAGTGTTTTCATTGGGTCATGTTTCTTAAATTCCTTGCTGGATTTGTTCATACTATGAATGGAGCCATAACGAAGCTCACACAATTTATTTGTCGACATGCAAAATTGCCATTGACATTTGCGTCATTGTCATAATAATAAAAGAGTGCATTAATTAATTTTAATTAGAAAAACTTTCTTTATTACTTTCTTTTGTTCTTCTTTACCAGCTTACTTGTTAGAACCACTAGATGATTTGATCGTAGTTGGGGGGAATCATTAGAAAGTTACAACAATCCTGCGACATGCATGGGGACACTTGAGTCTTTGGGTCCCAGTACTATAGAAATCGTGCATTAAGGTTTTAGTTAAGTTATTTCTTTCTTCATAAACATCTAGGTTAGTTTTGTTCCTACAACTGGTTATTGTCTCAACATTAACGTTTAATATTGCAAGTGCTATTTACACTTATGTGGTTACATTTATGCCCTGAAAAGGCTTAAAATGCAGAAACTCCCAATAAATATATTTATCCTTGCAATTCCTGAAAAACGAGGTGCTAGTTTAATTGAGAGAGATAAGGTTAAAGTGCCATTTTGGAAGGATAATTACCTGGGCCTTTCTTAGCACTTTTGTGGCGCACAAGCTTTCTCTTGCTAGAAGTGTGGGACCAAAAAAAAATGTTTTCCACAAACAGACTTCAACATTATGCGACAGTCAATGCACATACATATAAATCTTTAATTGTCATGGAATATCAATACAGAATTTATTCGGTAATTAGTTTTTAAAAAACAGTAGGTTCTTGATATTTTGGTGACAAAAATTAACTATACAAGGGTAGAAATATGGAAACTTTTAAAATTATGACAGGTTGATGAAAACATATGCAAGAAATTGTCCTCGCTTAAACACTTGAAAAAGATATCAGATATTAAGTTTGCTTAAATCTTGTATAATTTACTTGTATTCTGATTATAACCAAACTTTGGATTGTGATGATTTATAGAATGTACACAGTTTTTGTCTTATCTTCAGATTTATGAAGAAAAAGTAAGTGTCCTTAAACAATATATGTATAAATGACAGACAACACACACACACACACACACACACACACACACACACACACACACACACACACACTTTGATTCTACATGTGAAATTGAACTTCGCGACACGAACTGGCTGCTCGACATAGAAACCGGAACTAACAATGACCTATTTAATTCAACAGATTACATTAAAATCATCAATAGAGGAAGTGGAACTTTCAACTAACGACGTGTAATTGAACAGAAAAAAAAAATAAATGAAAGTTTAAATCACCGATGCGTAATTGAATAAATACAATTAAAAACGTGAAATCAGAAATAGATATTTAAAAGCAAACAATTTGATTCAACGCGTGAAACTAGAATACTTGATTTATAGTATTTAAATTTCAACCACCAGCAGCAGGGCCGGACCTGCTATAGGGGCCCAGGGGGGGGGGGGCCCCTTAAAAAAAAACCTATTCACTGCTTTTGATAAAAGGTGCAAAAGGGGTTCCGAATTTTTTTTTTTAATTTATTTATTTATTTTAAATATTTTTTTAGTGTTTTTAAAACATTGCAGTTTTTAGTCACTTTTGTTAGATCCCTTTTTCAAGGTTCAGATAGCACCAGATTGCACCATTTTGCATCCTTTGAACCCTCCGGACCCCCCTAGAAGGCTCGGTGCTTCGCGCCTTCGCTTAACCCAATAACAAGTTTGGGCCCCTCCCCCTGAAAAACTTAGAATCCGGCCCTGACCAGTGTAATTCAAAAAGGATAAAATGTTAGAAATTCGATATGCAAAATATAACCTTCTACCACCGTTTTGTAATTCAATAGTTAGAATTGCAAACCTCGACATATGAAATAAAAAATTTAACACCAGCAATTTCATCCAATATGTGACATTGGAAATGAGGACACGTGAGACTGTAATTTCAACAGTTACTTTCATATTGAACCAACTTTTTTCCTCTACGGCACCTCTTAGAACCATGAGATTGAATGTTTTGGGCTTTTATAGAAATGTTTTGGAAACGTAATACAAATAAATTGTTTTTACTAGCGACAATTCATGAAATATGTATATCATAATGTAACCGATGTGCTAATAGCGGTTATACTAAATTACAATTCAAATGTGCACCTATTCGGTCATATGGATAACATACATGGTGCAATTAAAAAGCGCTGCCACAAAATATACATCTGCGCACCTTCTAATAATTCATTACATATTATACTTCTGGGCAGAAAACGACATGTTCTGAGTCTGGACAGAAAATGACGTGCTTCGATTCGGGACAGAAAACGACGTGATATAATTCTGTATAGGAAACAACGTGATATAATTCTGGACGTTGACGGACACTAGATTTATTGCATTCTTATTAAACAATTTGCATTAATAAATGTCATTAGCCACGGATGGACATTTCAAAGCGAGTATACCTTTTAATTCAAAATTAACATGTTAGGGTATTGACACAAAACAAAGTATATTATATAATAGTAATTTAGAGGATTCAACAGAGTTTATCTCGATATACACAAGACAAAGGGTAACCGGCACGAGAGAGAGAGAGAGAGAGAGAGAGAGAGAGAGAGAGAGAGAGAGAGAGAGAGAGAGAGAGAGAGAGAAACTGACCCTCGGTGTTTCCAATGATTCATCCATCCTAGTAGCCAGGACCGTCCCGCCGGACGCCATGTCGATCCCTGAAAAAGAATAATAATAATAATAATAATAATAATAATAATAATAATAATAACACTACTACTACTACTACTACTACTACTACTACTACTACTACTACTACTATTACTACGAAGAAGAAGAAGAAGAAGAAGAAGAAGAAGAAGAAGAAGAAGAAGAAGAAGAAGAAAAAGAAGAAGAAGAAGAAATCTATCAGGATTTTATTAATGTCTTGAAAATGCACTTTTTTATAAGCGATGTATTCAGTACTTATTGGAAATTCACGTACAGGCATCCTAGTACATAGACTGATTCAGCATTGATTTCTATTTTATCCTCATGTTTTTAGGTCTCCCTAAATCTATACACCCAACGAATTGTAAACATACATAGACTATCAGTAAAACATCACCACGCTAACCCATTTGAAAACAATCCCCCTTTGGGACTCTTTTCTTCAACCCCTGATGGGGCCGCAATTGTGTTTGTAGTTTTGTCATATTTTTGCAGAATCCAGTTAATGACACAGGACAAAGATTACGGGATAAAGATAGACCAAGGCAAGGGCTGATGTCGGCTGTATGTTTAAATTATTATTTTCAATCCTTGTAGATGATTCTAGTTTCATTAGTGTCCAAATTATGACACCTGCGAGTTATAACATGAACCCAGTGGCTAACTTTTATGTTACGTTATGAGTAGTTAATGTGAAAAAGATAGGAGTATGGGTATCGTCATGCTAGGATGGGTCATCATTGGGTTCTCATATTGTTATTAATCAGCAATGTAATTAAATGGCTAAGTCTCAATGGAATGAGTAGTAGTAATCAAAGAACAAAATTTATATAATCTTTCTCTTTCTCTCGATCGATCGATCGATTAAAAAAAGTATTGATAGCAGACAAAACATGACAGAAACATTTGTATATTTACCCCGACTTCTTAAAAGTACTCAAGTAGAAGACTCGGCAACGCAGGGTACAGGCCAATAATTCACTGCGTACGCCATTCTCTCTGTACACATCGATCGATATGTTTATATAAGTATTAATGTTGGTCGTATATATGCATCGCACTTCAAGATATTGGGTTATAGAAACACGCCTTTTAGTGCCAACTATAAGTAATATCACACATGAAGCGTAATATTGTTGAAACAGAACTGATTAAGTGATATACATAAAAAAATTAGTATTGCAGGAAATATCATTGGATTGATTCTTTTTCTTCCCAAAAAATCATCGTCGAATAACTTGCACATTAAGGATTATCTTTATTATTATGCGAATGGACGGTTAAAATGTTGAGGTGCAAATATGATTCAAGGTCCATTTCGATTTCTAGTATATTCCCTTAAGCTGTGATTAACAAGTTACTCTTAGTCTTATTTTAGTATATGACTTAGTCACCAATTTGATAGATAAACTGTTTTTTTTTTTTTTTTTAACATGATATTTTTATCGATTTTGTGTCAGTTCTAGTTTGTAGGTTCTGCTAGAATATATTCTAGTAATGCTTAATGTCGGTTTAATGAAGAACAGCTTGTTGTGCTTTTCAAACAAACAACAAATTACACATGATTCAAGCAATAAACATTGGTTAGTAGCAGTCAAAGGGAGTAGATTAGCTGTGTTGCCACATTGGAAGCACATTATATCCAATGTTACCAGATCGTGTTTAATAGCGCTTGACACGGGATATGTTTGTAACTAAAGAAGACAATCCATATAGATGACAATAAAAGATCTAGTAAACACGCTTTGAAATACACATTAACTCAATACTGCTTTGTTGATAAGTTGTTGTGATTGTTATTGTTTTGGGGTTTAACGCCATTTTTCAGCACACAATAGCGGTCAGTATAGGTGGCGCTCTACAGTTTCGTACTTTGCATAGGGTTAGAATTTTAAAGAAAAATAATTTTCTGGGATTTCTTCACTGGTTATACCGGCAATATAATAAAGACTTTGTATATCTTAGGTGTTGGGAGAAGAACTTTCAATTCCCTTTATTTTGATGTATGATTGATGGGTGTACTTTAGGTTCTAGAGTATACAGCTTGGGCTAACATAAGATGTGCTCATGTAAACAAACTGCTAGCTCCGCATGGTCATTTTCACTCCCTGGACTTCAGAGGTAAATTGTAGAAAAATGGTACGATAACTTTTTTTACTTTTCAGATATTTTGTAATTTGTTCATTGCACTTTCAGAAGCTGCTATTGCCTACTTCAGCAAAATTCGTTTTCCCTAGTTTAATAACTGCTAAAGTTAGTGTACTTTTGATTAATTCTGGCTAATTTTTCAAGCACAAGGGAGCATCCATTTTGTTGTACCATGCGCTTAGATCATTTACAATTTCCACAAGTGCAGTATCCAAAGAAATATCAGCCACATTACATCAAAGTAGCATTGAGATATGCCAACATATTCTCCATTGTGCATGTTACAAATGCAAACAACTTCACCTCACATACGTCACTATCTGAAAAGTACATATTAACTGGTGAGCGCCCCCATAAAGAGCCTTCAGGTGTATACCCATGGAGTTATATTTATTGCTGTTTGTATTAATATTGGCTCATTTAGTTTAAATTCACTGCAGTTTAGAACTTAAATATCTTTACATTCCAAATTCTGCTTTAATTAAGCGGCTGCAGGTGGGCTTGAGAAGAGTTATGTCCCTTTCTATTGTACACAATACGACATAGACTAGTGGCAATTAGAAACCTCTGTGTGTCATTGTTTTTAAAAATGTTTCACTAATTTCACATTTCTCAAGGAAGATGCTATCAGTACTTCTTTGAACTGGTAATAATTTGGATATTTTTCCCTGTTTTATCATTGTCAAATTAAACTATTAACAAAATTTATTTTTTTGGTATTAAATAATTTTGTATTGACATATAAAAAAAAATTCTGTAGTATCATATGGTCATGGTTTATTAAGCTAAGTCAGAAATATTTCAAACTAAATTAACAGTTCAAGATATAATGACATATAAAAGAGCTTTAACTCAACATACACAAGTCTACAGCAAGTGTCACATTTGGACAGGCTCACATGAACAACATGGTTATGGAATAATTTATGTAACCTTTCGTGGGAAAAGAAAGATTGCTTTGGCTCACCGACTAAGGTTCTATGTTGAAACTATGGTAAATTCACTACCATATCAGTGTGACGTATCACATAGATGCCATACAAAAACATGATCATTTATCACTTGAACCAAAAAAGAGAAAATTTGGCTAGAAAATCATGTAAAGCCTATGGTGAATGCCAAGGCAATATGGGCTAGGGGGGAGGTGTATACTGTGATAGTCAGGTACATTTAATAATTGTTACATGCATTCATTTAAAGGATTTAAAGTGTATGGATGTTCATTGGGTATAAAATTATTTATTGAATTAGCAAACATTGAATTTTGTACAAGTTTTCTGTTGCTTTTTTGTTTGTGTTTGATGTAGCATATGTACTTGTACTGAAGACTTGATTTCCTCTCCCTATCTTTTACTGTTCTCTGATCTCATTCTGCTATGAGCTAAAATACTGGATCAGACTGAGTAGAACAATTCCATGAGACTTGGTCAGTGGGAGTGTAAAGTTTCCTGTACCATACTCAGAGCTATGAGGGAATGAATGACATAATGCATCAAAATTTCTGCTCCATACTGATATTTTAGGTGCATAGGTAAAAATGATATTGTGCAAGCTCTCGCACTTATTTGTGTTTAGAAAGTGTGAAATTTTACTTAGCTTGACATCTAAGACTAAATTTCTTAGTAAATATTCAAGCTTTTTAATATAATAAAGATTTAAATGTTTCCCATATGGCAAAAATTTTGAGTAATAGGATGCTAAATGGGCAAGTCAGTCACTCCAACTTTGGCCTTGTAGCAAGAAAGTACCAACATCGCATTTAAATTTCCTGTGCCTGGGCCTCACTTTCTATGCCCTTGGCACTTTTCTGGACAGGCAGCCTGTTCTGCTTCCTGCAGATTGCAGTTTGTACATTTAACTGTTAAAAAGGCACACAGTCCTTGAGTTTTGCTTTTTTATACATCGGTGGATTATATCGCTTGCAATTTCCAGCTCAGTCATACATTATGCACAATGTTCCCAATATCCTAGTTAGTTTTGGTATGTTCATAATTACATTTCCATTGATGTTGACAACACGCTGCAACATGTGACCCAACAATTAAGTTTTCTTCATTTCTTTCTTTCTCCAATTCAGGGCAAAGCTTGGGTGCACTTTATTTGGGCCACAGGAAGATAGTGATTCTTCATATACATCAATTCTTGGACGCTTTATTTGTGGAGATGTAGAACCAGATTGCAACCTGAATAGGTTGGTCACTCTTGGATACTCGTAATCCATAGTCCTATGGTTGACTGTGTTGTATGAACTCTTGTGGACAAATAGCTATTTTCTTAGCTCTTCCTTTAGCCATGTTTTCTTAGATAGTGGCTAATGTGGGTTGATGTAGTATTAGTGACATCATGGTTACCAGTTGTTCCTGGTTGTGATGGATCTTAGTATGTAACATCATAATCAGGCTGGGGCTTAAAATTGTTGGGAAACACACCTACCCCCTTTTTTGGCATACAAGTCTGCATGTTTTGGTTTTATAATTAATTTTACCGTATAAAGCAGTCAACATATTTGATTTTCATTGTAATCGATTATGTATGTAATCATCAATCACATTCCTGGTCCATGGAATGGTCTCACCAGGAGTTAATTCCCCTTGACTTTTCATTTCAATTCTTTGACATACAAGCATTAGTGCAGATTCAAATTAGATTACTAGTGCCGGGGAAAAAAGTAATTATTTACAAACAATATATATATTTATGTCTACTGTTATGAATTTATAGCATCAAGGACTTTTTTTCTTAATCCAATGCTGGACAATTTTTGCACTATTACCTCAAACTTTATGGAATTTTCCTCACTTTTCTCACTTGATTTACATGTATACATGACCCAAGTATAGTTTGCAACTTTGGAAATGATCTAAATACATTATTTGATGTTTGGATTGAAAAATAAAACAAATAATTCATATGCATTTATTCTTGAATGTCTTTCTTTAATGTCAAAAAAATAGCATTTCCCAGTGACGTTAAAATACAGTTTTGACGTCATGAAGCTACATTTAAGTTACTTCAGAGGGGTATAGTAAATTAACTATGTATTTGTAATTTTGGAAGTAAATACCATGTATGATATATCAATATGTTTGAAATTGACAGCAGAATATGACAAGTTTTTCAATAAGTTGAAAACACATCTTTAGTGGTTCTTTAAGGTGGCGCTCTACAGTTTCGTACTTTGCATAGGGTTAGAATTTTAAAGAAAAATAATTTTCTGGGATTTCTTCACTGGTTATACCGGCAATATAATAAAGACTTTGTATATCTTAGGTGTTGGGAGAAGAACTTTCAATTCCCTTTATTTTGATGTATGATTGATGGGTGTACTTTAGGTTCTAGAGTATACAGCTTGGGCTAACATAAGATGTGCTCATGTAAACAAACTGCTAGCTCCGCATGGTCATTTTCACTCCCTGGACTTCAGAGGTAAATTGTAGAAAAATGGTACGATAACTTTTTTTACTTTTCAGATATTTTGTAATTTGTTCATTGCACTTTCAGAAGCTGCTATTGCCTACTTCAGCAAAATTCGTTTTCCCTAGTTTAATAACTGCTAAAGTTAGTGTACTTTTGATTAATTCTGGCTAATTTTTCAAGCACAAGGGAGCATCCATTTTGTTGTACCATGCGCTTAGATCATTTACAATTTCCACAAGTGCAGTATCCAAAGAAATATCAGCCACATTACATCAAAGTAGCATTGAGATATGCCAACATATTCTCCATTGTGCATGTTACAAATGCAAACAACTTCACCTCACATACGTCACTATCTGAAAAGTACATATTAACTGGTGAGCGCCCCCATAAAGAGCCTTCAGGTGTATACCCATGGAGTTATATTTATTGCTGTTTGTATTAATATTGGCTCATTTAGTTTAAATTCACTGCAGTTTAGAACTTAAATATCTTTACATTCCAAATTCTGCTTTAATTAAGCGGCTGCAGGTGGGCTTGAGAAGAGTTATGTCCCTTTCTATTGTACACAATACGACATAGACTAGTGGCAATTAGAAACCTCTGTGTGTCATTGTTTTTAAAAATGTTTCACTAATTTCACATTTCTCAAGGAAGATGCTATCAGTACTTCTTTGAACTGGTAATAATTTGGATATTTTTCCCTGTTTTATCATTGTCAAATTAAACTATTAACAAAATTTATTTTTTTGGTATTAAATAATTTTGTATTGACATATAAAAAAAAATTCTGTAGTATCATATGGTCATGGTTTATTAAGCTAAGTCAGAAATATTTCAAACTAAATTAACAGTTCAAGATATAATGACATATAAAAGAGCTTTAACTCAACATACACAAGTCTACAGCAAGTGTCACATTTGGACAGGCTCACATGAACAACATGGTTATGGAATAATTTATGTAACCTTTCGTGGGAAAAGAAAGATTGCTTTGGCTCACCGACTAAGGTTCTATGTTGAAACTATGGTAAATTCACTACCATATCAGTGTGACGTATCACATAGATGCCATACAAAAACATGATCATTTATCACTTGAACCAAAAAAGAGAAAATTTGGCTAGAAAATCATGTAAAGCCTATGGTGAATGCCAAGGCAATATGGGCTAGGGGGGAGGTGTATACTGTGATAGTCAGGTACATTTAATAATTGTTACATGCATTCATTTAAAGGATTTAAAGTGTATGGATGTTCATTGGGTATAAAATTATTTATTGAATTAGCAAACATTGAATTTTGTACAAGTTTTCTGTTGCTTTTTTGTTTGTGTTTGATGTAGCATATGTACTTGTACTGAAGACTTGATTTCCTCTCCCTATCTTTTACTGTTCTCTGATCTCATTCTGCTATGAGCTAAAATACTGGATCAGACTGAGTAGAACAATTCCATGAGACTTGGTCAGTGGGAGTGTAAAGTTTCCTGTACCATACTCAGAGCTATGAGGGAATGAATGACATAATGCATCAAAATTTCTGCTCCATACTGATATTTTAGGTGCATAGGTAAAAATGATATTGTGCAAGCTCTCGCACTTATTTGTGTTTAGAAAGTGTGAAATTTTACTTAGCTTGACATCTAAGACTAAATTTCTTAGTAAATATTCAAGCTTTTTAATATAATAAAGATTTAAATGTTTCCCATATGGCAAAAATTTTGAGTAATAGGATGCTAAATGGGCAAGTCAGTCACTCCAACTTTGGCCTTGTAGCAAGAAAGTACCAACATCGCATTTAAATTTCCTGTGCCTGGGCCTCACTTTCTATGCCCTTGGCACTTTTCTGGACAGGCAGCCTGTTCTGCTTCCTGCAGATTGCAGTTTGTACATTTAACTGTTAAAAAGGCACACAGTCCTTGAGTTTTGCTTTTTTATACATCGGTGGATTATATCGCTTGCAATTTCCAGCTCAGTCATACATTATGCACAATGTTCCCAATATCCTAGTTAGTTTTGGTATGTTCATAATTACATTTCCATTGATGTTGACAACACGCTGCAACATGTGACCCAACAATTAAGTTTTCTTCATTTCTTTCTTTCTCCAATTCAGGGCAAAGCTTGGGTGCACTTTATTTGGGCCACAGGAAGATAGTGATTCTTCATATACATCAATTCTTGGACGCTTTATTTGTGGAGATGTAGAACCAGATTGCAACCTGAATAGGTTGGTCACTCTTGGATACTCGTAATCCATAGTCCTATGGTTGACTGTGTTGTATGAACTCTTGTGGACAAATAGCTATTTTCTTAGCTCTTCCTTTAGCCATGTTTTCTTAGATAGTGGCTAATGTGGGTTGATGTAGTATTAGTGACATCATGGTTACCAGTTGTTCCTGGTTGTGATGGATCTTAGTATGTAACATCATAATCAGGCTGGGGCTTAAAATTGTTGGGAAACACACCTACCCCCTTTTTTGGCATACAAGTCTGCATGTTTTGGTTTTATAATTAATTTTACCGTATAAAGCAGTCAACATATTTGATTTTCATTGTAATCGATTATGTATGTAATCATCAATCACATTCCTGGTCCATGGAATGGTCTCACCAGGAGTTAATTCCCCTTGACTTTTCATTTCAATTCTTTGACATACAAGCATTAGTGCAGATTCAAATTAGATTACTAGTGCCGGGGAAAAAAGTAATTATTTACAAACAATATATATATTTATGTCTACTGTTATGAATTTATAGCATCAAGGACTTTTTTTCTTAATCCAATGCTGGACAATTTTTGCACTATTACCTCAAACTTTATGGAATTTTCCTCACTTTTCTCACTTGATTTACATGTATACATGACCCAAGTATAGTTTGCAACTTTGGAAATGATCTAAATACATTATTTGATGTTTGGATTGAAAAATAAAACAAATAATTCATATGCATTTATTCTTGAATGTCTTTCTTTAATGTCAAAAAAATAGCATTTCCCAGTGACGTTAAAATACAGTTTTGACGTCATGAAGCTACATTTAAGTTACTTCAGAGGGGTATAGTAAATTAACTATGTATTTGTAATTTTGGAAGTAAATACCATGTATGATATATCAATATGTTTGAAATTGACAGCAGAATATGACAAGTTTTTCAATAAGTTGAAAACACATCTTTAGTGGTTCTTTAAGGTGGCGCTCTACAGTTTCGTACTTTGCATAGGGTTAGAATTTTAAAGAAAAATAATTTTCTGGGATTTCTTCACTGGTTATACCGGCAATATAATAAAGACTTTGTATATCTTAGGTGTTGGGAGAAGAACTTTCAATTCCCTTTATTTTGATGTATGATTGATGGGTGTACTTTAGGTTCTAGAGTATACAGCTTGGGCTAACATAAGATGTGCTCATGTAAACAAACTGCTAGCTCCGCATGGTCATTTTCACTCCCTGGACTTCAGAGGTAAATTGTAGAAAAATGGTACGATAACTTTTTTTACTTTTCAGATATTTTGTAATTTGTTCATTGCACTTTCAGAAGCTGCTATTGCCTACTTCAGCAAAATTCGTTTTCCCTAGTTTAATAACTGCTAAAGTTAGTGTACTTTTGATTAATTCTGGCTAATTTTTCAAGCACAAGGGAGCATCCATTTTGTTGTACCATGCGCTTAGATCATTTACAATTTCCACAAGTGCAGTATCCAAAGAAATATCAGCCACATTACATCAAAGTAGCATTGAGATATGCCAACATATTCTCCATTGTGCATGTTACAAATGCAAACAACTTCACCTCACATACGTCACTATCTGAAAAGTACATATTAACTGGTGAGCGCCCCCATAAAGAGCCTTCAGGTGTATACCCATGGAGTTATATTTATTGCTGTTTGTATTAATATTGGCTCATTTAGTTTAAATTCACTGCAGTTTAGAACTTAAATATCTTTACATTCCAAATTCTGCTTTAATTAAGCGGCTGCAGGTGGGCTTGAGAAGAGTTATGTCCCTTTCTATTGTACACAATACGACATAGACTAGTGGCAATTAGAAACCTCTGTGTGTCATTGTTTTTAAAAATGTTTCACTAATTTCACATTTCTCAAGGAAGATGCTATCAGTACTTCTTTGAACTGGTAATAATTTGGATATTTTTCCCTGTTTTATCATTGTCAAATTAAACTATTAACAAAATTTATTTTTTTGGTATTAAATAATTTTGTATTGACATATAAAAAAAAATTCTGTAGTATCATATGGTCATGGTTTATTAAGCTAAGTCAGAAATATTTCAAACTAAATTAACAGTTCAAGATATAATGACATATAAAAGAGCTTTAACTCAACATACACAAGTCTACAGCAAGTGTCACATTTGGACAGGCTCACATGAACAACATGGTTATGGAATAATTTATGTAACCTTTCGTGGGAAAAGAAAGATTGCTTTGGCTCACCGACTAAGGTTCTATGTTGAAACTATGGTAAATTCACTACCATATCAGTGTGACGTATCACATAGATGCCATACAAAAACATGATCATTTATCACTTGAACCAAAAAAGAGAAAATTTGGCTAGAAAATCATGTAAAGCCTATGGTGAATGCCAAGGCAATATGGGCTAGGGGGGAGGTGTATACTGTGATAGTCAGGTACATTTAATAATTGTTACATGCATTCATTTAAAGGATTTAAAGTGTATGGATGTTCATTGGGTATAAAATTATTTATTGAATTAGCAAACATTGAATTTTGTACAAGTTTTCTGTTGCTTTTTTGTTTGTGTTTGATGTAGCATATGTACTTGTACTGAAGACTTGATTTCCTCTCCCTATCTTTTACTGTTCTCTGATCTCATTCTGCTATGAGCTAAAATACTGGATCAGACTGAGTAGAACAATTCCATGAGACTTGGTCAGTGGGAGTGTAAAGTTTCCTGTACCATACTCAGAGCTATGAGGGAATGAATGACATAATGCATCAAAATTTCTGCTCCATACTGATATTTTAGGTGCATAGGTAAAAATGATATTGTGCAAGCTCTCGCACTTATTTGTGTTTAGAAAGTGTGAAATTTTACTTAGCTTGACATCTAAGACTAAATTTCTTAGTAAATATTCAAGCTTTTTAATATAATAAAGATTTAAATGTTTCCCATATGGCAAAAATTTTGAGTAATAGGATGCTAAATGGGCAAGTCAGTCACTCCAACTTTGGCCTTGTAGCAAGAAAGTACCAACATCGCATTTAAATTTCCTGTGCCTGGGCCTCACTTTCTATGCCCTTGGCACTTTTCTGGACAGGCAGCCTGTTCTGCTTCCTGCAGATTGCAGTTTGTACATTTAACTGTTAAAAAGGCACACAGTCCTTGAGTTTTGCTTTTTTATACATCGGTGGATTATATCGCTTGCAATTTCCAGCTCAGTCATACATTATGCACAATGTTCCCAATATCCTAGTTAGTTTTGGTATGTTCATAATTACATTTCCATTGATGTTGACAACACGCTGCAACATGTGACCCAACAATTAAGTTTTCTTCATTTCTTTCTTTCTCCAATTCAGGGCAAAGCTTGGGTGCACTTTATTTGGGCCACAGGAAGATAGTGATTCTTCATATACATCAATTCTTGGACGCTTTATTTGTGGAGATGTAGAACCAGATTGCAACCTGAATAGGTTGGTCACTCTTGGATACTCGTAATCCATAGTCCTATGGTTGACTGTGTTGTATGAACTCTTGTGGACAAATAGCTATTTTCTTAGCTCTTCCTTTAGCCATGTTTTCTTAGATAGTGGCTAATGTGGGTTGATGTAGTATTAGTGACATCATGGTTACCAGTTGTTCCTGGTTGTGATGGATCTTAGTATGTAACATCATAATCAGGCTGGGGCTTAAAATTGTTGGGAAACACACCTACCCCCTTTTTTGGCATACAAGTCTGCATGTTTTGGTTTTATAATTAATTTTACCGTATAAAGCAGTCAACATATTTGATTTTCATTGTAATCGATTATGTATGTAATCATCAATCACATTCCTGGTCCATGGAATGGTCTCACCAGGAGTTAATTCCCCTTGACTTTTCATTTCAATTCTTTGACATACAAGCATTAGTGCAGATTCAAATTAGATTACTAGTGCCGGGGAAAAAAGTAATTATTTACAAACAATATATATATTTATGTCTACTGTTATGAATTTATAGCATCAAGGACTTTTTTTCTTAATCCAATGCTGGACAATTTTTGCACTATTACCTCAAACTTTATGGAATTTTCCTCACTTTTCTCACTTGATTTACATGTATACATGACCCAAGTATAGTTTGCAACTTTGGAAATGATCTAAATACATTATTTGATGTTTGGATTGAAAAATAAAACAAATAATTCATATGCATTTATTCTTGAATGTCTTTCTTTAATGTCAAAAAAATAGCATTTCCCAGTGACGTTAAAATACAGTTTTGACGTCATGAAGCTACATTTAAGTTACTTCAGAGGGGTATAGTAAATTAACTATGTATTTGTAATTTTGGAAGTAAATACCATGTATGATATATCAATATGTTTGAAATTGACAGCAGAATATGACAAGTTTTTCAATAAGTTGAAAACACATCTTTAGTGGTTCTTTAAGGTGGCGCTCTACAGTTTCGTACTTTGCATAGGGTTAGAATTTTAAAGAAAAATAATTTTCTGGGATTTCTTCACTGGTTATACCGGCAATATAATAAAGACTTTGTATATCTTAGGTGTTGGGAGAAGAACTTTCAATTCCCTTTATTTTGATGTATGATTGATGGGTGTACTTTAGGTTCTAGAGTATACAGCTTGGGCTAACATAAGATGTGCTCATGTAAACAAACTGCTAGCTCCGCATGGTCATTTTCACTCCCTGGACTTCAGAGGTAAATTGTAGAAAAATGGTACGATAACTTTTTTTACTTTTCAGATATTTTGTAATTTGTTCATTGCACTTTCAGAAGCTGCTATTGCCTACTTCAGCAAAATTCGTTTTCCCTAGTTTAATAACTGCTAAAGTTAGTGTACTTTTGATTAATTCTGGCTAATTTTTCAAGCACAAGGGAGCATCCATTTTGTTGTACCATGCGCTTAGATCATTTACAATTTCCACAAGTGCAGTATCCAAAGAAATATCAGCCACATTACATCAAAGTAGCATTGAGATATGCCAACATATTCTCCATTGTGCATGTTACAAATGCAAACAACTTCACCTCACATACGTCACTATCTGAAAAGTACATATTAACTGGTGAGCGCCCCCATAAAGAGCCTTCAGGTGTATACCCATGGAGTTATATTTATTGCTGTTTGTATTAATATTGGCTCATTTAGTTTAAATTCACTGCAGTTTAGAACTTAAATATCTTTACATTCCAAATTCTGCTTTAATTAAGCGGCTGCAGGTGGGCTTGAGAAGAGTTATGTCCCTTTCTATTGTACACAATACGACATAGACTAGTGGCAATTAGAAACCTCTGTGTGTCATTGTTTTTAAAAATGTTTCACTAATTTCACATTTCTCAAGGAAGATGCTATCAGTACTTCTTTGAACTGGTAATAATTTGGATATTTTTCCCTGTTTTATCATTGTCAAATTAAACTATTAACAAAATTTATTTTTTTGGTATTAAATAATTTTGTATTGACATATAAAAAAAAATTCTGTAGTATCATATGGTCATGGTTTATTAAGCTAAGTCAGAAATATTTCAAACTAAATTAACAGTTCAAGATATAATGACATATAAAAGAGCTTTAACTCAACATACACAAGTCTACAGCAAGTGTCACATTTGGACAGGCTCACATGAACAACATGGTTATGGAATAATTTATGTAACCTTTCGTGGGAAAAGAAAGATTGCTTTGGCTCACCGACTAAGGTTCTATGTTGAAACTATGGTAAATTCACTACCATATCAGTGTGACGTATCACATAGATGCCATACAAAAACATGATCATTTATCACTTGAACCAAAAAAGAGAAAATTTGGCTAGAAAATCATGTAAAGCCTATGGTGAATGCCAAGGCAATATGGGCTAGGGGGGAGG